>ML786067.1:283397-314421 GCA_009831015.1 Picea engelmannii | reverse complement strand
CATCCATCACCTTCGGCTTGGACTTGTATCGGAGAAGACTCTTGCTCCATGAGGTAATTGGTCCAGGTATCATGGTATGTGTCATATTTGATCATTCTAACCTTCAGATATATGCATCAAATTTCTTTCATTTCTGACGACTATTTGAATCTTAAATTAACCCACTTGACCAAGGTTGGGGGGATTGACAGGATACCCTAGCAAGCTTATACCCATAGGTTTCAGTTATCCACTAGGGGGTATTTTGAAGATCCATCATCCACTCCCATCATATCATCATTCTTACATCTTATCTCCCACTCATCTATCCCATTCCCCTGGTCCGGACATTAGGATGACCTTTTGTGGGGTTACACCTTATCTTGTGGGAATAAGGGGCTAAAGGCCCAGGAGGTAAAAGAAGCTGGTAAAAGATAAAATCCATAAAAATAAAACCTAGAGATGCCTCGCCCAGGGATCCCCGAGAAGGTAATAAAAAGCCTCTCAATAAGAAACAAGAGGGACCCGAAGAAAAATGACAAAACAAGACCTAGCCAAGAGGATGGGGGGTCTCATCATGAGCCAGCCCATTATGTTCATGGGTACCTAGCAGTATGACATTGCCATTATCTGGTTACCACATTGGGGCAGTGACCTTTGGTTTCATGGCCAAGGGAAAGGGGGTCTCATCACGAGCCAGCCTTATCATCTCTGTGAAAGTACTTGTGGGTAACACTATCAGCTATGGTCACCACGCCAAGGCAGTGTCCTCTAGTTAGACCTTGATATAAAAAGAAATAAAAAGTAATAAAGAAAAGAAATAATAAAGGCAATAAAGGGCTTGGAAAGAATTGCATCCATGACAGGTACAACTCGCCTCCTACAAAGGCACCCACGGATAATGTCACCCCTGTCTTTCACTATGTCTGGACATCCTTGGACCACACCACCTCATGATACATGGCTTGGATGATATCCTCTGGAAACTTTCCTTTTCTTATGGATGCTGGCCCAATAGGGCATTTTGTCTTTTTCTTCAGCTTTGTATAGTAGGTCATTATAATTTCTTTGAGCTATTGGATGATATGCTAGGGGTTTTATGCATGCATTTGATAAAATTAATGATGAAATATGATTGACATTGCTATGATCCCTAAGACTAATGATCCCATGGAGGGTGAAGTTTTTGATGTGCAGGACCATGCCCGACGGACAGGTACCAAGTGGACCGGTACACATGGGGAGATGATTAGTTCGAACCTCCATGGGGCTGAAGAGCCCATCAGATGGTTGTTGGGACCCCATCAGGGTCAGAGACAGGATAGTGATTGGTCGAGCCTTTGCACGAGAGAAGAAGGAGGACGTTTTCATCCAGGACGCCTTGGTTGAGCCCATCCTAGGGGGGTTGACCCACTGCAGGTGTAACGTGCCCTTTCTGATGCTCCAGGATGTCATCTAGGAGCCATGACATCACCTCCAGTGTATGGCACCTTGACATAGCATTTTGACACATGTGGCAGAGTTTGGAGACCCAGAGAGGACCAACGTTTGTCATCTAGTGCTGTATTTTTCCCTAAAAAGGGACAACGTCTCCCTAAAAAGGGCTTGACATCTTTCTTATTGCTCATTTAGGATTTTATTTGACATTTTAATGTAAAACAATATGATTTTTGGTTATTATCCTTGTCGGCTATTTTTAATGACCTAATTTAATTAAAGGTCATGGAACAGTATATATTGAGGATGTTTTCCCCTCATTTGAACATAACACAACTCACTCACACTTGTGAGGTCTGATTTTTGCGCCCTCCTAGGGTATTGTTTCTTTCTAAGTGAGGCGCACTTGTTATTGGAAGGATTTTTTGGCATCTTTTGGCATTTCTCTCCAAAGAAGGTTTACAACTAGGGTTTGCACATGCTCTCTTCATGATATGTAAGTGATTTTCTTGCAAAACTTCTTAATTGAATGGTTGTAGGTTTAATTTCTTGCATTTTCTTATTAAATTGTTGATTTGAAACCCTAGGTAACAAGCAAACAAGTAGGTCATTGTTACATGTCCCCTTAGAGAGAATTTTTTTCAGCCATTGAAGAGGAGGGATTGAGCCTAGCCTTTGCTACACTCATCTTGCTTCTTCCCTTAAGCTAGAATTGAAGTCTAAAGGTTGAAAGAGGGTGACGTCCTAGGCCTAGGTTATCTAAACCTAGGGCCATCATCTTCTAGCGTTTGAAAGCCTTGTCTTTACAACACTTTCTCTCACCTCATCCCTTAAATTTATCATTTATGCTAGCCATTTTTCCAAGTTGACCTAAGGGAGGAAAGAGAACGAGGCCTTGCTTAAGAAACACCAAAGTGAGCCTCTTTCCCCTAGGGTTTTGATTCTAGGGCCCTGCCTTTGCAGCACTTTAGAACCCTTCCCTCTTGTATTTAAGTCTTCATCCTTTCAAAACCTTGTTCCCTTATCTTTTTTTGACTCCATATACCCTAAGGCACTGATCTCTAACCTCCAATGTTGAAGTCCTAGTGTACAAAACCACTCTCAAAACTCTAAATTTGAAACCCTAACTAACAAACTAACCTAAATAAGGTTGACGTCACAGTTGGTTATCCCATCTTGATGCACCAAGTGTTGAATATAAGCAATTAAATGATGGTTTGGTCCATTTATTGAGTAAAGTGTTGATTGGATACATTGTTAGCTTGATCATCTTGATGGTTATTGATGAATTGATGCTTTTTCCATAGCTAATTGATAAAACGTTGACTTCATTGGTATCCATTGTTTTACATTGCTTATTAATTGATATCAGATAGTCATTGAAGTATTAACCCATTGAGTTACTGCATATATATTGTATTAGTGTTGTCTTGTTCCGGGGAGGTGTTTTCATTTGGGCATACACTTCTTTATTGGTTGATTAGATGGACTGTCTGGCCTTGGTGGTAACCTGTGAAGGGGAAAATTTAATCCTAACTTCATACCTTTGCCTCTTCAAAACCCTGAGTTATCGGGGACGTCTCCCCTGGGTTAACCTCCCTAAACACAAAGAACCTCCCCATTGAGGTGAAATTGGGTGGGGAAGGTTCCTGTTACGCCAGTTTGGTTTCTATCCTTTAGCCTTTAACCTAAACTACAAATTGTGCGATAACATGTACCATTAAGATTTAATTCATTTTAGTTTTTGAAAAAGAATCTTGAGTATATGCTAAAGGATAAACACACAGAAAATCAAGAAGGTTCAGTGGAACCAATGCAGCAGTCATTTCAATTTCTACAGAATCCAATATCTGATGTGTTGGATGACTTGTGTTGTCAAAGCCATTTTCCATCATCCAACTATGGGCTGAAAAGGTGTTATGATATTGACATGATCAGGCAATCAACTTCATTGTCTTTTTTAGCAGAAGTCTCATTACAAATCCCATCAAAACATTTGCATCCATATCAGGAATTTTTTGAGGATCTAGACAACATAAATATAATACCAAATCATGAGGTTGAATTGGTTGAATTTGAACATCAGGATATAGGTCATGTCTATTATGATCCTATAGCTGTCTACATGGAAGAGCTATTCTTTTTAGAATTCCCATTGATTCCCAAAGTTTCTGGAATTGTTCACAGTCCCAGAACTTTGTGTTGTGAATATCAGGATGGAAAGCAATTCATGATGCCTTCGCAAGTTCTATTTCTGATATTGATTGAAAACATTGAAAGAGCAGATTCATTAGAGCAGTTGCTTGACTGGTTGCACTAGCATTATTGTATCATTCAGAACAACAAAATTATCAGTAGTGTAGGGTAGGTAGCATTTTTGAATAAGCTCAGTCATTTGAGCATCTTTTTCATTATTGTATGGTTTCTAGCAGAGTTTGCAGTTGATGATATCTAGTTCAGTGTTCAATCAAATCTGAGATAGTCTAAAGATTGTAGCTACAGTGACTCCATGACCCTACGAATAAATCATTGGTCTGCATGTTCAAAGATCTGATATTCTTGACACCTCCATAGAAGCTGTCATCCTCAAGTGGAGCCTATGTTGGGGTCATATAATCATAGGTAACTTGATTCTTCAACTTCTTATTTGGTGTTGCTCCCATGATGAAGACATCTGACTTACTGGGCTCGGTTGATTCCACTTTTCCCCTCCATCCATTTCGCTCGATCCTCCATCACCCTGCCGCATCCTTCATCCACTGTTGCACCCTTCAGTCCCTCACCCTTCATTTCTTCACCCCTTCACAAATTTTATCCCTGCATGAATAAACAAACTTAGGATAATAAATGAATAATTAGATTGATTAATAGTTGAATTAGTGTAATTAGACTAACAATCTAGGTTAGTCTTGTTAGTAATTAATTAATAATTAGTAGTTAATTTTGTTGTTTAAATTAGTAATTAGGTTAGTGTTTTATTAATTAAACATTAAAATAAAACAATATTAACAAATTATAGAAAACATATAAATTAAACAAAATGATATAAAACATACAAATTAAACAAAACAATATAAAACATAATTAAAAAAAAAAAACGAATTGAAAACATATATTAAAATATATAATAAAAAAACATATATTAATTAAATAAAACATATAAAAAATAAAAAAAAACACAAATATTAAAATAAACGAAAACATATAAAAATATATATATTAAAATTAACGCTCACACTCCTTGTACAACTTGGACCCCCCTCATGTCACATCAACTCCATGGGGTCCGAGTTGGTGGTATTGGGAGGGACAAGTGTCACCCCCTAGTGAAATCGGAGCCCCCCCCCTTCCAATACCTCTTACCACCTCAGCGGTCCGAGTAAACTGCTTAGCCCTCCAAAACCACCCTCCCAAAAACTTAAAACCGCCTATTTTTTCCAGTTTGAACAGTCGTCTTCCGAAGCGGATTCCAAGAAAATGGAAACGAATTTTAAAAACCCGAGAGATTTTTTTGTTCATCACAGCCCAAAGAAAAAACATCTTTCATATTTTTCACAAGTTCCACCATTTGGGAGAATCGACGCCATCTTTCAACCTCATTTTTCAAATTTTCGGTTTTTTCTGTTTCAGTCCTGATTTTGCAGGAGCTGTTTCAGTGAGCTGGACACAAAAGTGGAGAAACTGAAAGAGGTTGCTTCTCCCAACAAACTAATATACAATAACCTCCTTCATTTTTTACACAGGTTTCACCGTTGAAGAGAAACAAATGTCTGATTTGACCCCTTTTTTTCAGCAGTTTGACACGTCTTTCATGGCAGACAGTTCCAGATTTTTAGGGATTTGTTGCTATTTTTTGTCGAGGTGGTTGAATTCGACCTCCTAATCCTGGGAATATTTTGTTCCATATATTTTAATAAGTCATATGCACAAGGGTGGATTATTGAGCTCTTGATTCATGCCCCACAGGGGGTACTTTGTAATTTTCCATATGATCTTCCAGAAATAGAAATTGTATTTGAAGGATTCTTGTGTTAGACTCCCTGGTGATGTTTTTCCTCTCTAGGTAACTATTTTCTTACTCCGTAGATCCATTTCATGTTTTTACCTGATCTAATCATTAAAATAAATATTAAGAACATAATTTGTTTTTGCACTCTGTTTCTAGTATTTTAATGATCTACATGTTTTCGTTTGAAGTTGAGCATAGGAATTCTTAGGTGCTCCTCTACTTGATGGACTTTCCCTTCTTTTCCTCTCCTTCACTTTCATTTGATTCAATTTGATCCATCAATATTTCTATCCTTCCCTGTGGATACAATCTTATACATCTGAGATAGATCCATTTTCAGAAAGGTAGACCCCATAGCCCAAAGTAAATTCGAGTTTTCAATCTCCCAAACATACCAAATCTAGAAACAAACCCATGTATAGTAATAGCTAGCCTAATATCCATGCTCAAAAAAATCTAAATCGGACAGAGAGATCCCTCTCTGAGTCTTGGAGGGCTATATCCTTGACTCAAAGTGGTTTTGATGTTACCTCTGTGACTGCCTCCACAACCTTGGGAAAATTACAGAGTGCTAACACCTTGACAAGCCATGCATGTCCTGCCTTTCCTTGACAAGCCATGCCTTGCCTTGACAAGGAATGCCTTTCCTTGACAAGCCATGTCTTGCCTTGACACATCTTTCCTTTCCTTGACAATCGATGCCTTTCCTTAACATGCCATGCCTTGCCTTGAAAATCCTTTCCTTTATTTGACATGCCTTGCCTTGACATGCCATGACTTGCCTTGGCATTCCTTACCTTGCCTTGACTTTCCTTTCCATGCCATGCCTTTCCATGACATGTCTTTCCTTGATATACCTTTCCTTACTTTGACATGTCTTTCCTTGCATTTACATGTCGTGCCTTGATATGCCATGTCTTTCCTTGATTTGATATGCCATGCCTAGCTTGGCCATGTGTTGCCTTAACAAGCCATGTCTTGCCTTGACATGTCTTTCCTTTCCTTGTCATGCCTTACCTTGCATTGAAAATCCATGCTTTGCCTTGACATGTCTTTCCTTACCATGCCATGCATTATCATGCCTTACCATGACATGCCTTGCAATGCCTTTAATTTCCATGCATTCCCTTGCCTTACATTTCCATGCCTTGCATTAGCATGCCATGAATTTCCTTGACATTCCTTGTCTTGCATTTCCTTTCCATGCCTTGCCCTGATATGCCTTGCCTTGCATTGGCATGCCTTTCCTTGACAGACCTTGCCTTGACTTGGCATGCCTTTCATTGACAAACCTTGCCTTGCCTTGACTTGGCAGACCTTGCCTTGCCTTGCATTGACAGACCTTGCCTTACTCATTGAAGCTCATATCAATATGGTTATGATGACTTGGGAGTGGATGTCATATTAAATGGTATATCTAGGGGTGGCCCATCTTGTCACATTGGTTCTTTGACCCTTGGTGATGATTTTTTACTAGGCACCTTTCTTGATCATTTGCAAAGTCTACAATGTGTTTGTGAGAAGCATTGAGAGTTATGTTGTGTACATGGATTGAGTATTTTACATATAAGTGTGTTAAAAATTAATTAAACAACCCATTTACTCTGATGTAGAGGAGCCATCTACAATTTATGTACCATGATGAGTGATCTAGGTATCATGTGTTGAATTATTTGATTAAATGTGCATACATTACCAACTTGTTCTATAGTCAAAATAGTGTGAAAAGTTTGTTGCCACTTTGAGTATAATTTTGTGTCATAGGAATTAGTAATAAACAATTTTAGGGTAAATTTATAAGGTGTAATGACAACATTCTCTTGATGGAGTAAAAAAACGGTTGGATGGCAACATAAATGTTAAGAGACTTGATTACAAAAATGAGGCATTTTTATGAATTTATTCAGTGAAGATTTTTATTTTAGTAATAAAGGGTAGCTTAAATAGGTTTTAACTGATCTCAAAAAGATTATATGTATATAGCTTCAACAAGAAAAAAGGAATCAATGTTGTAGCATCAAGATGTGTCTAACAAAGAAACATCATAACCATGTACCCTACACAATTTCATTGCAGAGCTGTTGTGCATGCCAATTTGGCATGCACAACATCCCTGCAATGAAATTGTGCAGGGTGCATGGTTATGATGTTTCTTTCTTAGACACATCTTGATGCTATCGTATCCTTTAATTCCTTATTCGTCAAATCTTCATGTCATTGATATGCACATGTGCCACTTAACTCTTTCTTGCTTGTTAACTGGATACTTAGCTTTGTATGCAATCTCACATTAGTAGATGTTGAATGGGTATGCTCTTGTTTTTCCTTTTAGTGTCACTTGTGAAAATGAAGCATGAAAACCTATGCACTCGAAACATGAAAGTACATTAAACCTCCAAAATCACATAAGGAAATACAATCATTTTAAGTTCTAAACCCAAAGAAAACATCCTTTCTATAGGAAATACTACCTTATCATTCTAAAGGCATAAGATTTTTAAAAAACATGAGGTTATACCCTACTAACTCCACATTCCTCTTTAGCAATTACAGTTTTAGCTACATATTGTGTATGTTTTTCATATATCCTCAACTCCCATGATGTCATCCTATACCCCTTACTCTGATTTTCTTTTCCTTCCCATTAGGAACCCAGGAAAACCAAAATATCTCTATTTTTCATTATCTAGTTTTCTAAGTTAGTAGAACTACGCCTGCACACAACCTTTAGGATTCACAGAGAAAGAATTCTTAGTGAAATGTTAGGGGAGGATTCAATAGGAGTGATCCTACAAATACCTCTAGGCTATACAACAACCTTAAGGTGGTTGCGGTCTACCAACAACCCAATTGGATAGTTTATTTTGATAAACTACAAGGATATGATGATAGGATAGCTCTTTAATTTGAATGTAATTGTCAATATATCAAAGGTCAAGAATACATCATAACAGTGACAGGATTGGTAATGTAGGTGAATGAATCCATCATAAGAAAATTTTAAGGACTTCCCATGGGTTTACCTTAGGATAAATATGAAAGGAAGCTTGCAATCGATGCTAATAAACTGTTTTTCCTAAGTCATGTAGAACCTAAGTGAAACAAGAATGGGGTCAAAAGAGATACTCTTCCAAACCCATGGGATCAAGTATCCTACCACCTACTAAAGTATATCACTTATGAGGGAAGTTTGATTATACTATATGCATACCATTTCAGGTTCTTTCATTAGCTCAAGAATTTGTTTCACCGTAGATTTGACAAAAAAATGAGAATTCCTTATTTCCTACTATATTATTTAAGAGAAACGAGTTCAAAGTTTAATAAAGGGAAAGATGAGGCCTTGGCACAACATGGCCTCATAAAATTTCTAGTATGTGATGTCTCAATGTTTTCATAGTTTTGGGCCTCATAAATGAATTTTGTTACTTGTGTTTGAGTTGGTATGCCTAAAAAATTTCAACATATCCCATTTTGGCATTTGAAGCTAAATTTGAAAGACCACCAAAAAAATTGTGCAAAAGGCCCTTGGAGGCTAAAGTATAGGATTTGTGTGAAATGTTGCTTCAATGGAATCAGAGTTTCTCTCCATGTCTTTCATCTTTGTCTATGGAATTTGATTCAAGTCATCAATTTTATTGTTTAGATATATGCACATGAAATGAATTTTAATTTGCAAAATAAGATTTTAGGGGCCAAATGCACTATTGGGGAAACACATGGTAAAATTGTCAATTGTACCCAAAACTTATTTTTTCCATTGGACATTGCTAAATCTGATGCTAATGGTGCCCAATTTAGCATTGATTAATCCATATAGTCAATTGAGGTGACTCTTTGTAATTTCCTTTTGTTGGCCTTTGACTATTCTTCATCCACTTGTAATGAGGTGTAACTTACATGCCTTACACATGGCCTTCATGATTCTCTTGTTGCCAATGACAAGGATAATGTGGGTCTTTCTCCTTTGTCAATAAAGTACCCATGGTTTCATTCCTAGGTTTTATGGGTTCTTTCATGAAGAAAAAATGCCAAGCGAAGACTCTAACCTTGAGGGAAAGCTTGATCTATGATCTCCCCTACTAACTTGATTGATGGTGGTTAAACTTGAGGGAAATATTGATCTATGATCTCCCCTCCTAACTTGATTTATGATGGTTGAACCCTTTGGTGATTCCCATTTTCCTTTGGACTAAGTCTTGTCTTGGTAAGTTGAAAGATACTACTCAAATCCCTTGCATGGAGATGCCTCAATCCTTGAAGCTCTCCCTTTGTAGGTGCCCTCTCTACTACATAAAAACATTTATAACTAATGGATATCCATATAATCTATTGAGGTGGGAAACCCTACGCAATCATTGGCTTTCCTTTTAATTTAATTCCTCTCAAGATTTGGTTATGAGGTAAGAGGGTGTAGTTTTCCATATAGGTAATTTTCGATCACTATAATCCAAGATCTAAAAATGCATCATTAGTGTGCCCATGTATTCCTATTGGAATATTTGAACTTGACACATGAAAATTAGAGACTAAGATACTCCCATGGTATCCTTGGATGTTGTCCCATTCCATATGTAAAATTCCATATAAACGTTTGGAAAAATGTGAAAGGAAAAGATTATGAAAATATTTAAGCTACACAAAGGCATGTCTCAAAGGAGGGGGGCTTGATGCTCCGCAGTCCATGCTCCATGCACCACATAAGGACTAAGGCATCAAACCTTGAAAGAAATCAACCAGGGAAGAAGGCACAAGTTAAAAGGAAAGTGAAGCTTTGGTCATGCGATAGTAGGAGTAACCTTTGCACTCCATGCAAAGCTTATTTATCTATGCCCCATAAGTATGCAAAGTATCTAGGTTGCATTTTTTAATTATTTTCATTTTTAGGTTGCATTGTTTTATGCTTTTCATCTAGAAAATGAGCCCATTCTTTTAGGTTGCATTGTCTTATGTTTTTCATCTAGAAAAAGATCCCATTCTTTAGAATAAACACTTTAAAATGAATTACATGAAGACAAATCTTAAACCAACATTTCTCTTGAGTTGCATTTGATATAACTTTTGTAGGAGCACCATTCAATATATGGTTAGCACAATTGATTGCTTGTGCCAAAATTTTGCATGTTCGATTCTTTGATTGAACCAACAATTAGCCATTTCTTTAATTGTTTGATTCTTATGTTCAACTATCACATTCTATTGTGGTTTGTAAGGGAAATGTATTATCAATTTGAATACCATTTTTAGAGAAAAATTCAATCAAGTTTTTATTAACATATTTTCTCCCATTATTAATGAAAAGTATTTTGATCAGATCGCTTGCTTTATTTTCAATCAATGCCTTGAAAAAAACAAAGAGATTAAAAAATTCATATTTGATTTTTGATAATTAAATCCATGTGCATCAAGAGTAGTCATCAATGGAAGTGAGAATGTATAATGCACCTAAAAATGATGAAATGGGGAATGACCAACTGATATCACTTTGAACCAATTCAAGTGTTTCTTGTGTTTCTTGTGAATGCATAGATGCAAATGATCTCTTTGATATCCACCAAATACATAAACATGAAAAAATTCATTATTTCACAAGATAAGCAGTAGGCCATGGGAGATTTGTTGCTTTAAGAGTTGTTGTGAGTATTAGTTCAAATGATCAAATTTCTCATGCCAAAGTTTTCTCAAATCATCACCATGAGAAATGAATACAGTGGTAGTCATGAGGGTTGAAACATATAAAATTTGTATAGCCTTGAAGAACCATGAACATGTCCTAAAAAAATTATAATATATTGATCCTTTAGATCTCTAATTACAACATTGTGAGGTGAAGACTCAACAATTTTTCCATCACTTGAATGAGTAATTTGAGAAATTAAAAGAAAATTAGCTCATAGATTAGGAACTTATAATACATTGTTAAATTTACCATTACAAAGATCTCTTTCTTCTCCATGTATAACATCCAAAGGATAACTATCATCCAAAAGTTTTAAAGTATGCACAAAAACCAATAGGGTTGTTGTGTGTCAAGACTACCTTTGAAAATGATAAATTACTCCTTGAAATCACAATTAGATTAATCAAGAGTAGCAATTTTCACTCTTGAATTTAGAGTCAACCAAGAACAAAAAAAGAAGTTGTCTCTAGTTCCCATACATGCCATGACCAAAGATCCAAATACAAATCAATTGAAGAACATGATAGATGAATTGGTTAGGGAATTAAAGGCATATGAAAGATAATAATCAATAGATTGAATAGGTGGTTATCCTTGCATGGGCCTTGGTTGAAAAAAGAAAAGAAGATACGAAGAAACAAGGCCAAAATTGAGAAGTATTAAATATTTTATGTGGGATTTAATTATGAGAGTCATTCCTTGCCTTAGAAAGAAGTTGGAATTCTAATCAGAATTTGATGAGCTACATTGATAAATGAGGCAAATTTTGGATGAAAATAGAAATGAGGTGGAAAACAAGGTTCATATTATAAAACTTTTTCATTTTAATGAATGATGTGCCATATATGGAGACATGTGGGCTACCCTCCCCTTGGGATGATAATTTGGTTTTCCATAGCCGATAAAAATATGATGAAAAACTGGGGGATATAGAAATAGAATTACTAGATGTGGTATATCAAGGGGATAATATGATAACTTTGAATATTTTGGATCATGTACAATTTTCCATCTTAGCATGGACTCTAACTCAAAGGTTCCTCTAAATCCTACCCATAGTAGATTTCACTAAGAAGGTCGAGTTGGATACGGCCTTCCAAGACATCAAAGGTGGAAGAAACTTAAAGTAAAATGGTTCATAATGGTTAAGCATGGTGTATGAGAATGCCACCAATAGACCAAATCCAACTCTATACATTGTTAAATTAGGAACTTAAAATACATTGTTAAATTGACCATTACAAAGATATCTTTTTTCTCCATGTATAACATCCAAAGGATAACTATCATCCAAAAGAATCTATTGGGTTGTACAAACATCTAGACTAGAGAAAAAATCCTTATTATTAACCATATGATGAGAAGACCTTGACTCTAAAATCCATTCATGATTTGGTTGACATGCCATTACAAAAAGAACAAGAGTTGTATAAGAAGTAGAAGAGAAGGAAGTATCGAACCCAATATTATGTGTTTTCATGGTTTCCTTCAATGGTTGCATCTTCTTCCTGCAATCTTCATCAAGATGTCCACCTTTAAGATAAAAGGAACAAGACCTAAGTGGATTTTTCTTCTTTAACTTGGTTCCTTGCTTAGACTTTGTCAGGAAGAGTCATTGTAGGTGAATTAGTGACTTTGGGTAGTTTGGCTCTTTTGAAATTCCTCTTGAAGGGTTTGGAGTTGTTGTTATTGTGAGGAAACAAGGCTTTCTACTTATCACCTATATCAAGTGCACCCATATACAAAATCTATTATTTCTCATGTACCATAAAGGTAGGAATTTTACAAGTTTCTCTTAATGCATCTTTAGTGGAATAAACTGGAGATTGAATTTTGTGTTGTATTCTTTAATTTGAGGAAATTCTAAGGATCAAGACCTATGAGTTGATTTTCCAACTAATGAGCATAAATTAAATTTATTTTCATGAGGAGTTGTTCAAACTTTATCCATGCTTCTTGCACACTGAATATGGATTTTTCAGATCTTCATATATTGACATGCCACCAAAATATCTAGATTCATCATTACGATTTAGCCACTTTCCATATTTGTTATTGGCCAATTGTGTTGCATCTAAACCAAGAGTGACTTAATACATCCCTTTAATCTAGAGTAGATCCTCCATATATAATTTCTAGGAATAATAATATACATTATTTGATCAAACTTCAAGAGAATCCATTTTTAAAAGTAAAAAGTTATAATGAAGGATTAGTTGAAATAACCTATACCACTATGTAGACCTTAAAAAGTTACTCAAATTAATAAAAAAAAAAAAAAACATGAATGTGTATGCCCCACGCATATTAAAGTTTAAAAGTATGCACAACAACCAATAGGGTTGTTGTGTGTCAAGACTACATTTGAAAATGATAAATTCAAGAAGAAATTAGTGTCTATACTATTATACAATTAGTGATTGACCCTAAAAGTAAAGGCTCTTCGACATTGTTTACATTCTTTCTTATCTCATTCTATTTTTTTGTTTGTGAAGCTCCAATTTGTGAGAAGGAAAGTTAGAGGCCCAGGATTAAGACTTTATAGTCCACGTCTAGTGTCCTCATTGTAGTTTAATGAATTATTGAGACTATTGATGGTATGGAGATAAATCTTGATTGCAATATTGATGACAACATGATTGTGAGTAGGATGTGATGAATAGATTTGGACTTATGTGTTTGTAAGTCAAGGTGCAAGCAGATATTTATTACTACCAGAAATTCTTTGTTGCACACCCATAAAAGATAGATCAAGGAAAGTCTTTAGGTTTAAGTATGATCTCGTTGATTGTATTCTAGGAGATATTGCTTATGATCTTGATGGACAATTTCATGGTAAGATGTACAACATGGTGAGTGCAAATTGAAATTACGAACCATTGGAGTTACTTCACACACACCTAGGATTTATTTTTCCTAAGGTTTTTCCTTGTTTATTAGTCATTATCTAGTATCCTATATTTTAGGAAGAATATTCTCTTCAGTGTTCACTTCAGCTTGACTAGTTGAGTGGAGTCTAGATGTTGCATTGGTTTTCTCACCATGAAACATTGGTATCATCACCAAATAATGAAAATTAGCCTTGGTATCATCACCAGACTAGCACATTACCCATGATTCCCTGATCTCCTCCTCACTTCACTATGTTTCAGTCAGTTAACTAAAGACTGGTAGACTAGTTAACTCAGCTAGGTGGCAGTTCACTCCCGTAACGACCTGAGAGACTAGAGTAGGTGTCAGTTTACTCCCGTAACTGCTAGTGTGTGTCCAGATCACTCTAGATCACCACTATGGCACATTGGATTCTCCTCCAGTGCACATTGGTTGATTTATACAGAGTATATCATGTGTAAATTATTCATTATTCATAACGGTTAATGAGAATTCTTCCATTCTTTATCTCGTGCTTCTTATTTCTCAATTTCTCTTTGGAAATGTGTGTGTTATTTTATAGATATATATATTATGTGTAGGTTCAACACATTTACATGGTATCAGAGCCAATTGGTTGCTAAGAAAATATACACCAAATTAATTTTTGCAGGTACCAAAGATTGAAGACAGTAGAAAGATGTAATTCCCAAAATAATTCATTCTTACACCTTACAATTACTTTGCATGGAAGGAGAGAATAATTGTGCATCTCCGAATCAGAGGATTGTATAGGTTAACCTTGAATACATAGACAGAACCAAAATCATCCATAGAAAAATCCAAGTATCTAAATCGAATGGATGAAGCATTCCGAACAATTTGCAGTCTCATCTCTCCCGATCTCCTTTTTCACATATCTTCCTGTAAAACCCCCAATGAATCCTAGACCAAATTGGAATGGATCTTTGGAAAACAGGATGAGATAAGTGGACACATGCTCAAGGTGTAATTTTTCACATTGGATCCAAAAATCTTCGACAATCTCCAATATTTCTTTACAAAATTCAAGGATTTATTGTCGCAACTCAAATCTTGCGGGGTTGATAAATCTAAGGAGGAGAAAAAAATGGTGCTCACCATTCTCTCCAAACTTGGTCTTGAATTATCTGTGTTCATATCCACATTCCATTCAGTCAAATTCACCTCTGGATCCACCTAGAAGATGCCTTCTCTTAAGGAATTTATCGAATCCCCGACACGAGCAAACCAAGCTCATCAACATGGGAAACATAAAAGGCCCAAAGGCACATGCACTTACTGTGAAATATGGCAGCCATAAATATAATAAATATAAATATAAAGACAAAATGAAAGATCATGAAAATCCGAAGAAGGAAGGGTATTCAAAACCCTTCACCGATGCCTCCGAATCCAATGGTGAAAAGGGGAGAAATGCACATATTGTCATAAAGGATTCCATCCAGAATCTGCATGCATGCAAAAACAAATAGATACAATGACTCAAATACTTCAACAAAACAACCTTGGATATCAAATCCCCGAGGGTGAAAAGAAGAAGAAGCCAAGAGATCATAATCCAAAGAAAGGAAATTCTAGCCATGCCTTGATTGCCATCAACTCCTCTCCTGATGCTTGGATCGTAGATTCAGGAGCATCACATCACATGGCTCCCAAAAAAGAAATATATTCTTCATTGGATGCATGCAAAGGTCCTCCTATTCTAATGAGGGACAACTCTCTAGTCGAGGTCACCGACAAAGGAAGGATTGAACTCACCAACGGAAGCTACAAGAATGTATTGCACATTCCCGAAATTTTCGTCAATATTCTCTCTGTGTATCAGATGAAGAATTCTGACACCGAAAACAAATTCATATTAACACAAAATGCATTGAGAATCTATGACATGCAAACCAATTCCAGGGTTGCTACCTGTGAGGCAAATCATCAATCTAGATTGTATACATTTTTTGAATTTATTGAACCAAATTATTCTTTAATGTTTACCCATGCTCATGAAAGTAGTAGGATATGGCATGCAAGGTTCGGGAATTTGAATTTCAGATATATGCAACAACTTAGCAAGAACATATTGGTTGATGGTCTACTAAACATCCATTTCTCCAAAGGAATATGTGAGGGATGCGTTCTTGGAAAACATCCTCAAGATAAATTCGAGAAAGGAAGGACAAAGAGAGATTCCTCTCTTTAGATCTGATCCATAGTGACCTCATGGGTCTTTTTACGCATCCATTAATCAAAAAAGTGAGGTTTCTTCTCATTTTTAAAGATGATTTCTCATTTTTCACATGTATTTACTTTCTTAGGAAAAAATATGAGGTTTTTCAACACCTCAAAGATTTCAAAGCCTTGGTTGAGACATATTAAGGAAAAAAATCAAAGTCCTCCGAACTAATAATGGGGGAGAGTATGTCAATCATGAGATCCATAATATTTTTCATGAGGAAGGGATTCAGTTGAAACACACAGTTCCCTATACTCTGCAACAAAATGGAGATGCTGAGCGGAAAAATAGATCTCTAAAAGAGATGGCATCTTGCATGCTACATGCAAAGTCACTACCACAGAGACTATGGGACGAAGAACTTAATTGTTCAACCTACATGCAAAAATGATCTCCCCATATACTTGTCAAGGATAAGACCCCCTACGAGGGTTGGAGCGGCCTCAAACCGGAAGTGACCCACTTTCATATTTTTGGTTCACGTCCATGGGCCCAGATTCCCTCTGAAAAGAGGAAGGCACTTGATCCACAGAGTACAGAGTGTATATTTGTTGGATACACCAACGGTATGAAGGGATACAGACTTATTGATCTTTCCTCAGACCAGCTCATCATTGAGCAAAGTCTCCAATTCGAGGAAAGTGTCTCACATGTACCTCAACAACCGCATGCAGACACCTTCATTCTTCCACCTTTCTGAGATGATGAGTATGCACATTGTTGAGTCTCCATTATGACACCTTTATTACCCTATATTATCTTCTATCTGGGTCAATTTTACCTCTCACGTGTGCATATGTTGACCATTTCCTCCACAAATCCACTTGGTGACCTTGTCAATGTGCATAGAGAGGTAACTTATGTTAAAGCATCATTTGTTTGATTTTATTGATTAAAATTGATTAAATGATTGATTATTTATGTTTCTATTCACTTTGACTCTTAAGTAGCTTCATCTGGTACTTCACTGATTCGATACTGCAACCATAGTTTGATCTGGTACTCCTCCTGATCCGGTACTCCGCCTCTTCCGGTACTAGCTTCATCTGGTACCATATCTGGACTTCATCTAGTACCATTTCTCTGCCTCTTTCGGTACCATCTTTATCTAGTACCATCTCTACACTTCATCCAATACCATATCTCCGCCTCTTCCGGTACCAGCTTCATCTGATATCAGATTGTGCTTCATCCAGTATCATATTGCGCTTCATCCAGTACCGGATTGTGCCTCTTCTGATACCAGCTCCATCCAGTACTACCATCAACCTGGTTCGATACCCAGATTATGACTGTGCTAGTCCGATACTAAACCCCTGCCTACAAGATTCCGATACCAGCATTCTGGTACTAAACCCCTGCCTACAGGATTCCGGTACCAGCATTATGGTACTAGAGTTTCACCTAGATTTCCGGGAATATAAACATGAATCTCAAAATTTGGGGACATGGGTTTTGTTTAGAGTGGCATTTTCATGCAGACATGTCTGACATAATTCCCAGATATCACATGTGTGGACCTCCATCTTAGGGGGAACGATTCAGCCTAAAATGATTGCCAATTTTCCAGAAATTCTAGGATCATGCCCAAATTTGTGGAAAATGCATTTCCTTGATTAGTTAATGGCTGTACTCAAACTCCATTGATGGAAAATGGTTGTGATTTGATTTTTCATGGATTGTCTTGTCTAGAGACAAATTTTTAATGTAAAAAGTATATAAATTGAGTTATGGCTCTAAGCCAAGGGGAGGAATTGTTATGTTCCAGATTGGATTTCTGAACAAACTCTTTGTGTAAATTTGCTTGCTGAAGATTAATGGAAGTTTGAATTCAATTATATTGTGTGTCTTTTAGAATTTATCATCTGCTTATCTAAAATATTCCATGTTGGCATCGACAAGGGCCCACCGATCCAGCTTAGTAAGCTCATTGTAAATTATTAGTATAGATTTTTATTTCATGTACTTGTTGTTTTGATTTCATTTCCAATTTCACTATTAGAATTGATTGCAAAGTGTGGCAATACATGAATAGTTTGAGAGTCCATCGTTCGCATTACATGATCCAACAAATAGATTATCTCATAAAAACTTATGTTTCATGTGTAGGCATGAAATAGATTTTCATAATTATCAAGTTGCATTGATTTATTTTTTGAATGTCATTGGTTTGAAGAAGTGTGCAAAATTAAATAGGGATTGTTTTCAAGTTATTATTGAATTGAGTTGTTACAGGAAATGAGATCAAATCTCCATCTCTCACATACATGCACTTACAATGGAGTTTGTATACCTTGTCTGGTAGTTCTTTTAGGTCAATCAAGTTTCCAGAATGTTAATGAGTGATTATATGTTTGTTACAGGAGATAGAATCATAGCCGAACTCTCTCTTTCATGAGCCTATAATGAGCAGATCCATCCCTTGAACAAGAATTCTGAGTTATACATTTGTTGATCAATTTTTCTTTCTGAATTTTGAATTGTATGTGTGGAGTGTTATTTGAAAGGTGTGAAACAGAATATTTTTTTATTGAATGTTTATTCTTTATGCTATACTCATCATACATCAATAAACCACTTGTTGCTGACACATATAGTGTAACAACTCTATTGGTTATGAATCTCGATCGATAATTTATGTTTGGTAATATATTATGCATATAATTGCACCAACACACATGCCGACTCTTATTCAGATGAGAGTTTTGATCCAAAGGACTCAGATGATCCATATACATAGTTAGTACAGTCAAATGCATAGTTAGAGAATCTAAATGCAAATGCAGAGCTAGAGTAGAGGCTCAATTGGGCACAAACTACTCTTCAGGATGTAGGGGATCTTGTTGGTGATCCAATTGATACTATGATGACTCTATCTGATTTCGAGGAGCCTCCTATTTCACTCATTGCCACTAAACCATTGCCCTCCAGGAATCTCTTCTTGATTCAATCTTCAGATCCACAGTCTTATGGCGAATTTGTTGGAAATCCCTTTTGGGAATCCGCCATGCAGGAGGAGTACAACTCCCTCATTGAGAACCAGACTTTGGATCTAGTTCCCCTTCCTTTTGGAAGGAAACTTTTTAGATGTAGATGGATCTACAGAAACAAGAGCGCAGTGGATGGACAGATTAGCAAATATAATGTTATGATTTTTTCCAAAGGATTTCAGCAGGTGCATGGCATTGACAATGATGAGACCTTCGCTCCAGTAGCGAAGATGGATTCCATATGTTTATCACTTTCCATTTCGGTGGACAAGGGATGGGAAGTCCATCAGATGGACGTGAAGAATCCATTTCTTCACAATGATCTCTCTCAAGAGATCTATATGGATCATCCCTAAGGATTTATGCAGGATTCATATTTGGTCTGTTGACTGAAGAAGTCTCTTTATGGCCTCAAGCAGGATCCAAGGGCATGGTATGCCAAGATGGACTCCTACCTGTTGTCACAGAACTTTGTACATTTTAAATTAGACCTGAATATCTACATGCTTGGGATGGTTGATTAACTTCTACTCCTAGTTATGTATGTGTATGATTTGCTGATCACCGGTTGCTTGACTTCATCGATTGTTGCATTCAAGAGGATTCTACATGACAAGGTTTTTATGACGAACATGAGTCCGCTACACTTCTTCCTTCGACTCAAGATTAGTCATGATGCATTAGAAATCAAACTATCTCAGGCCAAGTATGCATTAGATCTCCTTGAGAGATTTCACATGATAGACTCCAAGTCTGCTTCGACTCCTTTCCTATTAGGAGTCAAACATGAGGATGGCGGGGACACTCCACTAGTTGGCAGGTTTTGGACGAATCCTGTTGTGACACATGGCATCATTTTGGCAAGTAGTTTGGTTCCATGTGGCCCAGTCATGGGCTTCCACGTGACACCCTGTTATTGGTTTTTGGTTTGTTTGAAACAGTTACAACGCCTGCCACTTGTCGTATGTTCATTTGGTTTTGGAACCTAGCTTTTTGCGCATTAAGACGAGGTCACATGGTGACCCTTATGACCACGGTCTTGGCGGTTAGGGGTTGGGCGCACCCTAACCATCCTACAGTTTC
Source organism: Picea engelmannii (assembly GCA_009831015.1). Lineage (NCBI taxonomy): Eukaryota > Viridiplantae > Streptophyta > Pinopsida > Pinales > Pinaceae > Picea > Picea engelmannii. The sequence continues at coordinate 294,103 of ML786067.1, read as the reverse complement.
ACCCTTTTTACGGTTATGCATCAATGCTAGGTTTTAGCATGAGTTTGAGAGCGTGTTCTAGGTTCAACGTACAGAGGTGCATTTTGGCGAACCAGAGACAGCAAGCTTGAAGGAAGAAAATGGCAGGAGGCCTATCTTCTTCATTTTTTGGCCAAATGAGGTGCCGAAAAAGCCCAGGTAGGGTTTTTTGGATGTTATGAATCCATTGGAACTATTTTCAAATCCATTTGAAGACTTCTTTTGCAGATTTTTCACCATTGAAGTTTCAGAGAGCTTCAGGGAGCTTGAAGCCCTCATTGATTGAGGTCATGCTCAGATGAGCCCATGTCTGTTTTCTGTGAATGAATAGTCATTTTTGGCTAATTATTATGCTTTGAACACATTGGGATCGGTTTCAAATCCATTTGAGGAATTTTATAGGTGTTTTTTCCACAAGGAATCTTAGGGAAGCTTAAGGCCACATGTAGAAGAAGTCATGCCTGTATGAGCCATGATCCGTTTTCAGAGTTCTATTAGTCATTTTTGGGGTTTTTATGTATTCTAAACCCAATGGTACAGTCAGTATTTCCATTGGAGTTGAGAAACAACTTGTAAAATAATCTTTGACAAATTAATCCCAGAGAGTCAAGTCCATTGATGGAGGCTCGAGGAGATGTAGCTCGGAGAGGGGTGAACTCCTTTATCATCTTTTTATTGTTGTGAGTTTGTTGGTTTATTTGTTGCAAGTTATGTTTAATGTGTATATGTTTAAAACGCATATTTAACCATTTAAAAGAAAATTTCCTCACACATGAACATTTAAAAGAAGATGCATGAACTTGGCACATAATTTATCTTACATATTTTAACACATTGAGAAAGGTCCTGTAAAGTTTTATTTTAATGAAGTAGAGGGTGCTTGCATAGAATAACAAGTCAGCCCATTATTTTCAGATCAGGTGGTATCAGAGCATAGTTTGTTTTGCTCATGTGATTGCCATTGATAGCTAGAGTTTTAGTTGTTGGTATTATTGTGCAAGTTTTGTGTTGAAGTTTGATATCTTGCAAGGATGGAGGAAGCTTCAAACATTGGTAGTTCTCATACATCTTCGTTATCCAAGTTCTTTGACAAAGAGATGTTGAAGGAGTTTGTAACCATGATAGATATGGTACAAGAGTTGTGGGAAGATAGAGAAGAGAGGATTTCTCTTGAAGAGCAGTTGATGGCCATGAAGGAGGAGAAAGTCCAGCTTCTTGAAAAGTTGCATGAGATGGAGATTCAACTTCATGAGGCAAAGGAAACCCTTACCAAGTGCATGCATGAACATGAGGTATGTAATGTTAGTTTATCTTCAAATTCCTCTCAAGATGAATTCTTTGGTGTTTTTGAAAATCACACAAGAGGAATAGGGTCCAAGTTATTGTTAAAAATGGGCTATGAAGGTAAAGGTTTAGGCAAGCATGCACAAGGCATTGTTGAGCCTATTGTTGTCGAGGAGAGACCCAAGTATTATGGTCTTGGATATGAACAAAGAGATGGAGCAAATTCCAAAGTTGAGGAGACAAGGGAAAAATTTCCAAGAACAAATTTTGTTTCAAGTTCACCTCCTCAAGAAGGCTATAAAGGTGAAAGTTCAAGAACTTTTGTTTCAAGTTAAATCCCTCAAGCATGCAAAGCTTGTGTTCAAGATGAATGCAAATGTGTGAAACAAGAGAGTTGTGACAGTGATGCAGACAAGAACATTGTTGTTGGTCTTCAAAGGAGAGCTTGTAACTCTTCAAATTCACCTCCTCAAAGAGGCGATAAAGGTGAATGTTCAAGGTATAATTTTGCCTATCATTCAGTTGTTTTTTATTATGTTAAGCATGATAAATTTGCATGTAAAAATGGAAGAAAAAGTCCATGTACATATTGTGGTTTATATAACAATCATGTTTCAAAATGTTGGAAATGATTGACCACTTTTAGGAAACTTTACAAGCAAAGACAACTTGAAAAGAGGATGCAAAAGATTTGCACTCATTGTCAGAAGAGGGGTCATCTAATTGATAAATGTTGGACATTGCATCCAACCACTCATCCACAGCATAAGAAGTAGATGGATAAAGAGATTGGCAAGAATGGAAGAGGAGATTCCATCATCGATGTGTGTCAAGATGATTCACAAGAAAATGATTTTCAGCAGAAGAAGTCACCATTGAGTTGGCTTGGTAAGAAATGGTTGGATTTCTTGAGCAAGTAAGGCTCACATTTTCTGTTGTAAAATCACTTTCAGCCTTATGTATCCATTTATGTTGAAAGAATGACAAACTGCAGTAGTTTATCACAACTTGTATGATGCAAGTTGCATGTGAATGCAATTCGTTTGAAGGCATTCTTGTTTGTTGCACAACTTCGCCAAGAGGATGTAAAAGAGGGTATGATGTTCACTTGTTACAGCCATATATCTTTTTCATATTCATCTCTTATGTACCCACATGTTTCGGGTTTATGTACTTATGTTTGTACTTGAAGGAGAGTTGAAGAGTCATGCACATGCATGTGTTTTTGTATATGTGTAAGCAATGAACCTGGTGATAGTTCATCATGAATGATTCATGATTGTAACATGATTGTGTATCATGAATGTTGACTTCTCATTTTGGGAAGGTCGATATGTTTCAAATGAGTCTCGGCTTGTGTCAATGTTGTCTTGATGACTATGTTGTGTCAATCATGTTTTTCGACTTATGTTTAGTCGATGGTGTTTGTTGGCTTGTAAGTTGATTTTGAGTACACCAAGATGTAGGAAAACACCATGTTCTTTGATGAAGTACAAGATGCGACCGTTTTCTTGAAGAGAAAAAAAACTTTGTTGGCATCATTTTTAGTCTTGTATAAATTTGTTTTCAAGATTGATGGTTTTCTTGGTTTGCGACAAGATGTCGCAGGAAAGTTTTTTGCAGCCATTGGAGAGCAGATTGTGTTGACGCTAAAGAGTTCACAAGAGGGACTTGATTCTCAGTGGGAAGTTTGGCAGTCTTCCAAGCACAAAGAGAACAGTGGGTCAGCAGCAGCCAAAGAACAGTGGTTGAGGGACATAGCCAGTTGCAATGCAAGGCATGTCAAGGTATTCAGGTGATTGTCAAAAATACTTTTCAAGTAGAATCAGTTGATAGAAATTTAAAGCAGAAGAGTATTGAAGCTCAAACAGATAATCATAAGCTTTTGTGGGTCCAAAAGCCTTTCAGTGGGAAGGCATGATCAGAATCTAGACCAAGGCTCAAAATTTAGCTCAAAAATCAAAGTTCCCGGAATTACCTCAAAACAAATGAGTACGTAGCCCTCATCGTCATGAACCCAACACAACTTGTTTGGGTTCAAACGGACGTCAGATGAGTGAGATATCGCGATCTGTTCGAATCGTCAAACAGGCAAAAAAAAATTGTGTTGACTATACAGTCTGTATGGATGCTGACGTGGCAGAGGTCGTACAATGACATGGCAAAGGTTGTACGATGATGTGGCACGTCCATATGCTAAGGTGGTAGTTGACATGGCAGATATTGGTTGGCAGATGTGGACGAATAGTCTACTGACATGTGGCATATTTTGTCCAATGGTTTGGTGTCACGTGGCCCAGTTGTGGGCTGCCACATGGCACCCTGTTATTGGTTTGGTTGTTTAAAATTTATATAGAGTCCACCAGACTCAACCCCGCGACCTCCACGCACATGCAAAGATTTGGTAAAGACCACCAACCAACGCGCCACCATAGTGTTTCTTAACACTATATGGTTTTGTATTTATTTGAGTTTGTGTATGGTGTAATTCAGCGGGGGGTCAGGTTGGGGCTTAGCCCCAGCCCGCGGTTTCGGTGTTTCATATGTGACCGGTGGTTTAACAATGCGTGTGAATACGTATTTCAAATGGAGCCCCAGCCCCTAGTCGCATAACACCTACCATATGGATCTAGCTTGGAGTTGTGCGGGAGTTTAAACGGTTTAACCACGCACCGGACACTTGCCGCTTAATCATTGGTTTTAAAAACTCAACCCTTTTTGTATTAGCGCGAGGTCACATGGTGACCCTTATGACCACGGTCTTGGTGGTTAGGGGTTGGGCGCGCCCTAACCGTCCTACAGTTTCGCCCATTTTACAGTTATGCGTTGGTGCTAGGTTTTAGCACGAGTTTGAGAGCGTGTTCTAGGTTGGACGTACAGAGGTGTGTTTTGGCGAACCAGAGACAACAAGCTTGAAGGAAGAAAATGGCAGGAGGCTTATCTTCTTCATTTTTTGGCCAAATGAGGTGCCGAAAAAGCCCGTTAGTGGTTTTTGGACGTTTTGAATCCATTGGAACTATTTTCAAATCCATTTGAAGACTTATTTTGTAGGTTTTTCACCATTGAAGTTCCAGAGAGCTCCAAGGAGCTTGAAGCCCTCATTGATTGAGGTCATGCTCAGATGAGCCCAAGTCTATTTTTTGTGACTAAATAGTCATTTTTGGCTAATTATTATGCTCTGAACACATTGTGATAGGTTTAAGATCCATTTGAGGACTTTTAAAGGTGTTTTTTCCACAAGGAATCTTAGGGAAGCTTAAGGCCACATGTAGAAGAGGTCATGCCCGGATGAGCCATGATCCGTTTTCAGAGTTCTATTAGTCATTTTTGGGGTTTTTATGTATTATAAACCCAATGGTACAGTCAGTATTTCCATTGGAGTTGAGCAGTAGCTTGTAAAATAATCTTTGACAAATTAATCCCAGAGAGCCAAGTCCATTGAAGGAGGCTCAAGGAGATGTAGCCCAGAGAGGGGTGAACTCCTTTATCATCTTTTTATTGTTGTGAGTTTGTTGGTTTATTTGCTGCAAGTTATGTTTAATGTGTATATGTTTAAAACACATATTTAACCATTTAAAAGAAACTTTCCTCACACATGAACATTTAAAATAAGATGCATGAACTTGACACATAATTTATGTTGCATATTTTAACACATTGAGCAAGGTCCTGTAAAGTTTATTTTAATGAAGTAGAGGGTGCTTGCATAGCATAAGAAGTCAGCCCACTATTTTCAAATCAGTTGACAACACACTGTATAGACAACTAGTGGGGGGCTTGTTGTATCTCACACACTCCAGATCATACCTCTCCTATGCGGTTGGCACAGTTTCCAGGTTCATGTAGGAGCTGCATGATCTACATTGGAAGGCTGCAAAGTTTATCCTTCGACACGTACAAGGAACCATCACCTTTGGGATTAATTATGCAATAGACTCTACATTAGATTTCATCGGGTTCACTGATTCTGACTGGGATGGCGACAACACTGATATCAAGTCCACATATGGTTACTAAGTCTTGGTTCTGGGCCTATTTGTTCGTCGAGAAAGAAGAAGGCACTTATTTATCTTTCTTCGGCCAAGGCAGAGTATAGAATGGTAGTTAACATAACCATTCAAGCTATGTGGATACAATATTTTCTCACTGATTTGGGCATTCAGTTTCATCGGCCAATCGTAATCTGGTGTGACAACGAGAGCACTCTGAAGTTCTGCAAAGATCCAGTTCAGAGGCAACAAACAAAGAAAATTGATATCAACATGCACTACATCTGGGACTTATCACACGAGGGGATCATTGAACTACAATTCTATCCTTCAGCAGAACAGACATCAAACATCTTCACCAAGACCTTCATTGAGCAGAAGTTCCATTCTTTGCGAAGTCGTCTTAGAGTGAAGGACATAGTTGCCTAGCAATTGTATTTATTCACTTTACATACATTGTACCTTGAGGGGGATTTTTTCCCATGAGGTTTTCCCTCTTTCCTCACTTTATTTCAGTGTATCTTTTGTATTTGGGTACCTAACAGGGCCTCATTTTCGGGACCCATTCTTTATTTTCACCATAGTGATGTTCAGGGGGGTGTTGGAGTTACTTCACACACACCTAGTATTTCTTTTTCCTAAGGTTTTTCGTTGTTTATTAGTCATTATCCAGTCTCCTATATTTTAGGAAGAATATCCTTCTAGGGAGAATATTCTCTTCAGTTTTCACTTGAGCTTGACTAGTTGAGTGGAGTCTAGATGTTGCATTGGTTTTGTCACCATGCAACATTGGGATCATCACCAACTAATGCACACTAGCCTTGGTATCATCACTAGACTAGCACATTACCCATGATTCCCTGATACCCTCCTCACTTCACTTTGTTTTAGTTAGTTAATGGACTGGTAGACTAGTTAACTCAATTAGGTAGCAGTTCACTCCCGTAATTGCCTGAGAGACTAGACTAGGTGGTAGCTTACTCCCGTAATTGTTGGTGTGTGTCCAGATTAGTCTAGACAACCACTATGGCATATTGGATTCTCCTCCAGTGCGCATTGGTTGAGTTATAGAGTATATCATGTGTAAATTATTCAATATTCATAATGTTTAATGAGAATTCTTCCATTCTTTTTCTCTTGCTTCTTCTTTCTCAATTTTTTCTATGCAAATGTGTGTGGTATTTTCTAGCTAGATCTATTATGTGCAGGTTCAACACATTTACACAAACTTGGTTCAAGAGCTCGATTGCACAGAAATATTGTCATGGTGAGATTGCTTTATTGAGCTTTATGAGAAGAGGTATCAAGGAAATTTTTTCATTCAAGGCAATGGTATGTCAAGGAAAGGCAAGGAATGTCAAGGAAAGGCATGTTAAGACAAGGAAAGGCATGTCAAGGAAAGGCATGGAATGGAAAGGAAAGGCATGGAAAGGCATGAAAAGTCATGGCATGTCAAGGAAAGGAAAGGCATGGCATGCCAAGACAAGGAAAAACATGTCAAGGAAAGGCATGGCTTGTCAAGGAAAGGTGTGACAAGGCAAGGCATGGAATGTCAAGGCAAGGAAAGAATCAATTTGATGGAAAATTTGAAAATAATATAATATCAAAACAAGATAATATCAATAACATTCTCTCAGTGCATAGATGTTATGTGACTAATTTCATTGTTGTGTGTTATAGGATCCAGAGGAGGCCATGGATAGAGGACGCGGATGACGTCCTTAGAAAAGGACGTGTATCCCTACTAAATCAACGAGAGGAAAGTGGGGGGCCATAGAATCAGATATAGAATCTACAGATACAATAAAGGTAAGAAGACAAATCAAACTCAATCAGAGTATGGTGTTTATGAATTCACAAATGCTACAACATAGAAGAGATAAATTTATATAAACTATGTTATATCAATATGTCAAATATATGAGTAAAGTGAGGTTTTGTGTTGGATATCATATTGGTTGAAATGATATAATTGGTGTACTAACAATCATGGAATATGTTGTGTATTATAGGGGCTAGACGAGACCATGGAAACAGATCGTGTCATATCAAATAAGGACACAATGGATGTCGCAGGAAAACATGTAATCAAATTTTGACTTATCTTAGGAAGATTTTTGTGATACGTCCATCCTTTTTCACACTATTATTAAAATTTATAATGTAGTATCCAATATTGAAATAAATTATGAGGCATGTTGTTGATTATTTCATATGGATATTGGAGCAAGTGCACAACCTAAGCATTCAACTAGTAAAAGAAAAAGGACATGTGTATGTGGGTGTGGACCTAAAACTATTAAATCACAAAGAACACAGTGGGTGGAAGAGGACATGACAATGGATCCTCTAGAAATAACAAATAATCTCACTGAAAAAGAGGTTGGTCAAGACTATTATATTGATGTATATCTGTTCATACCTTTTATATTATAATTTGTTAAGCCACATTTGATTATATTTCTTTGAAATTGATACATTTTTTTATTTATCCAATTGTTGCCAAACATTAAATAATGGTTGTGTTTGTTGATAGGTAGAAGATGATGATGAAATAACGGCTACTAATACCCAAGATCCAACTGGGTTATTAATATTTGGACGAGATGATCCAACCCATGCTTTAAACCATACCAAGGCGAAAAGAGCATATTTAAAGAGAATTCTACCACCTGAAAAATTTGAACAACTGATGAGATTAGCATACACTGACGACATGCCACGTAGCCTTACTGATGATGATCATGATAGTGAAAATGCAGTGCATGAAGAAGGATTGAATGAAATGATTACATGTTTCTTTGGGGATGGAAACAATGATGACAACAATGATCATATGGATGACAGTTGTTGAGAAAAAGATATGAATTGATCTTACTCAAACATTTTCAGACTTTACTTGGATAAATAAAAGTAGACGGGGATATCACCTTATGTTTATAGCCAACAAAAATAACATCCTAACTCACAAGTATCAACAAAAAACCTTGCTGGAAAATCACTTTTTATGTAATTTTTTGAATATAACAGTTGTTGAAATAAATGTAAGAACAAAAGAAAAGACACCAAGATTATAATCAAGACAGATGAGACATAAAGAAATCCTTTATTTCATTCCAATTCACCAAAGAGTCATTTTATTTACAAAATCTCATACATAAATATTGGACCAAAGTCAAAATTAGACATCCCCGATGGAACATACAAAAGGACCTCCGGCAGAAAACCAAAACTGAACTCTAAAAGATGGATCAGCTTGCCACAGATTGTTTCCCAATTGACTATGCACAATAGCCTTTATCAGTCATGAAAATTAATTCACAAACAGACAAGTCTACACAGACTATTAAAGATAGATCAACACCTCTGAAAAACAAGTGTCTGAATGATTTGATTCATCCCTGAATATTGTTGTCTACAATAAGACCTTGCTATCATAAAACAGAATTAGGTTGTGATGAATATATGAATGAATGAAAATTGAACTCTCTCAACATAAACTCAAAGAGAAAACCTTAGCATGCTTATGCTTCTATCCTCCTCTTGTTCCTCCCTTTCCTTTTTCTTTTAACAAATTAGAATTGGTTGAAGAACATGAACCAATTCATTAGTTAAGTTAATTAAAAGACTCAACTAACTTTAGTTAGGGGGAAGAGTAATAATTATAATAAGGGTCATAAATAAATAATAACTAGTAGGTGGACCCCTTGTGACTCCCTTTAGTTCATAACAATCATAACATAACCATTAGTTAAGAAAAACACACCTCCTTGTGCCTCCCATCAACATATTCACTTTTGGGCAATTTAAACTCATGAAATTTGAAATTATTTCAAAAATAATACTCATATATCCAAAATAAACATGTTTTCCAAAGATCCCTGAAGTCAACTGTCATAACACAATAGATATAATAACCTCAAAAACCATATTTCCCAGTCTTTGATGCAACCCTTCCTTGATTGTTGATGTCACCTCTTGATGTTCCTAAATTTGCCTTTGGTTATGCAGAGCCTTTAGGCCTAATTTCACTGATCACATGGGAACTATTGTCCCTCAAATGCATCCGGGAAGACACGGACTTGTCAGAGCCATTGGAGGGTGAGGAGGGGGAATCAATGGCTTTTCCTTTATCAAGGGAATGGTGGGCCTCATTTTTCAATATCTTGCTAGAATGGGAGGATTTCACTGGTGAGTGATCAGGGGTAGCTTGGGCAATGGGGTTAACCGACGGAGGAGGAGACAAAGACAAGTTGGGATAGCCACGATGTTGGGAGACTTCCGTGTGGACAATCTCCTGACATCCATCATTTTCAGGGACCTTGGGTTGTAATGATACATGAGGAGGTACAGGGATACCGAGTGCTTGCAGGGCTTGGAAAGGAGGCCTTTTAGGCCTAGCTTGGACTATTCCCTGCCCAATCCAATTAAAGAATCTGGCATGAAACAATTGGCCAAGCTCTTTTGAATCAACGTCAAAATGTATGGAGAACTTGGGCCTTCTTGGGCCTTGGTTCCAGTTACCTCTACCTCTGTTTCCTCGGCCATGGCTTCCTCGAATGAAAAAAATCATCCTTCATGTGTGATCGATTAGCAAATAGTATTTTAAATAACCATACATGACAACTCTTAAAAATATGAAATATATTTGGCTCAAAATGTATCAGACTCATGCAATCCAATCCATACAAATTGTTCTACTGTTAATCAATGAGCAGGGGGGTGAAAAAGGTCTTGGGATATGTGAGGGGTTTGTATCGAGCGAAAATGTGATATTATGAAAGGGGAGAAGACATGGTCACTTCTCAATGACAACAACAATCAATTGTAAAGAAAACCAATAAAACCTCACTGCAATCCACATAAGACACTAACACTTTCATCCATTTTAGCACATAAATTCTCTTGATTGTAATCAATCTCATAACAGGGAGTGAAAAATGATTATGGGAGGTGACGTGGTTTGTAATTAGCAGAAAGTGAAATAATGGAAGGGACAAGGATGATTATTGTTCATGGAATTGATTAAGTGATCCATAAAAAATTATGCAAAAGGAGATGCATTAACCATCAATCACTTGACTAAATAATAATTTCTTTGTGAAAAAAAGAAAAAGAAATTAACTAGTTCGTTGTTCATAATCAAATATCCAACACAGTGCCATCACAAAACAATAGGAATCCTATACAATCTGTAAAAAGGATTTTGTTCCCTTAATTGCATATTATAACAATTTCCAAACAGTAGCCATCCCACTCTGTTAACCATAAAAAACAACCACTTCCCATGTGTTTCTTCAATCCACAACCATACTCCAAAGTCATGTTTTCAAAATAATAATGAAGTCACTATTTCTGCAATAAAGCCCATCAAAATAAATGATATATATATATATATATATATATATATATATA
>ML786067.1:252809-283279 GCA_009831015.1 Picea engelmannii | reverse complement strand
ATTGTTTAGATATTAGCTATGCATAGGGTAACTTGTCCAGACAATGTAATTCTACCACTGTAAAAAAAACAATTCAGTATTGCTTAAAGAGTTGGGCCATCTATCCACTGTAAAATAAAAAATTAAGGCACCAACACACCAAGGTACCTCATCCAAGAGTTATGAAACTTCTCAAGTCACCTCCACAACTTCACCTAAACCTTCCTATGTCCACCAGAAGACTCTACCAAGTAGGTCACCTCAAGCTCTCCACACATTCACCCAAGTCAAGGTGTCCCAACTGCTACATGACTTATTCGAATCTACACCACTTGAGCCACCCTCAAGTCTATCTATTTTCACTATGGAAACAGATTACAATTGAACCACCAATTCAACCAACTTTGATCCAGGTGGATATCGATTGCCACCCACCTATTCCATGGGCTCGGAAAAAAAAAATCAATCTTGTCAGTTTTTTGGCAGTTTTTTGGGTTCCAAACTTCTGGGGTTGTTTTGAGGCCCTAAATGACGGATTTTGGGGATTTGGGGCCCAACTGACTGCGACAAGCATTGATTTGGGTAAGTTGAAAGTTTTTCTTATCGATTAGACATTTCCAACGGTGTATCGAGTGCCCTAAATGAAGATCGTATGAAAAAGTTACGCTCTTGGGAAATTGACGTATCAAGTACCCCCATCGGGGCCCACAAACCTTTTGGGTTTTCATATTCCGAGGTTAGGGTTTTGGATTTTACATATGTTAAAAAATACTTTGGAGCCTCATTGTAACAATCATCTTCTTGTGAATGCGATTAGCCATCACATATCTTCTTAGAGATAAGCTGCCACCATTCTAACGAGTCTTTCACTCTGTATTTTTACAGTATCTATACATTTATTTCATTAATAGAAAACATGTATCACTGTATTTATTTGTTTCTGGCAATATTTATGTGTATTTCATTGTAATATGTATGCTTTCATTTCGTTCTCAAAAATAATTTGGATCAGTGGTATCAGAGCAGGTTGCTTTTGATCATTTTTCAGTGCATGTCCCGGACGAGGTCTGAGTATAGCAAGTTGGGTCTCGAGCTTGTCTATCTTGAGGACAATCGCTCTCACACATCCATGAAATCCTCCATGGTGGAAGAAAATAAAAAGTATAGAGAAAAAAATTCTATTAATTTGTTGCTTGAGCAAGCTCTCACGCGACAAAGGGAAAAAATGATGGAGAATTTTGCTCACATTTTTCAATGCATGCCGATAACAACAGGCGTGTCTTCATCAAGCGAGCACTTTGGAGGAACCTCTCCTTTCAAGGTACAAGTTAATTTTGATATTCCCATATTTGAAGGATAGATATATGAAGATGCCCTAGAAAAATGGTTAAATATACTAGAAGATTATTTCTATGTTCATAATTTCTTCGACAGGGAAAAGATCACCTTCGCACTCGTTAAGGCTCTCCCCCATATGAAACATTGGTGGGAAACTTGCTAGGAGAAAATCTCCATAGAGGAATCTGGAATATATGGGGTCGAGCCCACTCGAGATTTTTTTTTGGATGTGGTCAAGGAACTATATTTCCCTGTTTGCAACTATGAGGACCAGTATATGAGATGGACCACACTGTGGTAAGAGATGGGCCAAATAGTTTCATATTTCACCAATACCTTCAATACCTTGTGCACCAAGCTAGGTATCAAAGACTCCAAGCAAAATTTGGTTCTAAAATACCGTGGGGCTCTACACAATGTTCACCCTTGGTCATGTATCAAGGAAGAAAGAGAATATTAAGGAAGAAGAAATACAAAGTATGAAGTGTGTGGAAGGCACACAAATTGAGGAAGGGTCGAAGTGGTTAAAGAAGCATAAAGTAAGGAATGAAGTAAACGAAAGCAAGTCGTTGAAAGAGAAGATAAAGGAAGACAAAGCAACAAAGAAGATAGATCATGGACAATTCAACAAGTGGAAAAAGACACTAATGGGTGCTTTGAAGCACCTCGCGGAGAAGAAGGAAGAACAAGTCGGTGAAGTCCTTAAAATCCGGGTTATGTGGACCTAGAGTTATGTGGACCTAGGGTTTTGGCACTTGGGATTCGAACCATAGTTTTCTAAGAGTCATGGAATGTATAAATAGAGGTCTAGAAGAGTGGAGAGGAGAGGCAAGAGTGGTGTTGAGATGTAAGAGTGTTATGTTTTAGGGAATTCTTGTATTTTGTGTCTTCAGTTGGGTGCGAAGATCATATTTGCAGTTGGGTGCGCAAGGTTAGGAAATAAAGAGGAAGAGAGAGAAGGACATGCAGCTGAGTGCGCAGATAGAACTGTATATTTTCATCTAGTTCTATCAATAAACACAGTTTTGTGGACGTAGCCCTAGGGAGAGGGTGAACCATGTAAAATCTTGTTGTTCCATGTGGTTGATGCTTTGTTATTTACTACCTTTTACATTTTTATTGCACTATTATATTTTTCCTATCGAAGATAATAAGATATAACTTAATTTGTGAAGTTAGGCATAATACTGTTAAGAATCTATGGGTTGTTTTGTGTTGTTGTTTTGGAATCATATTGCATTTCCTCTGGTTGTAGACACATGTGTCCTGCAACCCCCCTATTTCTACTTCGGGTGAGACGTCATCTACTTTGCAGGTGTTGCCATAAGGGATGGTAGTTAAGGTTTGTTGGTGCACTGTTAGAGTTGAAAACTGGGTCTTCCCCTGTGCCAACACACAGATACATCCAAACTAAAATGGATTTTCTGGATATCTCATCACTCAATGTTGCATATCGATATGTTGTTAAAATCAAGCATAAATTTAGTCACCATAACAAATGGGAGTTCAGATATGAAAATCCACAACAACCAAAGTATGAGAAAGACGACCCTAACAAACAACTTCTTGAAAACTATTCTAAGCCATAGGAAAAGAAGGGTCATGGGACGATGAAGAAGGACACCGAAAAATGGTACAATTTCCACAAAATCCCTTGGCACAACACCGATGAATGTTGCTCAAAAAAGTCATTGGTGGCCGAGATCAAAGACAAGGAGATGAACCATGATTTAGAAAATAATGATAGAAAACAAATCATCGATGCAGACCCCATTGTTATTGCCATGACCGCAACAATTCAACCAGAAGAACCCACAGATCCTAAAGAGGGGGAGTGCCTCTTTCATTCAAATATGTGGGTGAAGGGGACCCTGCTTCATTTTATTTTTGATAGAGGAAGCCAAAATAACCTCATCTCAGCAGAGGTCATCCAAACAGTTGGGATTGTCGACAACACCACACCCACAACCATACAACATCAGGTGGCTTCGCTAGGGACGAGATCTTCGTTTCAGCCAGCAATGCCAATTGTCATATGAAATCCATCCTTTCAAGGATGAGGTATTATTTAATGTTTCCCCACTGGATGTCTGTGATGTTCTCTTGGGCCAACCATATATGTGGAAGCACCATGCTATCTATGAGTCTTGACCCTGTAGTGTCATTTTTACCCTAGGGGGTCATCTCTACAATATACCAGAGGTAGTTCCAACTACTCTCCCACCTAAACAATGTCGCAAGGTAGTACCTCATACTTCAAAATTCATCTTCTTCATAATCTATTCAAAAGGTGAACAAAAGGATACTGCAACCACTACAGCCTCGACCCAAACACCTTATATCCAATAGAAGCAGGTCGAAAAGGTTGCAGCAAAGTACAAATCCTTCTGCACACATTCATATCATGTAGCCAGATTGGTTAAAAGGGTCCAACCCTTATAGCCACAAGTTCGTGACAACCTTCAACAAGCTAAGCAGCGCAACTTCTCCAGCAAGGCAAGCAGCTCACCAAGATTCAGATTCGGCAAAAGCTTCCCCCTCTCCCCCGGGAACTCAATGCAATGAAGACCATTGCTTCCTAAGGAGGGAGGATTGATCCAGGTGGATATCAGTGGCCACTGACCTATTCCACGGGCTTGAAAAATAGTTTTCCATCTTGGCATTTTTTCGGGTTCCAAACTATTGAGGTCGTTTTGAGGCTCTAAACAACGTTTTTTGGGGATTTGGGGCCGAGATGGTTGCCTAAGGCACTGACCTAGGCCATTTGAAATTCATTCTTCTCAATTATACCTTTCCAATGGTATTTGGAGCACCCTAAACAGATATCTTATGCAAAAGTTACGCCCCCAAGAAGTTGACGTCTCAACTACCTCCATCGGGGCCCGCAAACCTTTTGGATTTTCATCTTCCAGGGTTAGGGTTTTGGATTTTACTTACGTTAAAAAGGCATTTGAAGCCTCATTTTAACAATCATATTCTTGCAAATGTGAGTGGTTGTCACATCTCTTCTCAGAGATAAACTGCCACAATTCTAGCGAGTCTTTCACTCTGTATTTTTACAGTCTATGTACATTTCTTTCATTAATAGAAAACATGTATTACTGTATTTCTCTGTTTTTGGCAATATTTATGTGTATTTCATTGTAATATCTTTGCATTCATTTCATTCTAAAAAATAATCCGGATCAAACTTCCCTTCAAATAAATTTCCACAAAACTTAGAAATGCAAGAAATCAAAACCAAACATACCTTTCCAATGACATTAGTGGGTGCAACCATAGTTCAATTTTATCTTCCATGGACTACACTCATCTAATCCCATGATTATCCACATGAAATTGCCTCAATAATTGTCTGCAACTCCATAAACCTCAATAGAAACTCCACTGTAGTACAAGAATGAGTCCATCCATCCACTTCAGAAATACATCTAAGTCCCAAACTTCCCATGCAACCAACCAAACTCATGTCCATTGTCTTTCCATCTCCACACCTTGACTATTTCCACTTTAGGGAACTATGCACACACCACCTGAATGTTAAGACATATTGCTACTAACTGAATATCATAACTCTATGAAGAGCTACTTGATTTGAAGGCTGTAGTTAACCCACTCATATTACAACTGAGTATGACTCAACTATTGTTCTCATTGATGCATGGCAAGAAGATGTCATGATGAAAAATTTCCAAACCAACTTCCTCGTTGTGGAGCTTCTCCAAGTCACACAACTTACCCAAGTGATTCAGTTTGTCACATGGCCATATAACATGTCTTGAGTATGCACAAAGGTGTGTCCACTTCGTTTCAACCCAAAACTACTCAGACACTTCTACGATAACTTTCGCGGTCACCCTCTACGAACACTTTTGTGATCACTACTGCGATAACTTTTGCAGTCACTATTGTGATCACTTATGTGACAAGTATTGTGACAATTATTGTGATCTTCTACCTTTCCCAAGTGCTTAGTTCACCTCATGAAATCTGCACTTGGTCTTCCCAAGGTGTTCTCATGCGTCTGGAACTTACATCCATCACAAAGTCCACCTTGTCAAACCTTCACCAAGTATACACCCAAACCGTCTTCACAACAAGTGCACCCGAACCTCATTGTTTTGACTACAGTAGTGGTGAAGAGACAAATATTCTATGATACTATCTATCGTTGAGATAGTGGTGAAGAGATAGCCAATCTATTCACCAAAATTAGATTTGATACCATCTGTCATGAATGTGATAGTGGTGAATAACTCATCAAACTATCTTCAAAGTTTTCTTTGATACCATCTATCATGAATGTGACAGTGGTGAAGATCTCGCCAAACTATCTTCAAAGTTTTCTTTGATACCATATGTCACATCCCCATAGGATGTCTGCCTAAATATTGTGATCATACACCTCTTGGGGGTGTGCAACAACATGACGCTTCTCACTTGGTTGCTTGGAAACACCAAGGATACTTCGTCCATACTATGCCTCTTCACCTAGAGCATACCCATACTTTGTTCTAGGCTATAGGATATTGAAACTCCTACTCTAGTGAAACTCACTTGTATAATTAGACAATTTGTTAACAAATTAACACTTAGTCCTTTAATCATATATCCATGAACATGCAAAAAAATGATAAAAATTGTGAAATAAACAAAAGACACAAGGATATAGTGTGGGTGGAACATGACGTACCTAACACTTGGCTAAGTCTTATTATTGTGAAATAGTTACAATATGAGCACTATCGACTCAGATTACAACATGGATAGAGTCACATGACTCACCTCACCTCACCAAGACACTCATATACAAACTCAACAATATTTTTGGCTCTTATACTTTAGCACATCAAGGGATCGATCATCTTGTTAGCTCTGAGATATGGATTTCTCTTTGAACCTACTCTCTCATCCCCATCTCTTTTTTTAGAGAATTTTTAAGGGTTCCTAGACATTTATACTTTTCATACAATATATATAGAGGTGGATGTCTCAATATACCCACTTGTAGGCCATATAGGGAGAACCCAAGACAATTGAAAAATATAGGTAGACTGCACCATAGAGGACACTCTCTTCATTGAAGCCATTACAAACAATAATCTTTCACTACTCGAGGAACAAAATAAAAGGGTACTTTATGTCAACAAGAATGCTTGTAGTTAGTTTTTCAAGAGCTAGAGGAAGATTTATAGGTAGAGGGACATAGGGAATCAAGAAGAGAGACATTTCTTCACATGGGAATGAAAAAACCCAAGTTGATAATCGAGAAAAATGTTTCCATATGAGACAAACTCAAATATGGACAATTACCATAGGTTAATTGATTCCCTAAGAACTATAGGTTCTATGATACCACTATTAGAATGCATGTGAATTTAAATCAATGTGGAATCCATTTTATTAATATGATACACATATAAATACATGAACTCAACCTTTGGATTCATATTCCAAGAGGTCTCTTGGACTCCCAATTACAGTTCCTTCTCACTTGACTTTTCATATTCCTTCAAGTGAATAATCCAAAATATAACCCTAATGGATTAGATTTCCAACATCCCAAAGGAGTGCTAAACCTCCTTCCACTTCTAAAACCTCACTTCCTTTCCAACATTTTGTGGCTATGGTCTCCATTGTATCACAATCACATTTAGTTTCCTATAGCAGTATTAATCTTGATTTTTCCTTTGTGACTCTTTTCCTTAGAAATAAATGTTTGCTTGTGGCATTCATATCTTTGATTTTCTACGAGAATACCTTCATTTTAAACTTTAGGTTGAGAGAATTGTCTCTCTAGAGTCCCTTTATATTGGCTTGAGTCAACTAGAAGAGCCCATGCTTCCTCTAAATTCTATTTAGATATTTTTGTACCGTGTTTCTTCTCCTCTGTCATTAGTTTTTTTAAAGAGGAGCAATTTGAATTCCTAGGATTCCCGTAAAATAATGGATTTGGGAAGAGTTTCCACTCTTTATTTTACCCTTTATTAAGTCTCTTTGAAGTTGTTGGAGCTAATTTTCCAAAATACTAGTGAGGTGGCTCTCTCCATGTATATCTATCAATGTTGGGAGGTTGATCTCCACCTTTTCTAAGTCCATATATCATTGTAAGTTATCACCTCCTTTGAATCCTATTGTGTTTCATGATCTATACTCATTTCTTGAATTCTTGTTACTTCCTCATATACCTTAGTATTAAGTTATTGCATACATGTTTTTCACCAATTTGGATCTTCCTATGGGATACTAGACTTTTTATTCTCTTCCTCAATAACTTTTGATCATTACCCTATATGGTTTTCAAGTTCCTCTACCAAGGTAGGGATATTAAACCTATTCGTATTTTTTCCTTGATCAAACGTAGTGGAATTGGTATTTTTCTTTCTAGAATTGTGTTTGATAGGATGTTTGGTGAAACCATCCTTGTCAATTCTCTCTTTATCTTTGTCTTATGTAGCCTCTACATTATGATGGAATTATCTAAACATATGGCCATGTTTATGACACTTTCAATGTTTGAAGGGAATATGTTCATAATCTAAAGTTTGGATCAATTCAAAATACTAGAAATTTCTTCTATCAATTTGGGAATATCACCCGATTCATTCATATACACACATATCCTTGCATAGGAGGTCTACCTACTATATTTGTTGCTCTTTTAAATTTTTAAAAAATATCCAAGGGTATTCCCTATGTCTTCTAATTTTTCCTTGTCCCAAAACTCTCAAGTAAGGGAATACATGTGAATACAAACTAGGGCTTTAGTGAAATATTCCTTCTCAAAATAGAATCATTATGTCTAGTATGACAGATGCAAGTCTTCCAAGTTGAATAAATAAGGGCATTCCTCAAAGATTATGTCCTTGTCCTCTATGTATAAAAAATAGCCGTGAAGAAACCCTTGGATCAGATTTTTAGGTCTATGTATCCTTTAGGCTTCCATTTTCATTTGAACCATACTAACAAATATTTCTTAGACATATAGATGCCCATAAATTTTATGATCCAAAGCCTTAAAAAGTATTAAATTCAATGAATACAGTCCACTTCGAGGGCGAAACCTCCTTTTACAATATAGTCAATTTAAAATACAATATGAAATGAGATGAGATGATCCTAAGACTAGGTTTCCTTGTTATATATATAGGACACAAGGGATACAATTATAATGAAAGGGTGCAATGAAGGGTTCTAGCCAATATACAACTATAACACTAGCAATGTAATAATTCAATATCTAGGGCTTAACAAGGGGTTTTATACATAACATGGTTTTGTCTGCATGAAGAAAACATCTTCCCATGCCGCCTCTTTCACAGATAGGTTCCTCCATTTGATGAAATAGCTTCCTTCTCCATTAATCTCTGATAAAATAGTTTGCACTAGGATATTGTCACTAATTATATTCTTTAAGAAAGAAACGTGGAATAATGGATGTACACTTCCTGGTCATAGATGAATAGCATGGACATGATATTACACAGATGGAAAATCCTTGGGAATCTCTCCAAATACCTTAGAAATATTGTTGATAATTTTTTGGAGATCCATTGGAGTAGAGGCTATAGATGTTTCAACATATAGTGAGCACAATTGTGCAATTATACCATGGTGTCCCTTTGTGAGCAATTTTTTCATGTTGTTAGAGCTTATCACTTTAGAGGGTTTCCCTTGGATACCTCTAAGATCAATTTCCTTTCCTTCTAAGGAAAATTTCATGAAAATATCTTGAAAATTAGGGGCCAATATTCCCAATGATTGTAACCATTGGACCCTTAATACAACATCAACACCACCCATTTTCATGCCAATCATGGGACTATCCAATAAATATTCCCCCATATTGAGCTTAATACTATGACACTTCCCAATAATATTTATGGTACCTCCATATACAATCATTACTTCCAACTCTAGTGCGAGATACACAAAGAAATTGAGATATTTTGCTAATTTGTAATTGATGAAGCTATGGGTACTACAAGAATCAATAAGCAATGTTATCTTTTTCTTTTTGATATACCCTTCTATCTTGAGGGTTTGTTGAGTAATAATGTTTTCTAATGCATGACAAGATATAGTTGGAGTAGTCTCTTCTAGCTATGGATCTTGGAATGGTTCCAATTATTGACTTATTCCTCTTCATTTTCTATGTAGAATACTTTATTCTCACTAAATTTATGCCCCTTACTATACTTGTTGTCACAATTGAAACATAGTCCTTTTTCTCTTCTTTCATCCATTTGTTGAGGTGTCAACCTTATCGCTTGAGGTATTGTTGCCTTATGAACCCCAAAACTATCTCTTCTTCATGTGTCTGCTCCAATGGTAGAATTATGTGTAGCCTTGTTCTTGGATTTAATATGACGAGAAAATTGCATAGCTTCCATAATATTTGCATGATATCTTAAGAAAATATCATGTTTAATGTCTTCTTTTAATCCACCCATGTAAGATTCCAACAAATGTTCCTCGCTTTTGTCATCCACCCTTATGGACAATACCTAAAATTCTGAATTATAATATTCAATATCAACTAAGTGCTTGACTAAAGTAGTCATGTTCCCAAACTTTCCCATATTGTTCTTATAAGTCTCTTGTAAAGAAATGCCATGTATAATGATAAAAAGGGGGTTTCCTTTTAACTACCCATTGATAGAATTGATATGGTTTTATCTCAAATTTCAAAGTTTCTACGTGAACTCATTTTTTATCATCCATAATATTATATAGTTCAAAATATTTCTTTATTTGGTTCACCCAGGTAAAGACCTATGTTCCATCAAACTTCTTTAATTCAATCTTAGGAAATTTGAATTTAGGACCCCCACCATAATTAACTCCACTATTAGACTTAAATCCACTTGACAATTTCTTGTTGTAGGTAGGTTGTTCAACATGAATACTACCTTTATTTTCATGAGTCTCTTGCATTTTGATAACTTCTTTAGAAAGTCTCTCATCTAGAGTGCAAAATATCATGGAAGACATGGAATTTTTCAATTCCTTCATGGAATTTTGTATTTATTCTTTATTTTCATCCATCTTCTTTTTCATCTTATTTTCCATTTCATGCATATTTATTTTTATATCTTCCTCATTTTCAGGGATCTTCTTGTCCATTTGGTGATAAATCTCTTGGATTTCATCTTGAGTCATGGTTGAGCTCTCTGGAGGTTTATTTGATGAAGTATTTTTCGGAGGATCCTTTCAAGCCATGTGAGAAAATAATAATTCTCCTTTTCCCCCTCTTTTTCAAAGATTTGTAATCACAAAAAATAGATCTTCCAGTAAAACGTTGTGCCAATTGTAAGTTGCATACCTTTCAAACCCTTAATTTGGAGTCTATTCTCCTGGTTGACCTTCCTTCTGATGTAATTATGAAATTTGGGCCCTTATGAGTCTGAAATTTTGAAATGTAGTACTCTAATATGTATTCTCTTCAACTCCATAGGTCTGACCAAAATTTGGTGTTCCAAATGAAATTTATGGAAACTTTCCCAAACCTTACTGATTTTTGGCCTTTCCTAGAGAGCAAACTTGTACAAAATGAAAAGTGTCCAATGTTTGATAACTAATTATGAAAATTATACCACAACTACTATGGAATATCCTTGTTCAAATGAAACCAGTCTCACAAAATTTGGATCCTCTACGAAGAAGATATAATTATTTTACCCAAAATACTTGTTTGATACTAGTTATACGACTAGTAAAAAACCCTATCTTCCACATGGTATATCCATGAAAGTGTAATGACCTAGATGCTAAATTTTTTACCATAGGTACCTTGATATTTATTCTAAACAACCTCTAAGTTTTTCTATGGAAATACTCCCAGAAAAAACATTGTAACGAAAATGTTAAGATGACTTGCTTGGAAAAGAAAAACCCTAGGATTGATGCTCTAATGCCAAATGTTATGGTCCAATGCCTTAAAAAATGACAAAAACTCAATGAATATAGTCCAGTTCAAGGGGGGGAATTCTTGTTACAATGTGTATAATTCAAAATACAATATGATATGAGATAAGATAATACTAAGACTAGGTCTCCTTGTTATATATATAGGAGACAAGGAGAACAATTATAATGAAAGGGTACAATGATGGGTTCTAGCCAACATACAAATATAACACTAGAAATGTAATAATTCAATATCTAGGGATTAATAAGGGTTTTTATACATAACATAGGGATTTCTATAGGGCTTAATATAAGGGAATACATGAAAATCCAAAATGGATCTTTAGTGAAATATTCCTTCTCAAAAGAAAAGCATTAATTCTAGTAGCATAGATGTAGGCCTGCCAACTTGAAGAAATAAGGGACTTACTCAAATATTATTCCATTGTCCTATATGTAGGAAACAATAGTCATGAAGAAACCCTTGTATCCCATTTTTAGGTCTATCTATTCTTTAGGTTTCCATTTGGATTTGACAGAGCCTAAAAAATATTTCTTCGAGGGATGGATGCACATAAATTTCCCTTTGAATGCATAATATTTCATACACTGAATGTATTCACCAATGTTGGGGGATATGAATTCATAATTGAATTTTCTTTTATTTTATATAGACATCCATTATGTATCTTATTTTAATTTGCGATGCAACCACCCTACTCTCCTTCGGGCTACGTGACCTCCCAGTCAAGAATCTTTGATTATGCGAGCCAAATTGGATCTCTGAGACCTTGATGGTCTCACTTTGTAATTGAACAAATTCCCTTTCGGATTTAGGTGCAGGTATTATGACACCCATGACCTCTCCCTTCGCGCTGCTGAAATGTCAAGTTTCAGGCGCTAGCTCTTTCTCCCTTAGCCCCTTCCTGGATGTGACCTTGGGCTGTGACCCCATGTGAACACGTGATTGAGGGCGCTACCAAGAGTGGTTTGGGATCAAACCTCTTTTCTCCCTACAATTCAATACCAATCGCCATGCATCCTTTTGGTGATATTGTGGTTTCAATTGTGGACCATTCTCAAATTTTTAAAGCTCGAGCACTTTCGGACCCCACAATTGAGCATGACCATTGATCTCACGATCTCGGATGGGGCCTCTTGACCAATGACTGAGATATACATCCTTCCCTTCCTTCTCTTGGGAGCATGCTCTCCCAGATCCTCACAATCTAGCGACACATGTCCCTTCCAAATCAACGGCCACAATTTCTTTGCCAATCTAGGCTTCGGAGTTTTCAACTCTCAAACCTTACTTTCTCCACAATGCTTTCACCCGGAGCTCACGATCTATTGACGCGTGTCTCCTGCATATCGATGGTTGTGATTCCTTCGGGTCTTCGAACTTCGAAAGACTCAACTCTCAAGTTTCACTTTCCCTCGAAGTGCGCAAATCTCTTCGGTGTGTCCTCGTGAATCGAACAACTATGATTCGCTTCGTATCTTCGAGGTTTAGAAATATCAATTCTCAACTTCTCCACTCTCTTTATCCTAGGAATTTTATCCAGAGTACACAATCGGTTGACGCGTTTTCTCCTACAGATCGATGGTCCCCAGCTACTTCATCTATTCAAACTTCAGAAGTTTCAACATTCCACCTTTGCTTCCTCCTGAAGCTCATGATCCATCGCCACGCGTCCCTATGGATCTGACGGTCCATATTCACTTTAGACTTCAGGTTTTGGGAGTTTCAACTCCT
Source organism: Picea engelmannii (assembly GCA_009831015.1). Classification (NCBI taxonomy): domain Eukaryota; kingdom Viridiplantae; phylum Streptophyta; class Pinopsida; order Pinales; family Pinaceae; genus Picea; species Picea engelmannii. The sequence continues at coordinate 270,297 of ML786067.1, read as the reverse complement.
TTACACTCACTTTCTTCTGGAGTGTTTTTACCCAAAGTCTCTGATCTGTTGACATGTACCCTCCTGAAAATCAACGATAAGGATTTACTTCGGCAATTTCACCTCCTCCTTTTCCACAAACTTCTGAAGTTGTGGATCTTGCACCACATGCCCCTCTGGATGATGGATGGTCCCTAATCACTTATAGACTTCGAGACTTTGTTAATTCCAATATCCTGTGCACACAAGGGTTTAAGGACCATGCGCTTTACCTTGATCGGACAACTGTCGATCCTCTGCGCTCAGATCCAATGGTTGTTGTCGCTCCTCCTCTTGAGCTTTCGATTCCCTCTGACTGAGAAGGTTTTGTGAGGTTCAAAGGCTTCGGCCTTTTCTCCTCTGAAGAGTCCAGTCTCTTGGGTCTCATCTACACTAATGAAAGCACTATCCCTTCTGATCTTGGATCCTCTAAGGGTTTCGATCTCCTACGCACTCCTCGTGGTTTTGGGATCTTGATAAAATCAGATCGAAGGATTTATTCAAAATAAATTCTTCCTGCACTCCTTGCACTTCTCTATTTTGGTTATCGACGCTTAGTCACTCCTTAACATTGTGCACTCCTTGTACTTGGCCTAAGTTCCCCTTGTTCCTTCTAAAATCTTCTGAGTCAATTCGAGAGTCTGTCGACGCACTCCTTGTGTATGATATGCACACCTTGCATATGAGTTTTAGAAGAGAAACAATTGAAACTTATCCATTTTCGTCACAAAATCATATGACCAACTCTAAACAACCATACATAAACGAATCGAGCTAAATCCCTCATAGAATGTGTCATTCATACATTCAATCACACATCAAAATGAACACTCTCCAAGGAATTGGAACAATTATGTGTGTTTTATTCATTCATGAAATAAATTACATATCATTACAGTTCTTCGTTGCATCTTTCTTCTACTATCCTACTCTGCTACTTTGATTTACTCTTCTCTACTATGCTCTACTATTCTCTACTCTTGCAATACAACAACAAAACAAAACTATCTAAGGAGTGGCTCCTCGAGCTCTTCTTTGTCTTGTATACAACCTATCCTATTAGTTTCTAGTGGTTACCTACTTTGTCCTATTACAATAAATATCAGTTATTATTAGATAAGAGATGAAACTCTATATCTGCAACTCCTTATAGTCGTATAATAATTTACAAGCAAGATATATTAAAAAATGTTGTCTCCAAAATATCTCAACAAATCGTTCTGTTTCTGAGTTAAATGTTGACTTGAAATTCTGTCATGTTGAAATGTCATATCCCTGCCTCCATGCTTGCATCTTTGACTTTGAAAGCGATGCTCCTGCATCATACTCTTCTGGATAAAATATTCATGGGCTCCTGTCCATGAGCTCCTGCATTGCTTTTCCATGCTACAAAATATCAAGTTCAGTGACGCAACTTGAATCTTCCACCAGATGATCTTTCCACTTCACTAAGTATTCAGGATATGTCTTCCTCCTGGTCTTCTTTCCAACTCTCGGTTCTATGATTTTCTCCATCTGAACTTCTTTCTTATCATATGATTCTCCTGCATCATCTCTTCTGTAAGGATACAGGTTTGCAACATTGAATATCGGTGATATCTCAATATTGTCTGGAAACCCAATTTCGTAAGAATTGGCTGCAATTTTTTTGAGAATCCTGCATGGTCCTATCTTCTTCATCTTAAACTTTTTATATGGTCCCCTTGGAAACCTTTCTTTTCTCAAATGAGATAAAACTTCATCTCCTACTTTGAATTGAACTTCTCTCTTCTTCTGATCAACTTTGTTCTTATATTTCAGGTTGTTGTCTTGTAGCTTCTCTCTGACTATGTCATGGAGTTTCTACATCTATGTTGCAAAATATTCTGTGCCAACACTTCCAAATTCCTCTTGGTTCAAATATCTCAACTCAATAATCCCTCTTGGTTGTATACCATACACAATTTCAAATGGACCTTTTCATGTGCTCCTGTTCACTGAATTGTTAAATGAAAAATTTTCTTGTGCCTAAATATGATCCCATTGATGACCTTGTTCAGTGACTAAACTTCTTAACAAGTTTCCCAGACTCTTGTTTACTACTTCAGTCTATCCATATGTCTAAGGGTGATATGCTGAACTAAAGAAAAATTTTGTCCCAAGCCTCTTCCATAAATTTTTCAAAAGTGTCCGAAAAATTTTGTGTCTCTGTCTGAGACTATGCTCCTAGGAAATCCATGTAGTCTCACCACTTCTCTGAAAAACAAATTGGCTATGTGTGTAGCATAGTTTTTTTTCTGGTATGGTATGAAATGTGCCATTTTTTAAAATTTGTCCACCACCACAAATATGGAATCACTCCCCTTTTGGGTTCTTGGTAATCCCAATACAAAATCCATATTGATTACATCCCATGGCCTTTCCGGAATTAGTAATGGATGATACAAACCAATGTTCTGCTATCTTCATTTTGCATACTAGCAAATTTTGCATTTGTTCACAAACGTTTTCACCTCCGCCCTCATGCTCGGCCAATAGTATGAATTGCTTAGTTGTGTAAATGGGTTATCATGACCAAAATGTCTAGCTAAACCTCCATTGTGTTTCTCTTTCAGCAGGTTATCTCTCATTGAGCATCTTGGTATGCATAGTTGGCTCCCTTTGAAAAATAATCCATCCTAGATCAAATATTATGTCCATGGGCTTCTGTCTCCCAACAAAGGATTTTTACATGCCTCATAAGCTTCCTTAAAATATGGATCTTCTCGATACATTTCCTTGAGGTGTTCAAACCCTAAGGTCTCCACTTGGAATTCATGTACAATTAAACTCCTCTTGCTCAAAGCATCTGCAACTTTGTTAGCATTTCCAACAATATGTTTAATGACAAAAGTTAAATTCTTCATAAATTATACACATTTAGCATGTCTTTGATTCAAATTTTCTTGCTTAGTAATAAACTGCAAAGCTTGATTATCACTGTACAAGACAAATTCTTTGGGAATTATATAATGCCTCCACTTCTTCAAAGCTTGAATCACTACATAAAATTCTTTGTCATATGTGGAATACTTTTTCTTGGTGTCATTCAACTTCTCACTGAAATAGGCAACTAGCCTATTATCCTGACTCAAGACTGCTCCAATAGCTACTCCACTTGCATCACATCTCACTTGAAATGTTTTTCCAAAATATGGTAAAACCAGAATTGGTTGTTCTATGATCTTCTCCTTCAAAAATTTGAAACCTTTTTCATCTTCCTCTATCCATTTAAAATACTTGTGTTTCTTCTTCACAGTGTCCAACATGGGTGTACATATACCACTGAAATTTCTGATAAATTTTCTATAAAAACTTGCTAACCCATGAAAACTTCTTACCTCAAATATGCTTCCTAAAGACAACCATTCTTTGATTTCTCTCACCTTTTCCGGATCCATCTTCAATTAATTTGAAGAGATCACAAAACCCAAGTATATGAGTTATGTCTTCATAAAAGAGATTTTCTTCAGATTTATCAGCAATTTTTCTTTTTGCAACCTTCTCATCACTGATGTCAAATGTTTTAAGTGTTCTCCCTCTGTCTTACTGAAAATTAGTATGTCATCCAGATATATTATGAAACATTTTCCTATGAATTCTTTCAATACTTCATTCATTAGTCTCATAAATGTGCTTGGGGCATTTGTCGACCCAAATGGCATGACTAGCCATTCAAACAAACCTTTATTTGTCTTGAATGTTGTTTTACATTCATCTCCCTCTCTCACTCTTATTTGATGATATCCACTCTTCAAGTCTATCTTGGAAAAATAACTTGATCCACTCAAACAATCCATCAAATTATCCATCTCAGGTAAAGGAAATCTATACCTAATGGTGATCTTGTTGATGGCTCTGGAATTTGTACACATTCTCCATCCTCCATCCTTCTTTGGACTCAACACAGTTGGTACTGCGCATGGGCTTAGGATTTCCCTGACTAAACTATTATTCAACAACTCTTGGACTTGATTTTTAACTTCCTCATTCTCTCTAGGTGTCAACCTATAAGATGCTTTGTTTAGTAAAATAGCTCCTGGAATAAGGTCAATATGATGGCTTATACTTCTAATGGGTGGAAATAAGTGAGGTAATTCATCCACTACTATGTCAAACAAAGTTTTCTAACAGTTCCTGGATCTCTTCAGGTAAATATTCCACAGAATTATTTGTAAGGATAACTCTGGGCTTCCTCACTATGGAAAACCGCATCTCCTGCTCCTTCTTGACTTCATTCAATAGTTCCTTCCCACTCATGAGAAGTATACTTGAAGTAGCTTCCATATTTTTCTTTGTGTCCTCTATTGGTAACAACATATGTGTCCTACCATTATTTTCTAGGGTATAAGTATTCTTCCTCCCATCATGAATAACTTCTCTATCAAACTTCCATGGTCTTCCCAATAAAATATGATAGATATCCATAGTAATTATATCACATAATATTTCATCCCTATAACCTCCTATTTTAAATTCAACTTGGCATTGTTGACTTACCATTACTTGATGTCCTTTATGTAACCATGATACCCTGTATGGGTTCTAATGTGCAGTTGTCTTTAGCTCCAGTTTCTCCACCATCTCTATGAATACTATATTGTCAGTTCTCCCACTGTCTATGATCACCTTGCAAACTTTGTCTCTTGTCTTGCAAGAAGTTCTAAATAGACTTGTTCGTTGAACTGGTTCCTCTACCTCCTTCTCTAGTTTAAGAAGAACTTTCCTCATCATGAGTTTCTTTCCTCCTTCTGCTACTTCTACTTTCACATGCTCCTGTTCTTCACAAATGTGTGATTCTCCTCCTCTAGTATCTTTCTTCTTCTTTGGGCATTCCCAAGACATGTGCTCTGTCTTTCCACATGCATAACATCTAATTTCACCTCCTTTGTCTCTTCCTCTTCCTCTAGGAAAATAGCTTCTTCCTCCATGTTTTCCTTCCTTAGAACCTCCACATTTCTCAGGGTGACTATGTTGTTATCCAGCTTTATGCTATGTTTTCTGAGACTTCTCTCTACTGGTTCCCTTACCTCTGCTTGAATTTCCTCCTCTGTTTCATTGGATTTGTTTTCTGGACAATTTCTCTTCATCTTTCAAGGCTTCCTGATAAGCATCCTCGACTTTACTAACAAACATCATGCCGATCTCCTCTTGTATTTCATATCTCATTCCATTGATATACCTGGCTATTTTTTTGTCATCATTCTCTTTCTGTCCAGCCCTGATGTTCAGTCAGTAAAATTCCTCAGTGTATTCCTTCACTAATAAGATTTTATGTCTCAGGTTTTGCAATCTTCTGAACAAATTGATTTGATAGTCCTTTGGGATAGATTTTTCTTTTAGCTTGGCTACCATCCTATCCCATATTTTAATTTTTTGTTTTCCCTTGCATCTGCAATCGGCTTGTAGTTCGTACCACCATAGTGTTGCATGACCTTTTAGTCTTGTCATTGCATGATTCACCATCTTTTCTTCTTCGTTATCTTCATAATATAAGTACTTGTCCTTAGCACATACCCAATCCAACAATTCTTCAACTTCTAAATTTCCTTCATACATTGCTACCTCTATTTTTTCTCTGGCCTCTATTCTTGAAACAACTTTCAATAAGCGATCTTATACAACATCCTCTGCTACATATTCTTCGACCTCTATCTCTTTTCTTTTAGATTCAATGATATCTCCAGTGTCTGGTGCTCTCGTCAGTGTTGTTTCCATGGCATCCCGTCTCATTCCGAGTCACCTCATTTCTTCTTCCATTTATTGATTCTCTCTACGTATTCTGGGTGGCATGATTCCACTGCCTCACCTTCAAAATCTATAAACATAATCAACTATTGATACCACATTTGATATCAATTTATCTCCTTTTGTCGGTTGTCTGCAAAAAAATTCAATAGCTTTGATACCACCTGATGCATCCCCCCTACTCTCCTTCGGGCTACGCGACCTCCTAGTTAAGGACCTTCGATTCTATGAGCCAAATTGGATCTCTGATACCTTGATGGTCTCACTTTTTAATTGAACATAGGCCCTTTCATATTTAGGTGTAGGTCTTATGACACCCATGACCTCTCCCTTCGTGTTGTTGAAATGTCAAGTTTTAGGAGCTAGCTCCTTCTCGCTTAGCCCCTTCTGGGATGTGACCTTGGGCTGTGACCCCACATGAACACATGATTGTAGGCGTGAACAAGAGTGGTTTGGGATCAACTCGCTTTTCTGCCTGCAATTCACTACCAATCGCCACACATCCTTTTTGCAATATCATGGTTTCAATTGCGAACCATTCTCAAATTTTTAAAGATTGAGCACTTTCAGTCCCCACAATTGAGCATGACCATTGATATTGTGATCTTGGGTGGGGCCTCTTGACCAACGACTAAGATATGCCTCCTTCCCTTCCTTCTCTCTGGAGCACGCTCTCTCAGATCTTCACGATCTAGTGACATGTGTCACTTTCAAATCAATGGTTGCGGTTTCTTCGCCAATCTAGGCTTCGGAGTTTTCAACTCTCAAAACTTACTTTCTCCACAATGATTTCACCCAGATATCGCGATCTATTGATGCGTGCCTCCCACAAATCGATGATTTTGATTCCTTTGGGTCTTCAAACTTTGGAAGACTCAACACTCAACTATCACTTTCCCTCAAAGTGCGTGGATCTCTGTCACATGTCCTCCTAAATCAGACGACTATGATTCACTTTGTATCTTCGGGGTTCGTAAATATCAATTCTCAACTTATCCATGCTCACTTTCTCCTAGGCATTTTATCTGGAGTACACAATCAGTTGAAAAATGTTCTCGTACATATCGACGGTCCCCGGCAACTTCGACTATTTGGACTTCGGAAGTTTCAACATTCCACCTTTGCTTCCTCCTGAAGCTCATGATCTGTCACCACACATCCCTTTGGATCTGATGGTCTAGATTCACTTCAAACTTTGGGTTTCAGGAGTTTCAACTTCTGCACACTCACTTTCTTCAGTAGTTCTTTTACCCGAAGTCTCCGATCTATTGACACGTACCCCCCTAACGATCAACGGTTAGGATTTGTTTCGACAATTTCACCTCCTCCTTATCCACAAACTTATGAAGTTGTGGATCTTACACCACCTGTCCCTTTGCATGATGGACGGTCCCTAATCACTTCGAGACTTTGGTAAATCTGGTCTCCTATGCACACAAAGGGTTAAGGCCTATGCGCTTTACCTTGATCAGATGGTTGTCAATCCTCTGTGCTCAGATCCAACGGTTGTTGTCACTCCTCCTCCTGAGATTTTGAATCCCTTCGAATTAGAATTTTTTGCGAGGTTCAAATGATTCAACCTTTTCTCCTTCGTCAAGTCTGGTATCTTGGGTCTCGTCTGCACTAATGAAAGAGCTATCCCTTCTAAGCTTGGATCCTCTGAGGATTTCGATCTCCCGCACACTCCTTGCAGTTCTGGGATCTCAACAAACTCATATCGAAGGATATATTCAAAAGAAATTCTTCACGCAGTCCTTCCGCTTCTTTGTTTTGTATCTTGGCGATTAATCGCTCCAAAACGTTGTGCACTCCATGCACTTGGCCTAAGTTCTCGTTGTTCCTTCTGAACTCTTCTGAGTCAATTCAAGAGTTTGTCGACGCACTCCTTGCATATGATATGCACACCTTGCATATGAGTTTTATAAGAGAAACAATTGAAACTTATCCAGTTTCATCACAAAATCATATGACCAACTCTAAATAACCATACATAAATGAATCAAACTAAATCCATAATAGAATGTGTCATTCATACATTCAATCACACATCAAAATGAACACTCTCCAAGGAATTGGAACAAGTATGTCTATTATATTCGTTCATGAAATAAATTGCATAGTGTTACAATTCTTCATTGCATCTTTCTTCTACTATCCTACACTACTACTCTGCTCTACTCTGATCTACTCTTACAATACAACAACAACAAAAAAACTATATAAGGAGTGGCTCCTCGAGCTCTTCTCCGTCGTGTATACAACCTATCCTATCAGTTTCTAGTGGTTACCTACTTTGTAATATTACAATAACTATCTATTATTATCAGATAAGAGATGACACTCTCTATCTGCAAATCCTTATAGTCGTATAATACTTTACAAGCAAGATATATTAAAAAACGTTGTTTCCAAAATATCTCAACAACTCGTTATGTTTCTGATTTAAATGTTGATTTGAAATTATTTCATGCGGAGATGTCATATCCCTGCCTCCACGCTTGCATCTTTGACTTTGAAAGCGATGCTCATGCATCAATTTGTTTCACCTATTGATTCTTCCTTTTAGTTACATCCTCCTCCATTGCATAATTTTCCTACCGCATATCTCAAATCAATAGTGATTTATGTTACTCTCCCATATGACTACATCTCTAAATGATTTTATGATTATTTTTTACTAGGTACTATTGATTAAGGTTGGTTGTCATTGATGTCAACCCTTGAAGAAAGCCTAATAGCACAACGGTTTGAGTAATGGACCCAATATTGTTTGATGTAAATATGAATCATTATTGTTTTGTCATGGTTGATAAGAAGTAAATATGGATGAAATCCAAAGTGGTCCCCTTATGGTGAAATCCCTCACGGGAAGACGCTTTGCGGAGTAAGAGAACACATGTTTAATTGTGGAATAATACGATGAAGGACAATGTTTGTCATGGTTGATAAGAATTAAATATGGATGAACTCCAAAGTGGTCCCCTTATGGTGAAATCCCTCATGGGAAGACGCTTTGTGGAGTAAGAGAACAAATTATTAATTGTGGAATAATGAGATGAAGGACAATGAATTTTTCAGGGAAACTATCCTATATAGATAGTGATTGTCATTCCATTTCCAGTGGTATGTACAATTTCACAGGACTCCTCACAGTTAGAGAGTTATCACCATGTGAAGTTGGAGAACCCAGGTTTGGGTAATGGACCCAAGTGTGTTTGATGGATAACGGTATGATTTTTTTATATTTGAAGGTAATACTATTCTAGATGGATAGTACATGTCATTCCATTTCTTGTGGTATGTGGAATGTCACATAACTCCTCACGGTTTGAGAGTTATGGCCTTACGAAGTTGGAGGACCCTCACATGTCATCTAGAAGCCCCAAAAGGTCAAATTAGTCAAAGTGGTTTAAGGGATTTTAGAAGGTAAATAATAAAGTGAAGTGATGAGTGTATTATAATTCAAAGTGAATACAAAATAAATTATTTCAATAAATGGAGAAATTAGAAGTGGGTTAACCCTAAAATAAGGAAAGTGGGTCAAGTGACCTAGAAGATGTTTTTAAGGAAGCTACTTGGAGAGTATAAATAAGAGGCTAGGCTCTCTCATTTTAATCACACTTGAGAATATTGAATATCTATAGGTGTCTGAGGTAAACAAGGATATATAAGCCAAATTTATGAGGGAAGGTGATGAAGAGAAGGCCGAAATGCAAGGAAGGATAAATTATTTTGATGGTGCTTTCTAAGGTATGTTATTTACAGGTCATCTCACCATTTTCGCTATAACGTTTTTTATATAATTATTCAGACTGTTAAATTCCTATTCCATTGAGAAAACATAACCAAGTATCTGTGGTAAAAAATTCATATTGTGGGTCGTTGTATTTTTGGAAGTACACTCCGTGGAAACTAGGGCTTCTAGTTAGTCTTGAAACTAGTCAAAAACAGGTGTTTCAGGTAAAAAAGTCATAACTTCTTCATAACAGATCCAAATTCAGTGAGACAATATGTGTTGGTTAGGGTACAGTATTTTGTATTCTGTGTAACAGTTTCAGATCAATTCAATGAATATTTCTTGCGGGGCACACTCTACAAGGTCGCTCTCTAGAATAATCAAGAATTCAGCAAGGTATGTCATTTTTGCTATAACTCCTTTTCTGAGAGGTTCCAAGTAGTGAAACTTAGAGGAATTGCATAAAACACACTGAAGAACATTGTATATCAGTTTCAGATCTTTATACATTACAAGTTCAAATTTATGATTACTTCAAGTTAGGGTTGTTGACTAATCCAAAACTAGGCATGTGAGACTAAAGAAAAGTTTGATGAAAATGCTAGTCTCTTGTTGTTAAAGTTAAGGAAGGTTTGCAGGAATGTGATCATATACACCAGGTCTATTACAAAGCTACAAATCAGATTTGGATGATTGATGAGGGATTTTAGTTGAGGTACATGTTGAGTACATGGTTGAGACAAGTAGTTGATGAGTTGGCACATACATGAGGTGAATAGTTGATGATGTTGGTACATATTGATGAGTCATAGTTGATGAGTAGTTGACACATGATTGGTACATACTTGGTACATGGTTGGATGCACTTATTTATGGTACATGTTAATTACAGGTTGTTTGGTACAGGCTGGTGCATGGATGATGCACTTGTTTATGGTACAGGTTGAATGCAGGTTGAGGTACAGGTTGATGCATGGTTGATGCATGGTTCATATTTATTGGTACAGGTTTATAGAAATATATCTCACAATTAATGTGTGATAGTAGTTCCATCATTCTACTTCTACTTCAAGGTGGTAGGACGAGGCAAGGACAGGTGGTTGTAACCACCTTCTGGTTGTAGCCGGAGAACATAGGGGGTTGTAGCCTCCTTTTGGTTGTAGCTAGATAATTGGGGAGTTTGAGCGTACCTCTGGTTGTAGCCTAGGAAATTAGGGGGTTGGAGCCTCCTTCTAGTTGCAGCTGAAAAACAAAGGAAGTTGGTGCTTCCAATGAATGTAATTCTTCAGGACATATAAGAAAAAGCATTTCATGGTTTTCTCCTGATTTGGGTTTCCACATAAAACACTGGTGTATTATGTATGTGTGTGATTTTTTATTTCTTACTGCTCATTATTGGATATTAATTCTACATTGATATAACATTTTAAGAAAAAGGATTATACTTACGCTATTACTGATTCACCCCCCCCACCCCCCTCTCAGTAATCCAACAATTGGTATCAGACCAGGTTTCTTCAGAAATCAGTTTAACCACTGAAAGGTAGATCATGGAGAGTACCAACTCATATAAAAATGGAATACCACAATTTGATGGATAGAAGTATGTTTTTTGGAGCAGAAGGATGAATACATATATACAGGCACAAGGATTTCAAGTTTGCAAATCAATTGTAGATGGATACATAGCACCAACAGTTCCACCAACAAATGACAAAGCAGTGAAACTCGGTGAGAATAATTCCAAAGCAAAAAATGCACTTTTGAATGGTCTCAGTGATACAGTATTCACCAAAGTTGCACGTTGTAAATCTTCTAAAGAGATTTCGGACAAGCTTCGAAATATTTATGAAGGATATTCAAAAGTCAAAGCAGCAAAGCTTCAAACTTACAGAGGTCAGTTCAAACAACTAAAAATGAAGGAAGATAAAGATATCGCAACCTACTTCTTATGAGTCGATGAAACAATGAATGCAATCATAGGAATGGGAGAAGAAATTGAAGAATTTTTAATTGTTCAAAAGGTACTAAGATATATTCCTATGAGATTCAACCCTAAGATATCATCACTAGAAGAAAGATCGGATCTAAACTCAATAATAATGGATGAACTACATGGAATATTCAAAGCATATGAGATGAGAACTGAATAGGAAAATCCAGATGTAAAAGAAGCAGCCTTCAAAGAATCCAAAAGATCAAAGCAAAAGAAAAAGGAACAAGAATAATATAGCAACAACAACGATGTCTCGAAAGATGATGAAGAAGTGGCCAACTTTGTCAAAAGACTGAACAAGGGAACCAACGGCAGGTATAGACATAAGCTTCCTTTAATTTGTTTTGATTGTGATGGTATTGGTCATTTTTCTAACAAATGTCCTCATAAGAAAAAGAGAAATGATGAAGGTTACTCAAAAGGTAGACAAACATATAAAGGTAAAAGAACTACAAAGAAAGTTTTCAAGAAAATCTTTTGCACCAAAGAAGACATCTCATCATCAGATGAAGATGAAGTCAGTGACAATGAAACATGGAGAGTTCTATTCATGGTAGTAGAAGACTCTGATAAAGAAAACTCCGAAGAATAATATGAAGAAGCATATGAATAAGAAATTGAAGAGGCGTAACTTGAATTCTGAGAAGAATTAATGAGTTCCATAGAAGTTATCAGAAGAGAAAAGAAGAAAAACAAGAAACTACAAGCAGAACTAGATAAGAAAAAAGACACTCAAGAACTAGAACAAATGATCACAAATTGAAGTTTCAAATAGAAGAAGATAAAAGAATTGAAGAAGCACTCAAAGAACAGCTAGAAGGAAAGGACAAGATCATTGGAAACCTAGAAGCAAAGATTGTCACACTAAGAAAGGATATTCAAAAGAAAAATATGCAGAATAGCTCAAAAGTTCTGGATGACATTATCAGCAGTCAAAAATCTCATCTTAACAAGTTTGGACTTGGATAGAATCAGACAGAAAAGGGATCAAGCTCCAAAACAACAGAGCAAGAAACAAATCCAAAAAGCTATGTAGAAACAATCAAAGGGGATAAAAATATATACAAGGAAGATTACAGGGACACTCCTCCACCGAGAAGATTCAAATTTTAGAATCAACAACATATAGACAAGACTCAAGAAAAAGAAGGATTCATAAGATCACCTCCTTTCATAAGATCTTCAACTACCTGGTATCAAACTATATTTTTTGGTTTATGCTATGCATGTAACAATTGTGGACATAAAGTTGTAAATTGCAGAGCTAACAACAGGAACAATAACTACTTTGAGAGCCATACACAAAGGGGTTATTCAAGAAGACCTAGTGAAACACGGATAATAAGTTACAATAGGTTTGAATCTTTGAGCACTGAAGTGGAATGTTACAAATGTAACAATTTTGGACACATGGCCAAAAATTGCATAATGGCAGTCCCTCCTAAAGAACCTCAACAGAGTCACAAACAAGAACCTCAGAAAACAACATGGATAAGAAAGCAAGATCAATATAGCAATGAAGAATGCACAGTCGCTCTACCAGATAAACAAAAGAAACATGGTTGGTATGTTGATAGTGGATGGTCAAAACACATGACAGGTGATAGAGAAAAGTTTCTTACATTAAGAAAGGAAAGAGATGGACCAGTCTCCTTCAGAAATGATGATTCAGTCAAAATCATTGGAAAAGGCACAGTCCAAACAAGTTACAATTTAAATTGTTGTTTCCAAAAAAAAATCCCAACAACCAATTTAATTTCTGAGTAAATGCTTGATTTGAACTCTGCATTGTTGAGATGTCATTCTTCTCTCCTCCACGTGTGCGTTGATGGTTGTGAAGGCGATGCTCCTGCATCATACTCCTCTGGTTAAAATATTTCATGGAATCTTGTCCATGAGCTCCTGTACTGTCTTTCCATGCTTCAAAATATCAAGTTCTGTGACCCAACTTGCATCTTCCATTGGATGATTTTTCCACTTCACTAAGTACTCAGGATATGTTTTCCTCCTGGTTTTTTTTCCATCCCTCTGTTCAATAATTTTCTCCATCTGAGGTGTTTCGGCTGTGGGCAATTTATCTTCCTACTGAATCTCTTTATGATCGTCTTCATATCCTACTTCATCTCTCTTGTAAGGATATAGGTCTGCAACATTGAATATCGGTGATATCTCATTGTTGTCTGGAAACTCAATCTCATAAACATTGGCTACGAATTTTCTGAGAATTCTGCATGGCCCTATCTTTTTCATATTTAATTTGTTGTACGTTCCCCTTGGGAATCTCTCTTTTCTCAGATGAGCTAAAACTTCATCCCCAACTTCAAATTGAATTTCTCTCCTCCTCTGGTCAACTTTTCTCTTGTATTTATGATTGTTGTCCTGTAGTTTCTCTCTGACCTTGTCATGGAGTCTTTGCATCTTTGTTGCAAAGTCTTATGCTCCAACACTCCTGAACTCATCTTGGCTCAAATCTCTCAATTCGGTAATCCCTCTTGGTTGCATACCATACACAATTTCGAATGGACTATTTCCTGTGCTCCTATTCACTGAATTGTTGAATGCAAATTCTACCTGTGCCAGAATTTGATCCCATTGTCTACCTTGCTCAGTGACTAAACTTCTCAACAAGTTTCCAAGACTCATGTTTACCACTTCAGTCTGTCCATCTATATAAGGGTGATATGTTGAACTAAAGGATAATTTCGTTCCCAACCTCTTCCATAGGCTTCTCCAAAAGTGTCCTACAAATTTGGTGTCTCTGTCTAAAATTGTGCTTCTTGGCAATCCATGTAGTCTTACTACTTCTCTGAAAAATAAATTGGTGATGTGTGTGGCATCGCTTGTCTTCTGGCATGGTATGAAATGTGTCAATTTTTAGAATCTGTCTACCACAACAAATATGGAATCACTTCCTTTTTTAGTTTTTGGCAATCCCAAAACAAAATCCATATTGATTACATCCCACATCCTCTCTGGAATTAGTAATGGCTGATACAAACCAGTGTTATGTTGTCTCCCCTTTGCATACTAATAAACTATGCATTTGTTTACAAACTTCTTCACTTCCGCCCTCATGCTTGGCCAATAGTACGAATTTCTCAACTGTGCAAATGTCTTGTTGTGACCAAAGTGTCCAGCTAAACCTCCATTGTGTTTTTCTTTCAGTAGGTTGTCCCTCATTGAGCATTTTGGAATGCATAATTGGATTCCCTTAAATAGTAATCCATCCTAAATCAAGTATTCTATCCATGGGCTTCTGTCTCCCAGCAAAGGATTCTTGCATGCCTCATAAGCTTCTTTGAAATCTGTGTCTTCTATATACATCTCTTTGAGGTGTTCGAACCCCAAAGTCTCCACTCGGAATTCATGTACAATCAAACTCCTCCTGCTCAAAGCATCTGTGACTTTGTTAACAGTTCCCGCAATATGATTAATAACGAAAGTAAAATTTTGCATAAATTCTACCCATTTTGCATGTTTTTTATTCAGCTTTTCTTGCCTAGTAATAAACTGCAAAGCATGATTATCGTTGTACAAGACAAATTCTTTAGGAATTAAGTAGTGCCTCCAATTTTTCAAATCTTGGATCACCGCATAGAATTCCTTGTCATACGTGGAATAATTTTTCTTGACATCATTCAGTTTATCACTGAAATAAGCAACTGGCTTATTCTCCTGACTCAAGATTGCTCCAATAGCAAATCCGCTTGCGTCGCACTTCACCTGGAACGTTTTCCCAAAATCTGGCAAGACCAGAATTAGCTGCTCCGTGATCTTTTCTTTCAACACTTTGAATCTTCTTTCAACTTCTTCTATCCAACTGAAGGACTTGTGTTTCTTCTTCAAAGTATCCAACATGGGTGCACATATGCCACTAAAATTTCTGATAAATTTCTTATAAAAGCTTGCTAACCCATGAAAACTTCTTACTTCAAATATGTTGCTCGGTGGCAGCCATTCTCTAATCACTTTCACATTTTCTAGGTCCATCTTCAATTCATTCGAAGAGATTGCGAATCCCAAATATATGAGCTCCTTCTTCATAAAAGAACACTTCTTCATATTTATCGACAATTTTTCTCTCTGCAACCTTTCCATCACTATTGTCAGATGTCTTAGGTGTTCTCCTTTCGTCTTGCTGAAAATTAGTATACTATGACAAATTTGTCGATGAATTCTTTCAATACTTCATTCATTAACCTCATAAATTTGCTCGGTGCATTTGTCAACCCAAATGGCATGACTAGCCATTCAAACAATCCTTCATTCGTCTTGAATGATGTTTTCCATTCATCTCCTTCTCTTATCCTTATTTGATGATATTCACTCTTCAAGTCTATCTTGGAAAAACAGCTTGCTCCACTCAAGCAGTCCATCAAATAATCCATCCTTGGTAAAGGAAATCTGTACCTAATGGTTATCTTGTTGATGGCTCTGGAATCTGTACACATTCTCCATCCTCCATCTTTCTTTAGGCTTAATACAGCCGATACTGCACATGGTCTTAGGCTTTCCCTAACTAACCCTTTATCCAACAACTCCTAGACTTGATTCTTGACCTCCTCATTCTCTCTAGGCATCAACCTATAAGTTTCTTTGTTTGGTAAACTAGCTCCTAGAATAAGGTCAATGTGATGGCTTATGCTCCTGATAGGTGGCAATGAGTGTGGTAACTCATCCACAACTATATCAGCGAAGTTTTCCAACAGCTCTTAGATTTCTATAGGAAAATATTCTACGGAAGTATTTGTAAGGATAACTCTAGGATTCCCCACAACAGTGAACTTCATTTCCTTCTCCTTCTTGACTTCCTTCAAGAGTTCCTTCCCACTCATGAGAAGTATGTTTGAACTAGCTTCTGTCTTTTTCTCTTTATCTTCTATGGGTAACAACATATGTGTCCTATCATTCTTTTCTAGGGTATAGGTATTTTTCCTCCCTTCATGAATAACCTTTCGGTCATATTTCCATGGTCTCCCCAATAAAATATGACAAACATCCATAGGGATTACATCACATAATATTTCATCTTTGTAACCTCCTATTTTAAATTCAACTTGGAATTGTTGACTTACCATGACTTGATGTCCTTTCTGTAACCATGATACCTTGTATGGCTTTGGATGTGTGGTTGTCTTCAGTTCCAGCTTCTCCACCATCTCCGTGGATACTAGATTGTCAGTACTTCCACTATCTATGATCACCTTGCAAACTCTGTCTTTCGTCTTGCAAGCAGTTCTAAACAGGATCGTTCATTGAACTAGTTCCTTCTCTGGTTTGAGAAGGAATTTCCTCATCATGAGGTTTCTTCCACCTTCTACTTCTTTTGTTTCCACATGCTTCTCTGCTTCGGTAATGTGAGCTTCTCCGCCTTCTCTTTTTCTGTCCAGACATTCCCAAGATTTGTGCCCCTCTTTTCCACATGTATAGCATTTAACTACGCCACCTCTAGCTATTCCTCTACCTGTTCCCCTGGAAAAATAACTTTGTCCACCATATTGTCCCTCTTTAGAGCTTCTTCCCTTCTCTTGGTGACTATGTTGCTTGTCAGCTTCGGGTTTCGACTTCTGGAACTTTTCTCTGTTGGTTCCTTTGCCTTTGCTAGAGCTTCTGCCTCTGCTTCATTGACTTTGCCTCCTGGCTAATTTTTCTTCAGCTTTCAAGGTTGCTTGATAGGCGTCATCCACTGTACTGAAAGACATCATGCTGATTTATTCTTGCATTTCATATCTCAACCCATTTATATATCTGGTTGTCTTCTCATCCTCATTTTCTTTTTGGCCAGCTCTAATGTTCAGCCTGTAAAACTCTTCAGTGTACTCCTTCATTGATAGATGTTGGTCACTATAATTGCTTAATTAATTTCAAACAACCAAGTGAAACATAAATTATCAACCCAGGGAAGTCTTTTGTTTCAAAGATAGCTGCGCACTATATATGCTCAATTCCAAAAGCACTTAGTGTTGTAGTAA
>ML786067.1:242556-252709 GCA_009831015.1 Picea engelmannii | reverse complement strand
AGCATAAAGTAATGAGAAAGGACGTTGTATACCTTGGAATGATTAGATGAAATGATAGTATAAGTCAAAATGTAGGTGATGAAGGGTAAAATAATAGCAAAAAGTATGGGCAAAAAGGGTACAATATGTGGTCCTAACAATAGACCCTTTTGTTTTAGGTTTTGCAATCTTCTATAAAGATTGATTTGGTAATCCTTCAGGATAAACTTGGCTTTCAGTTTAGCTACCATCCTATCCCAACTTTTAATTTTTTTTCTTACCATTTCTCCTGCGCTTGGCTTGCAGTTCATCCCACCATAATGCTGCGTGACCTTTCAGTCTCGTCACTGCATGATTCACCATTTTGTCCTCTTCGATATCTTCATAATCTAAGTATTTATCCATGGCACATACCCAGTCTAACAATTCTTCAACTTCCAGAATGCCTTCATACATAAGTACCTCTATCCTCGCTCTGGCTCCAATCTTTGAAACAGCTTTGATCAAGTGATCTTGTGCAACATCCTCTACATCATGTGCTTCTCCTTCTGCTTCTTCTTCACTTTCAGCTTCACTGATATCACCAGCATCTGGTGCCCTTCTCTGTGTTGTTTCCATGGCGTCCAATCTCATTCTAAGTCGCCTCATTTCTTCTTCCATCTTTGTGTTTGTTTTGCACCTCCTTAGCAGCATGACTTCACTGTGTCACCTACTAACAGAAATTTTTAAAATTTCTTTGATACCAAAAATGGCACCAACTTTCCTCCTTTCTCTTTTGTTTGTGGTCTGCAAAAAAACCTAAATTAGGCTCTGATACCACCTGATGAAAACCCCCTACCCCAGTGGGGTCCGCGACCTCTTGGTCACTGGATCGTCCTCTAATTCAGATTTGGAACAGCTCTTTTGGGTCCTCACTGGAACCCTGAAAATCAGATCCACAGGTCCAAATCCGAACTCAGTAGGCTTTCACAAATGCCTAGTATGGCCTCTAACCCTGCATGACCAAAGACCATGATCACACCTTTATTCTACAAGGTATTTCATGTTTCGCGATTCGGGGTTTCTTGAGGGAGTCACCCTCGACTCAAGCTTAACGGTGATTAGCTCTCTTTCAAACCTCGTTCCATACCACCGTTCGTCATGACCTTGCGCTAAATCAAAAAAAATTATTTCTGTGGATCAAGACTTCTACAGTCAAGAGTCATGTATCTTTGCTACTCAGATCCCTGAATCCTTATCAGGGCTCTAGCTAAGAGCTAGCTCTCCTCTGTATGCTCGTGATGCGGCCAACTGCTAGGGATTAATTCCCAATGGCAATCCTTTTTTCCTTTCGCAGTTCGCAAGACCATGAATAATGTTTCCTCCACTCCAGACTCCCGGTACCAAAATCATGGAGATCTAGATCCATGGCCTAAATCTGCAACAATTTAACGGCTCAGATCTATTCTCTAAACTCCTTGTTGGGTTTCACGTTTCGCGAAATCAGAGGTAAGGGATACCCCTGCTCCTTTGAATCCCTGGTGCCGAAATGACGATGCTACAGGTCGATGAATCACAGTAAGATCGATATGACGATCGATGTTTCTCCATGTCTGGCCTTTCGTGAATTCCCTTAGCCCCTTCCATTGACACCATTCCAAGGATTCCCCGGTTGATCAGATCTATCGACACCTGTCCTCTCCACAATGGACGGTCTTGATTCTTTCGGTGATTCTCTCAAATGTCGACTGCTCACCATGTGTCCCAACTCTCTATCTCTTCTCCAGTTGACGGGTGTCCCCACCCCCCCATGAAATCTGACAGTCGTCGAGATTTCGCAACACGCGAGTTCAAAGGAATTTCACCCTTGTTCGTTTCCACTATTCATTCAACTCCTCACAGTTCTTCTAGATCCGATGGCTATCGGATCCTTGCATTTAGATCTTACAGTTACTGTGATCTCCCTCTTGAGCCTGCATTCATTTCCAGACTTAGGAAATTTTATGAGTGTCGAGAACTCAATCTTCAATCCTTCTTCAATTGAAGCTCTATGCATGAAAACGATATCCTTCCTGAGTTTCATCTTCCCGGAGATTTACTCCTACGCACACCTTGCGTTCAAGTATCTCGAATATCTCAGATTCGAGGCAATTTCTTGAAAAGAAATGGCTTTTTCCCCACCTGGCATTCCTCTGCGTTGTTCCTTAGAAACTTAATCATTTCTCAGTGTTGTGCACTCCTTACACCTAGATTCTCGATGTTTCCCTTGTTCTCTCTGAACCTCCCCTTCTGAATCGTTATGGGATTCAGTCAACGCACACCTTGTGTTTGGGATGCACACCTTGCATACAGGTTCAGAAGAAACAATTGAAACTCATCCAATTTCGTTACAAGTTCATGCAGCAAGCCCCTAAATCACTCATGCATAAAATGAATTGTCACTATTACACATACACAGAATAACATACATTCATTCATACACAAGATGAACACAACTCAAGCAGATTTGGGACCATTTTTGTTTGTTCTATTCATTCTTAAAAACGAAAATTACATAGTGTTTTTGCTCCATTCTATTCTGCTCTCCCCCTGCTACTCATCCATCCTCTACTATTACAATGCAATCTAAAAGCTATCTAAGGACCGGCTCCTTGAGATCTCTGCTCCTTTCCTGAAATCTATTAAATTCAGAATTCAAACCATCACCTAACTAGTGTTGCTATAATAACTACCAGTTATTGCAGGATAGAGTCTACACTCCATATCCTCGATTTCTTATAGTCCTGAAGACTTTACAAACAAGTTACAATTTAAAATGTTGTTTCCAAAAAAAAATCCCAACAACCAATTTAATTTCTGAGTAAATTCTTGATTTGAACTCTGCATTGTTGAGATGTCATTCTTCTCTCATCCACATGTGCGTTGATGGTTGTGAAGGCGATGCTCTTGCATCATCAAGGTTCTCAAAGGGTGGCTTCACCCTATGGTTGGGTGACAATAGTGATATTGTCTATGGTAAAATGAGCACATTCTCACAGGTTATAGGCCCACACCTCCTTCATTCATTCTAACCATTGGAAGGAAGCATAGTCATTAGGATACTAAGCTTTCTAAAGAAATTCCACTAGGGTTAATAGCAGGAGCAGCTTCCAAGACACTACTGCAAGGGTTACTAGCATGAGCAGTTGAAGAAACCGTAAAACCCCAATCCAACACCTTGTGATGGAACATCTCATTCAAGAAGAAGGTATGCAAGTATGCCTTGGTCCAGCACATCTATTGGCACTCTTAGAAGGAAGAAATGTCAAAGTTGAATTTTTGGATCAAGGCATGACCAGACACCAATCAACCGAAGTCATGAGTGAAAAGACTAGTCATATGCACTACTCAGCACTCACAGGAATGATTGAAGATGACATGTGGATAATTGATAGTGGAGATTCTAGGCATATGACAGGAGATCAAGCCAGACTCTCAAATCTAAATGAGAAGAATACATTGTACAAGGTAGAGCTTGGAGACAAAATTACTTACCAAGTCGAAGGATTTGGACAAGCCTTCATCCAGTTGAAAACAGGTAACAATGTTCATTTGAGCAATGTCTTATATGTACCTGGTTTAGAAAAGAATCTTATATCCATATCCTGCCTAGAAGACAAAGGAAACAGAATAGCTTTCGTAGATGGAAAAGTGTTATCTTGGCATAAAGGCTCTAGCATAGAGAATGCTAGGGTTATTGGAACCCGTGAAGGAAATCTATATAGACTAATAGAACAAAATGAAGAAGATATTGTACATGATGAAGTCAATCCCAATGAACTTTGGCACAAAAGGTACGCTCATATTAACTATCAAGCATTACCTTTTCTCAAAAAGATGGTTGAAGGAATACCACAATTGTAGTCTACACATGAAGGAATTTGCAAAGGATGTGCTCTTGGAAACAATATCAAGAAACCATTCCCAAGCAGCAACAATAGATCTAAGGAGATTCTAGATCTAATACACTCAGATGTTTTCGGTCCAATGCTAGTCAAATATCTAATATTTTATCTTTACTACGTAATATTCATAGATGATTATTCAAGAAAGACTTGGTTATATCTTATGAAGACAAAGGAGGAAGTATTCAGCAAGTTTCAAGAATTCAAAGCAGAGATAGAGAACCTCACGAACGAGAAAATAAATATCTTAAGAACAGATAATGGAGGAGAATACACATCAAAGGAATTCATTGCATTCTATAAATCAGCAGGGATTAGGAGGGAGTTGGTTGTTCCTCATAATCCTCAACAAAATGGTGTAGCAGAAAGGAAGAACATATCTATTGAAGAAACTGTGAAGGCACTACTAAACGATCAAGGTTTATCCATGTTCTTATGGGGAGAAGAAGCCATGACAACAATATATGTCCAGAACAGAAGTCCTCACCACATATTGAAGAATTTGACTCCAGAAGAAGCCTTCTCAGGTAAGAAACCTAATGTGGAAAACCTAAGAATCTTTGGATTTCCTATTTACTCTCACTAAATTAGAACCCTCGGGAAAGAAGGGAATATTCGTGGGATATAGTGAATCATCCAAGTCTTATAGAATCTATATCTCGGAACAACAGAAGATTGAATTCAGCAGAGACATGACCTTAAATGAAAATATGGCTTTCAATAAATCCATAGAAGAAACTATAGAAGAAGAAGAGTATGAAGATCCTATTGAAGAAAGCACAAAAAAACAGAATGACGAAAAGGAACAACTTGATCATCCGATGCAACCATGTGAGACCATTGATTCAAATACCGTAGCTAAGACCAAGAAATGACCATCTTGGCTTGAATCTAACTTACAAGAAGTAGAAAGACTCAAGGCCCCATATGGGACTTTCAGAAAAAGTAATAAGCCCAAAAGATTCTCAATCTATGCAGCATGTATGACAAAGATTCTAGATGAAGAACCTACCATGTTTGAAGAGGAAATTCAGAAGAAACAATGGAAAGAAGCTATAATGGAAGAACACCAAGCCATCATGAAAATTTATGTATGGGAAATTGTGCCTATACCTAAAGAAAAATCAGTAGTAACTTCAAAATAGGTATATAAGATCAAACATGCAGCAGACGGAAGCATGGATAAATATAAATCAAGCTTTGTAGCTAGAGGGTTCTCCCATAAGGAGGGAGAAGACTATGATGAAACATTTGCTCTGGTTGCTAGATATACTTCCATTAGAGATATCATATCTCTTGCCACTTCCATGGGATGGAGTTTACATCAGATGGATGTAAAAACGACTTTCCTCAATGGAGAAATAGAAGAAGAAGTATATATTGAACAACCTCAAGGGTTTGAAGTACATTCCAAAGACACTCATGTTTGCAGACTAAAGAAATATTTGTATGGAATCTAGCAAGCTCCAAGAGCTTGGTATGACAGAATCAACAGTTATCTAATGAGACTTGGTTTCTCCAAAAGTCATGCAGATCCAAATCTTTACTACAAAGTCGTGAACAATGCACCTGTGATTCTACTACTATATGTTGACGATCTATTCCTAACAGGTGAAGAGTCTCTCATCATCCAATGCAAAAAGGAACTAGCTTGTGAATTTGATATGAAAGATATTGGTCTCATGCATTATTACTTGGGATTAGAAGTATGGCAAAAGCGTGGTGAAGTATTCCTTGGACAAGGAAAGTATGCAATAAATATTCTTCAGAAGTTTGGAATGATGGATTGCAAATCCATGGACACTCCTATGACTACGGATATAAGAAAAGTAAGATATTTAGATTCTGATCCAGTAAATCCATCACTATATCGATAATTGATTGGGTCATTGATGTATTTGGTAAATACTCGACCAGACATTTGCTTTACCATGAACACACTAAGTCAGTTCCAAGTGGAACCTAGACATGAGCATTGGACATATGCAAAGCATGTTCTAAGATATATTTGTGGAACACTAAACTATGGTTTAAGATATACCGAATCCAGTGATATACAGCTTCATGGATTCATAGATTCAGATTGGGCAGGAAGTGCAGAAGATAAAAAGAGTACTTAGGGATGTGTTTCAACTTGGGCTCCGCTATGATATCTTGGGGCAGCATGAAACATAAGTCTATCACACTTAGCACAACAGAAGCATAATATATCGTAGCATGTGAGGCATGCACAGAAGCAATATGGATGAGAAAGATAATCTTTGATTTATTTGATCGGGTTCCAGATTCGACCATAATACTCTGTGACAATCAGAGTTGTATAAGTCTATCAAAACACCCAGTGTTTCATGAACGGTCGAAACATATTGAGATCAAATATAGCTTTATTTGAGATAAAGTCCAGGAAGGATAAGTAAAGCTCTAGTATATCCCCACAGATGAGTAGACAACAGATATCCTGACAAAGACTTTATCTATAATAAAGTTTGCATATTTCCGAGACAAATTGGGGATCGTGGAAATAAATCCCTTAGTTGAAAGGGAAGAAATGACTCTCCAGGTTGGGAGGGAGCACTGACATATTATTGAATTGAGGATAGTCATTTTCAAGTTTGAAAAATGGTCCAGCTTGGGCAGTTCCTTTCCAGTTCGGAAAGTGGTTTGAGATTTATGACGAATGGGCATTTTCCAGTTCAGAAAATGGTCCAGATCGAACGGTCATTTCCGTAATGAAAATGGTTCTATGGATTTTTTATGTACCATAGACAGTGATTTCCCATTGTGGTTAACATGGGGAATGGTCTAGGGTAGTCTCTCTTCTTGAGGGTTACTCAAGAAGACTGGGTCACCTCGTCGGACAATCATTCTCTCGAAGGTCATAGTTGTGAGCATTTTTGAAGAATGGTTTGTTTTGGAGGTTGGTGCAGGACAGTCATTTTCTTACGAAATGGTCTGGACAGTCATTCCTTAGGGAAGATTCATTCTCTCCAGGTTTCACTTTGTTTAGTGCGGGAGGAATGGCCGAGGGTGGGGAATGGTCCAGGTTCAACAATCAGGGATAGGCATTCCCTAGGGCAGACTCATTCTCTCCAGGTTGCACTTTGTTTAGTGCCGGAGGAATGGCCCGGAGTAGGGAGTGGTCTAGGCTCAAAAATCAGGACAGTTATTCTTCCTTGCTTGAGAAGAAAAGTCTAGATAGCCCATCATTGATGTTCTACTCTGAGGGAAGATTCTCTTTCAGATATCACATATGTGAGTGAAAGAATGGCCCATATGATTGAGTTTATATCATAACAATATTTTCTATGCAGGTTGATATCAAATGATTGTTATGGAGACTGCATGTTTCCAGACAGTACAGATATGCTACTATGGTGGATATGTTCCACTGTTTGTGACTATGTGTCACGACTTGAGTAGGTGTGTACTACTATGGATAAATACAGTTGTGTTCTATCAGTTGACATTGTACCACTTGTCATGGAGATTATCCAATTGGACAATAATGACAGTGCTTGTGATGTTACCAGTTGAATGGTTTGTTTGTGCTCAAGACCATTATTGGTTATACATCCCTAGCTAGGAGGGAGTGTTGATATTATGGTAGCTTCGGGAGGTATCAACCTCCATTGTGACCTTTAACAAGATTAGAATATTCCGGAAGAAAGAAAAGAAGTGAATGTAACCCTAGAAGAGATGTCGACTGAGAGAGATAATTAATATGAATTAATTAGTACCCAGAATGAGAAGTCGTCCCAGGCAGTCGGCCAGGATTAGTATAAATACAGGGCATCGGTCTTTATTTTTCACACACTTATTATAATTGCAGACAGGAACTTGTGCGCACTGGAGTCTGGCAGTCTTGTGCGCAAGTTCTGGAGAAGGTGTTGTCACCAGTTCTGAAGACTATTGCTTCTATATTTTTGGGTTGGACTCTCTGATCAGCTTTGGTTACTTCTTTCTTGGTGCATTATCTTTTCTTGGCTATTGGATTTCTACCAGGATTATTCTCTCTATCAAGGTCAAGGTGCTCGGAGGGTGGCTTCGGCCTATGGTTGGGTGACAATAGTGATATTGTTTATGGTAAAATGAGCACATTCTAACAAAATATTTCATGGCACTCCCTTCTCCTCTCCATCTCCAATCGCCTCAGCAATTGGACCTTAAGATCCCTCAATCTCCTGGCTAGACTTATTGATCTGAGATCTTTTCATCAATGTGACTTATTAAAGAATTATATTAAATGAGCATAAACTGAAGTGCACCATAAAGAAGAAAAAACTCAAAATGAAGAGATATAAACATCAAATATGAACACAAGAACTTGATAACGTAGTTCATCCCTGATGGACTACGTCTCTGGGTCCTGCTCTCAAATGAGTAGGCCTTTTGAATTTGTGGCATCAAATTACCCAAAAATGACTGTCTCCTCACCTCAATATGACTCTAGCACTCCCAGGCCCATGAGAAATCTTGTCTAAGTTTTTTTGTCTACAACCTGCAATTACTCCTCTATCCTTGCCTCATAAACCATTCCTGACCATACCATCGAGTGCCCCCCCTTCCGACACTGGAAAAAGTTGATTTAAATAAAAAAAACACCGGTGGATGAAACAATGGGGCCGTTAGGCCAACTGGTGGGTGGAGGTTGAATTAAGGCATTGGTTCTTGGAGCTCCGGGGTTCGAATCCACTGGACCCCCATTTTGGTATGTTTGTTTGAATAAATATTGAAAATACGAGGGTATCGCCAGTTTCGGCACCATCCGGTCAACCCATTCCTGTTATATGGTGCTTGTACCATATATTTATATATGTATACACACACACGTTGTAACGTTTCCAGTCGTCATCCGGTCCGGTCGCCAGGTTCGGCAGCCGACCTTTTTTTTTAAAACCATTTGGAACCCAGCCCTCATTGGGAAAATCGTGGGTGCCACATAGCACCTTTTGATTGGTCCACATGGCACCCTCTGATTGTCTTCACGATACAGTCAACTACCCACCACATGTCAATCTTTCATTGAGCCACGTGTCGGTCTATGGTTGAGCCACGTGGCGGCCCCTGGTGATGCCATGTGGCAACTTTCCATTGGTCCACTTGGCACCCTGAAAACGCAAAATATGTTTGACACATGGTAGTCGTTGGGCCTACCACGTGGAATATTGACGTAAACACTAGCTCTTGTTGATGTCACCATGTCCAGTCAGTTGTTGACGTTAGCAGTACGGATGTTGATGTGTCCCCTAGTTGACTTGACATGTTTGACCAAACTTTGACTGGCCATATCTTTCTATCCATAACTCTATTTGATGAACTATTTACGATGTTGGAAATCATGTGACGCGCTCTTCACGATGATGCCAATTTTGTTGAGTTTTTAGGACTTTGAATTTTTTCCCTTTCTTTGTCTGTTAAGGCCATTCTGAGCTTCTTGAGGTGCTTGTGTGAATTCTGAGTTCTCCTTAGTCTTCTCTAGATCCTTTTTAGATCATGTATCCTCCTAAAATCGGTGTTTCAAGCAATCCCTTCCTATATGTTCTAAGCCCTGGCAGCCCCGCAAAATGTTATCAAAATTATAAGAAACCTACAACGAAATTTCCTCTGGCATGGACATGACCCCAATAAAAATTGGACGCTTGTCAGCTGGGACAAAGTATGCAAACCGAAATCTTTGGGGGGGCTAGGTCTTCGTGACCCGGGTAAGCTAAATAACACCATGGGGGCTAAAATTTGGTGTTGTTGGCTCAAACCTCCAATAGAACTCTGGGCCAAACTTTGGAAACAAAAATACACTCTGAAAACCCCTCAATCTCAACTCATTCGGTTGACAGGTCAAATCCAAGGCTCTAACATATGGAACGCGGCTTGGAAAAATCAACCGTTAATACAAGCTCATGCCTTCTGGGACATTAGGAATGGTCAGAGTGCTATGTTTTTTATGGAATTTTGGCAACAACTCCCCACATTGCAATCAAAGGAAAATCTTCGCCCCTACCAAGTTCAAGTAGATTGGAAGAACCGTAAAGTAGTTGACCTCTGGCTATATGTCCCTCTTTGTTAATAACCAAACATCAATATAACATAGAAAAACCTCAGGAAAAGTTATCAACGCCTTGAAAAAGAGATAATTTCAGATAATAAGCCTCTTCGAGGGGGCAACCTCCTTTTACCCCACTTAAATTTTCAAGTACAAGATGATTCAAAATGAAAATGTCTCCTTGGTATATATAGGAGACTAGGAGGTATAA
>ML786067.1:215498-230943 GCA_009831015.1 Picea engelmannii | reverse complement strand
ATTTTGAGTCCACACGTAATCTTAACTCATACTCATCAAGCATCCACTTTTGCTTGGTATCTATCCCTTGAGTGGACTACCTGAATATTTCTCAACACCTCTTTTTTAAGAAAAAGGAGCGATAAAGGTCCTATTTTTCACAACATTTATTTTTTTATTATAATGTATCATATTTGTAAATGAGAATGTTTGTATTTTGTTACTATAATTTTAATAAATGTAAGTGATATGCACTATGTATTAAGTTAATAATTGATAGTGTGTTATTATACCTGTCGCCACGTATGGTGTATAGGGATTGATATCGAGTTGACTATCTATTAATTTATTGTGGACCAAAATTTTTTGAGCCGATTTCCAAAGTTTTACATTATAGTTTCAATTTCTTTATTTTTCTTAATTGTTTAAAAACATTTTTTTTGATATCTAATTGGTTAGTGAAACCAACTTGTTATGGCTACCCAAAAAAATTGAGCAATATTGCAATTAAGGTAATTGTTGCTAAATGTTTGTTTCAAAATGTCTACACTTTATTTTCACTCTCTAATGTTTAGTGCATGAATGTTAATCACCAAGTGTTCCGCCAAGTGTTCACCCTGCATGGATGCTAATCACCAAGTATTTGAAGTCTGCTTTGTTTATATTTACTTCAAACCGGATCCTCACATAATTGTACTGCTTCCTTACCTATGCTTTGTAAGAGACCAAAAATTCACAAGAGAGGGACATGGGTAGGGAATAGAAGTGGTTCATTTGGTCTTCGCAGTTACCACCACATATGCATCTCTAGTGCATTGAGACAGGACAAATCATAGCCTATAGCTATGATTTGTCACAGCTATGATTTGTCATAGCAGAATATAGAAGCAAGTGGCGTGCAGCTGTCGAAGGAGAGAATTTATTTTTCTGATTACTAGCTTTAGATGGGAGGTTGAAGATGTCATTTGAGAGCTTCTCGACTTTGGCAGAGACTGCTTATCAGCGTTCATATTCCACTGTATGCATCGCATTCCGTGGCGATTGCACAACTTATCTTATTTGAATGAGTTGTCCTTGAAAATGGGGATTGCCTGCAATATCCCTTTATCCCTTCTCAACCTGTACTTGTTATTATGCTCGTGCATGGGAGTCACTGGAGCTGGAAATGACAGCCTTTTGAGAGTTTTATTGGTTGGTAATATGAAGGATCGTTCTATGTAGGATTTGAACCAAGCACCTCCACCATATCCTCCCCCTCTAGATCCACAGCCAGAACCACCACCACCATCTCCTCTGTCGCCTCTACCACCGCCTCCTCCTCCGCTTCCTTCCTTCATACCAGTGGCAAGGCTCATAAATTTGACGGCCTCAAATGGAGGAAAATCGGTGTCTGATTTCAATGAGCTGGTGTTCAACTATACCGTAATATTGGGGCTAAGGGTCAGACAATTCACCCTCATTGTTTACTTCCCCGAGGAAGAGGTATGTCTGTATTCTCATTTCTTTCATCAGTAATGTGGTTGAGATACATTAAAAGAAGTTACAGGAAATTGGTTGTATGTATTCGATTGAATAAATAAGTATTGTATTAATATTCCTTAGTACATTGGCCTTTTGAATCTCGCATTATGTTTTATTAGATGGTTCCTGTATTCAAAAATTTGTAGAAATAGAATTATGGCGCAACGCTTCTTGGTTTGATTTATAGCAATGAATATGTATTTTGGGGTACCTCAATTGGGTGTAGCATCTCTCAGCATAACTTTATCCATTCTTTCCATTTTTAATTTATTTTAAGCAAAGAATCGGATATTGGAATCTGCAAGTTTTCCTCGTTGTTGCTTGATTTCTATTTGTAGCTTCTACGAATCGAACTGTACATGCAACTATAGAATCATATTTGAAAGTCAATTAGATTACAGTATTGGTTGTGCTAAGTATGTGAAGTGATATCGAAGCCAATGGATCAGTTTCAACATTAAATACCAATAAATGATAGAATATAGAAGGTAGAATCTAAAATGCTTCAGATCCTATAATGTATATTCCACCATATATTCAGTACTCGATTGTTAGGGACGTCGATGTAAAAGATAAAATTGAAAATTGATCGCTGATATGAAAATTAACATATGACATGCATAATCTAAACTTTTGTTTCATTTTGTTTCTTCTCAACGCTTTCCCTAGAATGCATTCTCTAATAAAAAGTACCTGGCCTCGAGTGCAAGCTTACCTTCGCATATGTCATTTAGTCCCACGCTCCAACATTTTGCGAGAGACCAAAAATTTCTATGGATGAATAGTGAGAAGTGGGATATTTATAGCTATTTCCATCTTCCATAGTGAGAAGTAGAATATCTATCCCTATTTCTATTTCTATTGTAAGTATTGATTATTTTTCATGGTTAAACGCATGTATACCTTGTTTTTCACGTATTTTACAGTGAGAAGGCGATTCTGGATAGTAGCACCAATGACTAACCTTTTTTTTGCTTTTGATCCAACTTGATCCTGCTCCACTTGTGTTAGACCTGTTGTT
Organism: Picea engelmannii; assembly: GCA_009831015.1. Taxonomy (NCBI): domain Eukaryota; kingdom Viridiplantae; phylum Streptophyta; class Pinopsida; order Pinales; family Pinaceae; genus Picea; species Picea engelmannii. The sequence continues at coordinate 228,422 of ML786067.1, read as the reverse complement.
TCTCTCCCTGGATTTTCTCTCCTTGGCTGAGTGCTTTGCAGCTAAATATAGCCAAAGCAAGCCTCCAGTTTGATGTTGTCTTTACTGTTTCGGCTTTATCTCCATATTCTATGCAATTGTTATCTTATAACATGGAAAGAGGCATATCGATATTTCTTTTTTCGCCTCGTGCAAGTCTTTTTTTTAATTATCCTACAGGATTATTATGAAGAATGAGACTCGTTGTAAACGATATTTGTTGCCTTAGTTGCTGGTATGGAAATGGTCGTTCGCCGAAGTAGTTAATAAACTGATACTAGAGCAACTGGATCGAATTCACCTGGAAGTGGATCCATAACATCCTTTCATGCTCCTGCCAAAACGTGACGTACAGATCCATAGCCGAAGACAAGTATACAAATCTAACAACAGGGGGGCGTACATTAAACTACCTAAGTGTTGAGAAGTATACAAAGCGATTCTTAATAGAAGAAGACTGTTATTGGATGTATTGGAAATGATAAGTATTGCAAAAATTGTTTTAGGAAGAAGCCAAGAATGTGTGTGAAAAACTTATCATATATGTAAGTTCGCATTTCTCTGGACACGTGACACTTTAAACAACCAATACATGGCAATAAATGTATGCTTTCTATATAGCACGACAACACATGTATATGTAACCAAACATGGAAAGCTAGCTATGATTTGTCATTTATCATGGAGTTCCCTTCATGGATGGATTAGCTTAAGCAAAAGGGCCTAAATTGTTCTCTCTTTCAAAAATTAAAAACATGGCTTATATTATATTATCTTTTAAAAATATTTAAAACATACCTTACTCCATATATTCTCTTTTAAAAATATTTAAAACATACCTTACTCCGTATGAAATATATAACATGTATACTTATATATTAAAATATATTAAAAAAACAAACATATAAAGATTCACATATCAATTTTAATATTAAAAAAACCAAACATATATATAAATATATAAAAGTATAGTTAATACATCTAAAATGAAAATTAATCTAAATATACAAACGTATAGTTAATACATCTAAAATGAAAATTAATCTTCACCACATTGATTTGATTGCGGGACTAAAAAATTATGTAAATAATTGTAGTCAGTATTGCACAGACAAAAACTGATACATATCCCTTTGATATCAGTTTTAAATAATTATTTTTAGGTATTACTTCCATGCCCATATTTTAAAGCAATCGTTTGTGTGTGTTTCTTTCAATTCAAACCATCTTATAGTAGGCTAGAGCCTCTTGCATTAAAGGTACATACATGACCAACTTTAACTGCCAAAGGAATGAATGTTGCAAGCTAACAGAGATGGCATTTGCAGGATCATAAGCGCAGAAGTGTCATTTAATTCACATCTCTATGTTCACAGTGGTTAAGAGAAGGAAAGTCAGACAATCAACATCCCTCTTGTCTTGTTCTGCTCATGTGAATTGGTTCATGACGGCTCTTTTAACGTTGTCTTTATAGCTCAGTGGTACAACGTCAATCATGTTAAATGAAGTTTCGTACTTCGATCCTGCTTGGAGACATTGATGCAATTTGTTTTTATGATTATTATTCTCTTTTGTTTAATATCGCAGTCAGACGAAATGAAATGATCTAGTCCTTGGCCGCCTTGCACTGGAATCATGTAAAAATCTAAACAATTGTATTTTACTTTAATCTAAAGCAAAAATCTAAAAAATTGTATTTTACTTTAATGAGCCACTATTCATTAGGGAACGTATAGCTGAATGGTGGTCTGAGTTACACGTGTTTCTTATGAGATTTCATAAAATATTTTAAAAAATTGGATTTGCAGCATTATATTAGTTTATCTTGCAAAAAAAATACAAGAACAACAATTATTCACAATCTATCTTCCACTTTGAAAGGTCGATACTTTTAATAAAATAAAATAAAATAATCACTAGCATCAACTAAAGTAACTAAACTCCTTCACCAAAACTAAACCAAGGGTCAAGTTCGACATTTGACATAACTTTACACATGTTTATCTTATGTTTATCTTAATGCATGCCAACTTGACTTTTGTACACCTACCTGTCTTGTTACAGATGTGGCGGGGACTATAAAGTCTATAACAACAGAGCCAGTACCCAAGGGAAAGTAAACATTTTAATAAAATTTGGGAAAGTAAACAGTTCTGGGGTTAATACATACTCGTTGTTAAGCAAACTCGCGGAAGAATATCATACTTCCAGATATAGTATTGAATAGATATATGTATAACTTTTATTTTATTATAACTGCATAGCGACAGGTATACGCTACCATGCAACCTTGTTTTATTGGGTGGATGATGAATAGCATAATTTTTAATCGACAAAAGAAAGATAATGCACACCAACCATTGACCTAATACATAATGCATAATTATCTATGATTTACAATTAACATTTTTTTGAAAAAAAAAAAAACATGAAACGACATGGACACAATAACTAGGTAAGGGAATTGTAATCATAACAAACAATGTCAATATACCACCCGAATCTAATCCTATGACATTTACATATATCTACTAATCATAACAAACAATCTCAACATACCACCCGAATATAATCGTTTTGAATGTGAGCACATTTTAAAAATACGCTAAGCCAAGATTTTCAAAAGAATGCGACGTGTGGTCTCACCGCGTTGTCGACAACTCTAGTCCCTGCCTTAACATTGACAATTAACATTTTAAATAACGGTAATTTCACATCGATGACATCAGCAACATGCAAGATGTGTTTACTTGGTCTGCGTTTTGAATTAAAGAAGATGACGTGTCCCGTCAAGAATAACATGTGACTCGTTCTTGAAAATCCATGCCATGTTGATTCCACTTGTCAATCGTGTGTTGTATGTGATACGAATGTTACAACCACCTTCTACATAATATCATGCCAACATACTTTCATTTAGTAATCCATCCCTCCTATCGAATATAGCCATCCCTTAGTGGTCAAATCAATTTGACCATAAAAAATTATAACAAATTATAATGTTTTAAATGTTTTATGATATTTATTTATTAAATTTAATAGTTTAAAATAAAATTTATTTCTTACAATATTTAATATTTATCAATTCTATTTTATGATGGATAAAAACAATAAATTAATAATATGCGTTTATTTTGAATGATATATATATATATAAAAGAGTAAGAAAAAACTTATATTCATTAAAACAAAATTAGGACTTTATGATTCATCCATATTCCACCTTTCTTCACTACAACAAGCTTCTTTATATCATCTGCACTTTACAAGAAAATGATTTAGTAAAAGTAAAAAGGAGATGCTTAGAAATTTAAACAACAAGCTTCTTTATATCATCTGCACTTTACAAGAAAATCATTTAATAGAAGTAAAAAAGAGTTGCTTAGAAATTTAAAGAAACTAAAGATGGAAATTCATTTTTTCATGAAATTGTCCTTAAAAAAAATTATGAGTGATGAAAGCTCTAGCATCTAGAGAAAGAGCCTCTTTAGACAATTTATCGGACTAAGTGTATAATTCCCCGGGGATATGTGTAATTGAGAACCATTCTAGAGTTGAGAAGAAAAAATGAATATGTGCCATCAATGTCTTGACTCTCAACACCTCCATCTGATTTTTACCTTTTACCCATTCGATAACAGCCTTGAAGTATCCCATATTTTTAATCTTGCGCACCTGAAAGGAGGTGACCATGAATAGAAGTGCCCATAATGTTGAGAGTTCCACCTGCTTGTTTGTCCCTCTTCCTTATGAGTATCTGTTTTTGAAATAATGAGGCTCTGAAATAAAGAGAGCAGCACCAGCCCCACAACTTGGGGTGTGCTCCTGACTAGCACTATCAAAATAACCCCATGGAATTTGCTTATCTAAGGAAGGCCTGGTGAGTATTTTTTGTTTTGGGGATTTGACCTTACATTTGAATTCTTTGGATAATTTATCAACAAGAGCAATAGTAGTTGAAGCCGAAATATACATGTCCTGAAAAATGAAATAAATCAAGAAAAAGGGAAGGGAGAGCAAGTCCTTTGTACCTACATCCACTTTCCAGGATTTAATTTAGTCGAGAAGGTTACCAAACAGATCTATCTCGATACCTTTCACCATATTTGTGACCTATGCCATTACCTGTTGGGCATATTCACAGGAAATGAAAAACTACTATATGGATTCAAAATCTCCCTTGCAAAAGGGCACATCTATTTGGACATGACCGTCCTCTTTTCATCCCATTGTCCCACATTAGTATCTTGTTTTCAATGGCCGACCATAGAAACGTATTCACTTTTAAAGGTGCATGGTTCTTCCAAACATAAGACCACCACCACTTTCTTTCCCCATTGAAAGCAACCTTTGCTTGAGATAAGTAGCCTAAGTTGAGGGTGTGTGCACAAAGGTGGTGGATGAAAAAGTGGCAAGGGGGTCAGCAGGGATGTGCATCGCAGGAATGCATGTGTGTTCCTCATGTTACAGGTTCGGAAAAGCCCGATCCTCCACTCAGCATGCCACATAGGCACATTGGCAGGAACGCGTGAGTGTTCTTAAGAATGCATGTGCGTTCCTAGGAACATGTACGCGTTCCTATTGTGCCCATTTTTTAAGGCACTGTAAGCACATTTTCTGCCCATTTGCACATCGCACCTCATGATTTTCTTTGTTTGAGAAATTAAAGAGGAGGAGCAAAGCCTAGGATCTTGCCACCGTGTCCAACTCTATCTAGGTGTGCTTGATTTTTTGTCATTTCCTTTGTTATCTTTGTCTCCTCTCTTGGATTTGCAAAAATACGAAACAATTGGTCACAGATTATGGATGTAAATTCCAATGGCATTGAAAACTTATTAGCAAGGTTCACTACAAATGTGCGGTTCAATGACAATTTTGAAGAGAACACAATAAACATCGACAAAACTAATTAATATACATAATTAATACTTGAATGTAAATCTCTCAACAATTCACTAATCTTGTTTAGGTTTTTTCAAGTTCATTGTAAAGATAACACATAGTTTTTATTTGTTTTACACAAAATTATGTTAATGATTTTGTTGGGATAAAATAAAATTGTTGTTTGTAATACCTTTGTCATAAGTGCACTTATTAAATTGCGTTATTAAATTGGAGCAAATATTATTAAAATGGAACCCGGAGACAATGAAAACCACCCACATGCAAACCAAGGCGAGGAAAACCCCAACCCACCACAACCACCAAACATAAACATACAGATTGATGAGGGGTTGGCTACTTTGAATCACTTGTCAATGATTTAAAGGGAACCAGAGAACCTAGCCGAGAGTCCTTGGCCACTTCATTGGACGTCATTGTGAGGTCCATTGCAAGTGTCCAAGGGAAATTAACTTCTATTTCTGAATACAGGGCTAGAATGTTTGAGTTTTATAGGACTGGACTAGATAGAAACCAAGTTAGAGACTTGGGTATTTCAAAAGAAGATTTTATTATTGATCCATGATTTGGACAAAAACCACTTGTCACCAAGAAACACATTTTTCTTCAAAACTGGATGGATAGGTGGTTCATGGTATTTGATGCACCTCCCTGCAATAATAGGGAGGTGCCTTTATATTTTTTAAGAAAATTATGGGCATAATTTATTTTGGGTCACCATGTGAACTACTTTGACATTGGTGACTTCCAGGGGGTGGGTCGAGGGTTCGCACATGACCAAGAGCATGCTAGGCATGATCCCATGTTATGTCCTCGTCGCCCCAAGCAAAGGCCTAACCCCCTACCCAACATCCTTCAGTTGCATAAGGCTTGCAGCAGGTATAGGTAGCTCTATCATCCTTGACTTGGAGACTAGTGCACCATGGTAGCTTTGTTGCACTATCTCAATAGGAGGTTCTTGTCGGTGACATTAATAAACGGGTTGGACCTTCAACCCCTAGAGAAGGGTGCAGTGGGAAGAGGGCACATGGACATAGCGATCATCCATGTGAACCTCAAAGATGCTCAAGTTGTAGGAAGACTTGTTACGGGCCTATGGAGGCCAGTGGATAGCAGAGATTCATGGAGGAGGTTAGTATCTTAACCATCTCTATGTTCTTCATTGTTATATATTTATATAGTATTTTGTGTATTTATTTTGATATTTTATTGTATGATGTTTTGCAGTTACTATGCCTGTATAGAAGACCATCTACGTCAATAGATGCATCGATGTCTATCTCCATCATCGATGCAGCAGTGAAGGAAGCCTGCTCATTCAGGGTTCCACATACACAGGTATGTGTCCCATTTGATAAATTCACCATAGTTATTTCTTTATTTTCTAGCATCCTCAAATTTAAAATGTTCTTGTATTTCTACAAGTTGTTGGAACAGGGGGTGACGAGCAATGTCCACCTGGGATGGACAAGTCACATTCTTTATAGGTATCATATGTTGAGTTAAATCTCATTTAAATCTCAAATTTGTTGTATTTATGTTGTTAGATTTTACTATTTGGTACTAATAACAATATTATTAATATGTATGTGAGTTGCTGATATTTTCTCTAGTTACAGTACTAGTTCATTCCCTAAGTATCCGACCATGGATTTTGGGTTACCTATTCCCAGGCCAAGAGTTATTCCATCGCTTGTACAGCCTGTGGGGGTTCATCATTGCCCAACCCCGGTATCTTTCTTATTCGATGCATCCTCAGTGGATGCACCCGTAGGCCACCCATTCACACCACCTCTTCCATCGCATCCATCCACAGTGGATGCACCCGTATGCCACCCACCCCCACTACCATTTCCATCTACGCCATCCACCGAGGATTCCACAGTAGATGTTTCCTTGGAGCAGGTTTTACACTCGAGCGCTTCACTTGCCAGTGAATCGATGTCGGAGATATTCACGGTGAGATAATGTGTCGATGATCAATTTTTATTTATCATGAATGGAATTGATTTTATGCATATTTGTTTAAATTTCATGATTTGATCCTTGTAACTAACGTAGGGTGGCATCGTTGAGAGATTAGGGTCGCAGAGGAGGGTAACACCCTCACAATTGTCAATACCATCTGCGGTGATTTTCCTTATGTTGAATTACAAAGTATCTTTTGTAAATCTTTTAATCCACTGTGAAAAAAAACTTATAACACTATTTTTTCTTTGTGTAGTCTCTGAAGCGATGAACCACACCCAGGCACAAAACCACTCGAGGTGCTTCTTTGAGCAAGAGAAGAAAGATCGATTTCTAGGATGCTTCTGAGGGTGGCAAGGGTCAATGAGTGACCAATGACTGCCATTTTGTATCTAGGCCACCATATGGTTGTTTTTTATGTTAGGGCACTTTCTGCCATTTTGTATATTGGGCACGATGTGTCATTTTGTAAAAACTTTACAATTTAGACGATGTTGAATACACACACACACATTTTGTGGCACGCTTTTTATGAATCTCATTGTTTCTGCATTCTATGTTGATGAATGTATGAATTTCAAAGTGTTTGAATTTTATGTGTATGAATGTATGAATTTATTTAATCTGATTAATTACTTTTTAAAGTGTTAAGGAAGTCTATGTAAGTAAGAATAATTTGTTTTTTCTAAAGTGATTATAAATACTTGTGTTACGCATTATCGAAACTCTTATGGTGGAAAATATTTCTAAGTGCTAAATCCATACGCAATTAATGGTTCTCAAGGGCCTAAATTTGACAAAAGACTAAAGTTCCATCCTAGTTAAGACTCCAAGAACCAATAATAAGAATCATGTAGGAAAACATAATCACAATAGAAATAAGAAAGTTGAAACCTCACATTACTCTATCCAAAATGAAGCATGGTTCATTATAATGGAAATCACATCATGTTACAAGGGTTTCTTAATACAAAATCAACACATAAAATATGAGTGCAAAATAAAGCCTCACATCAAATGAAAATATACCTCAAATTCTCCATTAGGATTTCCAAAATGCTCTACAATGTAGCCCAATAGGAGAGCTCCTAAATACCCAAATTATCCATCCTTTACAATGGCATGACATGCCTTGTCATGCCTTCCCATGACATGCCTTGTCATGCTTTGCCTTTCCTTGCCTTGCCATGCCACACCTTTCCTTTCCATGCCATGCCATGCCTTTTTGTGCTATGTCATGTCATGTCATGCCATGCCATGTCTTTCCTTGCCATGTCATGCCTTGTTTTACCTTGCCATGTCATGTATTGCCTTGCCATGTCATGCCATGCCATGACTTTCCTTTTCTTTTCATGTCTTTCCATACCATGTCTTGCCTTGTCTTTCCTTCTCATGCCTTTCCATGCCATGCCATGCCTTGCCTTTCCTTTTTGTGCCATTCCTTTACTTGTCATGCCATGACATGCCTTTCCTTGCCATGTCATGTCTTTCCTTTCCTTCACTTTCCATGCCATGTCTTGCCATTCCTTGCCTTGTCATGCCATGCATTGCCTTGTCTTTCCATGTCATGCCTTTCCATTCCTTGCCTTGTCATGCCATGCCTTTCCTTGTCATGCCATGCCATGCCATGCCTTGCATTGTCTTGCCTTGATATGCCATGTCATGCCTTTCCTTTCATTTCCATTCCATGCCATGCCTTGCCTTTTCATGCCATGCTATGCCTTGCCATGCCATTTCATTTCTTACCTTGCCATGCCATGTCATGCCTTGCTTTTCCAAGCCATGCATTGTCATGACTTGCCTTGCCATTCCATGTCATGCCATGCCTTGCCTTGTCATGCCATGTCTTTCATTGCTTTGACTTGTCATTCCATTCCTTTCATTGCCATGCTATGCCATGTCTTGGTCACCTCAACACTATAGTCATTTGGATATTTCATAGCTCATATCGATGCATATACATTAAAAATTCCATATGAGAATCCTTATCTGTATTAATGTTCAATTAAGAAATGTGTTTTTATTTACACGATTCCTTGCATCTATTATACATTCACACCATAATTTTGAACTAGTATCTGCATACCAAAGTTACACATTTCAATTTGAATGTTTAAATAAATCACATAACTATCATCATCATAAACATACAACAATAAAAATAATATCCCGCAACACATAAATATATCCAAATGTATACATATTGAATTTCTATATGATTCTAACTAAACCCAACAAATACTAAGCCATGAATCACTAAGATAAGTAAAAATCAAAGCTCTAACCTTCTAAGGCCAAAATATAGGTCGTTACATTTACAAATTCCTAGAACACCACTATGATCTAAAATAGACTAATCCCTCCTTGCATGTCTTTCCATGTAGCTTCCCATTTTAACCTATACAACAATAAATATATCTTTCCATAACATTGTGCAAGGAGAAAATCAAATCAAAATGTGGATTTCAATGAAACAATAATCACAAAAAAAGGAACATTTATCATCCCAAGAAATAAAAAAACATTTTTTCTAGGGATATATGACTTAACTTTATATCACAAATTTCCTTTCCATCCAATGAAGTATTTTTTCCTTTCCATGCCATGCCCTTCCATTCCTTACATTGCCTTGCATTTCCATGCCATGTTATGTCATGCCATGCCATGCTATGTCATGCCTTTCTTTGCCATGCCATGCCTTGACTTTCCTTTCCATGCCTTGTTTTGCCTTGCCAAGCCATGTCTTGTCTCTCCATCCCATGCCTTTCCATGCCATGTCTTGCCATGCCTTTCCTTGCCTTGCCATGTCTTTCCATGCCTTGTCTTCCCATGCCACAGCTTTCCTTTCCATTCCATGCCATGACTTTCCTTAGGTGGTTCCTCCATAATCGATGCATCGATGTCTATCTCCATCATCGATGCAGCAGTAAAGGAAGCCTTCTCATTTAGGGTTCCACATACACAGGTATGTGTCCCATTTGATAAATTCACCATAGTTATTTCTTTATTTTCTAGCATCCTCAAATTTAAAATGTTCTTGTGTTTCTATAGGTTGTTGGAACAGGGGGTGACGAGTAATGTCCACCTAGGATGGACAAGTCACATTCTTCATAGGTATCATGTGTTGAGTTAAATCTCATTTAAATCTCAAATTTGTTGTATTTATGTTGTTAGATTTTACTATTTGATACTAATAACAATATTATTAATATGTATGTGAATTGTTGATATTTTCTCTAGTTACAGTACTAGTTCATTCCCTAGGTAGCCGACCATGGATTTTGGGTTACCTATTCCCAGGCCAAGAGTTATTCCATTGCTTGTACAGCCTGTGGGGGTTCATCATTGCCCAACCCCAGTATCTTTCTTATTCAGTGCATCCTCAGTGGATGCACCCACAGGCCACCCATTCACACCACCTCTTCCATCGCATCCATCCACGGTGGATGCACCCGTATGCCACCCACCCCCACCGCCATTTCCATCTGCGCCATCCACCGAGGATTCCACAGTAGATGTTTCCTTGGAGCAGGTTTTACAGCCGAGTGCTCCACTTGCCAGTGAATCGATGTCGGAGATATTCATAGTGAGATAATGTGTTGATGATCAATTTTTATTTATCATGAATGGAATTTATTTTATGCATATTTGTTTAAATTTCATGATTTGATCCTTGTAACTAACGCAAGGTGGCATCGTTGAGAGATTAGGGTCGCAAAGGAGGGTAACACCCTCACGATTGTCAATACCATCTGCGGTGATTTGTCTTATGTTGAATTACAAAGTATCTTTTGTAAGTCTTTTAATCCACTGTGAAAAAAAACTTATAACATTATTTTTTCTTTGTGTAGTCTCTGAAGCGATGAACCACACCCAGGCACAAAACCACTCGAGGTGCTTCTTTGAGCAAGAGAAGAAAGATCGATTTCTAGGATGCTTCTGAGGGTGGCAAGGGTCAATGAGTGACCAATGACTACCATTTTGTATCTAGGCCACCATATGGTTGTTTTTTATGTTAGGGCACTTTCTTCCATTTTGTATATTGGGCACGATGTGTCATTTTGTAAAAAATTTACAATTTAGACAATGTTGAATACACACACACGCACAAACACACACATTTTGTGGCACGCTTTTTATGAATCTCATTGTTTCTGCGTTCTATGTTGATGAATGTATGAATTTCAAAGTGTTTGAATTTTATGTGTATGAATGTACGAATTTATTTAATCTGATTAATTACTTTTTAAAGTGTTAAGGAAGTCTATGTAAGTAAGAATAAGTTTTTTTTTCTAAAGTGATTATAAATACTTGTGTTACGCATTATCGAATCTCTTATGGTGGAAAATATTTCTAAGTGCTAAATCCATATGCAATTAATGGTTCTCAAGGGCCTAAATTTGACAAAAGACTAAAGTTCCATCCTAGTTAAGACTCCAAGAACCAATAATAAGAATCATGTAGGAAAACATAATCACAATAGAAATAAGAAAGTTGAAACCTCACATTACTCTATCCAAAATGAAGCATGGTTCATTATAATGGAAATCACATCATGTTACAAGGGTTTCTTAATACAAAATCAACACATAAAATATGAGTGCACAATAAAGCCTCACATCAAATGAAAATATACCTCAAATTCTCCATTAAGCTTTCCAAAATGCTCTACAATGTAGCCCAATAGGAGAGCTCCTAAATACCCAAATTCTCCACCCTTTACAATGGCATGACATGCCTTGTCATGCCTTCCCATGACATGCCTTGTCATGCTTTGCCTTGCCTTGCCTTTCCATGCCACACCTTTCCTTTCCATGTCATTCCATGACTTTCTGTGCTATGTCATGTCATGTCATGCTATGCCATGTCTTTCCTTGCCATGTCATGCCTTGTTTTACCTTGCCATGTCATGTATTGCCTTGTCATGTCATGCCATGCCATGACTTTCCTTTTTTTTCATGTCTTTCCATGCCATGTCTTGCCTTGTCTTTCCTTCTCATGCCTTTCCATGTCATGCCATGCCTTGCCTTTCCTTTTTGTGCCATTCCTTTACTTGCCATGCCATGACATGCCTTTCCTTGCCATGTCATGTCTTGCCTTTCCTTCACTTTCCATGCCATGCCTTGCCATTCCTTGCCTTGTCATGCCATGCATTGCCTTGTATTTCCATGTCATGCCTTTCCATTCCTTGCCTTGCCATGCCATGCCTTTCCTTGTCATGCCATGCCATGCCATGCCTTGCATCGTCTTGCCTTGATATTCCATGTCATGCCTTTCCTTTCATTTCCATTACATGCCATGCCTTGCCTTTTCATACCATGCTATGCCTTTCCATGCCATTTCATGTCTTGCCTTTCCATGCCATGTCATACCTTGCCTTTCCAAGCCATGCATTGCTATGACTTGCCTTGCCATTCCATGTCATGTCATGCCTTGCCTTGTCATGCCATGCCTTTCATTGCTTTGACTTGTCATTCCATTCCTTCCATTGTCATGCCATGCCATGTCTTGGTCACCTCAACACTATAGTCAGTTGGATATTTCATAGCTCATATCAATGCATATACATTAAAAATTCCATATGAGAATCCTTATCTGTATTAATGTTCAATTAAGAAATGTTTTTTTATTTACACGATTCCTTGCATCTATTATACATTCACAACATAATTTTGAACTAGTATCCGCATACCAAAGTTACACATTTCAATTTGAATGTTTAAACAAATCACACAACTATCATCATCATAAACATATAACAATAAAAATAATATCCCGCAACACATAAATATATCCAAATGTATACATATTGAATTTCTATATGATTCTAACTAAACCCAACAAATACTAAGCCATGAATCACTAAGATAAGTAAAAATCAAAGCTCTAACCTTCTAAGGCCAAAATATAGGTCGTTACATTTACAAATTCCTAGAACACCACTATGATCTAAAATAGACTAATCCCTCCTTGCATGTCTTTCCATGTAGCTTCCCATTTTAACCTATACAACAATAAATATATCTTTCCATAACA
>ML786067.1:192770-203321 GCA_009831015.1 Picea engelmannii | reverse complement strand
TTGCATGAAAAAAAACATAACTTCAAAGCCTTATTTAAAATCAAAGAAATAAAAACTAATCTTTCAACTCAATAACTTTTATAACAAGATATAGCATGTAGACCTACACCTACACCTTGCCTTTCCTTGGCATGTATAGCTTTGCTTAGCCTTGTCATGTCTTGCCTTGGCTTGCCTTGCATTTCCTTGCATTACATTGACATACCTAGACCTAGACCTATACCTAGACATTTCCTTGCCATGCCTTGTCTTGACATGGTCTAGGTCATGGTATAGGTCATGGTCTATGTCATGGTAATGGTGTAGGTCTAGTTATTGGTCTAAGTATAGGTCTAGGTCATGGTTTACGTATAGGTATAGGTCTATGTCATGGTCATGGTTTAGATCTAGGTCTAGGTCTGTGTCATGGTCATGGTTTAGGTCTAGGTCTATTGCCAACATGTCTCTAAATGGCTTGAGGAGGCGAGTTGCAACTCGTGATAAAACTCAAACCAGGACTCGGATGGAAAAACATTTGGTTGCATTGGATCCAGGTCATCAGGTTTAAGCTAGTGGGGCCTCTTCGTTGTCATTTTGTTTCCCGGAAAAGTGTTTGTTGGAGGATCAATGGAATAGGGTTTTGATCAATGAGGCATAGTGCAATTCCTAAACAAGAGGTTGATTTTCAAGAACACTATGCCAAGAAATTATGGGTAGTGTGGTCATGTGGGCCTTGGCCAAACAAACATACAGAAGATTACAAAATTCCATTATGTTGCATGGTTTGAATTTTGTTCCCCTGGACGAAATTGTCAACATGTCCCTGAATGGCTTGAGGAGGCGAGTTGCAACTCATGATAAAACTCAAACCGAGACTTATATGGATGAACATTTGATTCCATTGGATCCAGGGCACTTGGTTTCATCTAGTGGGTCCCCTCCACTATCATTCCATTGACCGAAAAAGTGTTTGTTGGAGGATCTTTGGGACTAGGGTTTTGCTCAATGACGCATAGTGCAAATTATGAACAAGAGGTCGATTTTCAAGAACAATATGTCAGGCGATTGTGGGTAGCGTGGTCACATGGGCCTTGGTCGAAAAGACACGTGGGAGCTCATGGAACTTTGTTATGTTGCTCGGTTTGGATTTTATGCCCCCGAACTAAATTGTCAACATGTCCCTGAATGGATTAAAGAGGCAAGCTGCAAATCATGATAAAAATCAAATCAAGACTCGGATGGATGAACCGTTAGTTGCATTGGATCTGGGAAACCTGGTTTCAACTAGTGAGGCCCCTCTTCTATCATTTTGTTGCTCATAAAATCATTTGTTGGAGGATCTCCAGAACTAGGGTTTTGTTCAATGAGGCATAATGCAATTTCTCAACAAGAGGTCAATTTTCAAGAACATTGTGTCGAGCGATTATGGGTAGTGTGTTCATATGGGCCTTGGAAAAACAGACATGTGGGAGTTTAAAAAACTCTGTTATGCTGATCGGTTTGGATTTTATGCCCTGAGACCAAATTGCTAACATGTCATTGAATGGCTTGAGGAGGCGAGTTGCAACTCTAGATAAAACTCAAACCAAGACTCGGATGGATGAACTGTTGGTTGCATTGGATATGGGGCACCATTTTTCAGCTAGTGGGGCCCCTCCGCTATCATTTTGTTTTCCGAAAAAGAATTTGTTGGAGGATCTCCGACACTATGGTTTTTCTCAATGAGGCACAGTGCAATTTATAAACAAGAGGTCAATTTTCAAGAAAATTGTGCTAGGAGATTGTGGGTAGTGTGGTCACATGGGCCTTGGCCAAACCGACACGTGGGAGCTTACGAAACTCTGTTATGTTGCTTGGTTTGGATTTTGTGCCTCCAGACGAAATTGCCAACATGTCCCTGAATGGCTTGAGCATGCGAGTTGCAACTCATGATAAAACTCAAAACAAGACTTGGATGGATGAAACTTCAATTGCATTTGATTCAGGGCACCTGGTTTCATCTAGTGGGTCCCCTCCACTATCATTTCATTTCCCGAAAAAGTATTTGTTGGAGGATCTTTGGGACTAGGGTTTTGCTTAATGAGGCATAGTGCAATTTCTAAACAAGAGGTTGATTTTCAAGAGCACTATGTCAGGCAATTGTGGGTAGCGTGGTCACATGGGCCTTGGCAAAAAATACATGTGGGAGGTTATAAAACTTTGTTATGCTACTTGGTTTTGATTTTATGCCCCCGGACCAAATTGCCAACATGTCCATGAATGGCTTGAGGAGGTTAGTTGCAAATCGCGATAAAACTCAAACTGAGACTCGGATGGACGAACCGTCAGTTGCATTGGATCTAGGGCATCGTGTTTCAACTAGTGAGGCCCCTCTGCTATCATTATATTGCTCGTAAAATCATTTGTTGGAGGATCTCTAGAACTAGGGTTTTTCTCAATGAGGCATAATGCAATTTTTGAACAAGAGGTCAATTTTCAAGAACATTGTGTCGGACGATTGTGGGTAGCATGGTCACGTGGGACTTGGAAAAACATACATGTGGGAGCTTATGAATCTTTGTTATAATGCTCAGTTTGGATTTTACACCCCCAGACCGAGTTGCTAACATGTCCCTGAATGGCTTGAGGAGGTGAGTTGCAACTCGCGATAAAACTTAAACCGAGACATGAATGGACGAACCTTTGGTTGCATTGGATATAGGGCATCGAATTTCATCTAGTGGGGTCCCTCCACTATCATTATGTTTCCTAGAAAAGCGTTTGTTGGAGGATCTCTAGAACTAGGTTTTTGCTCAGTGCTTATTACATATGTTTGACAATTTAACACCTTGTAAGGTTAGACGTGGCAAGCCAAGGCATGGCATTGCATGGAAAGGCAAGGCATGGCATGGCATAGCAAGGCAAGGAAATGTAAGGCATGGCATGGAATGGAAAGGAAAGGAAAGGCAAGGCAAGGCATGCCATGGCATGGCATGGCAAGGCATGGCATGACATGGAATGGAAAGTGAAGGAAAGGAAAGGTGTGGCATGTAAAGGCAAGGCATGGCATGTAAAGGGAAGGCATGTCATGGAAAGGCAAGGCAAGGCATGGAATGGAAAGGAAAGGCATGGAATGGCATGGGATAGAAAGGCAAGCCAATACAAGGCATGGCATGCCATGGCATGGAAAGGAAAGGTATGGCATGGCATGGAAAGGAAAGCGATGCCATGGAAAGACAAGGCATGGAATGGAAAGGCATGGCATGGCATGGAAAGGCATGGCTTGGAAAGGCATGACAAGGAAAGGCATGGAAAGGCATGGAAAAACAAGGCATGGCATGGAAAGGCAAGGCATGGCTTGGCAAGGTGATACATGGCATGGAAATTCAAGGAAATGCAAGGCATGACATGGCATGTAAAGGCAAGGCATGACTTGGCAAGGTGATACATGGCATGGAAATTCAAGGAAGTGCAAGGCATGTCATGGCATGGAAAGGAAAGGAAATGCAAGGCATGACATGGCATGGAAAGGCAAGGCAATGAAAGGGATTGCATGGCATGGAAAGCTAAGGCATGGCATGGAAAGTCAAGGCATGACATGGAATGGAATGGCAAGGAAAAACATGGAAAGGAAAAGCATGGCATGGCAAGGAAAGACAAAGCATGGCAAGGAAAGACAAATCATGGCATGACAAGGAAAATCATGACATGGCATGGAAAGGCAAGACAATGCAAGGCATGGCATGATATGGCATAGAAAGGTAAGGCATGGCATGGCATGGGAAGAAAATATATGGCATGGCATGGAAAGGAAAGTCAAGGCATGGCATAGAAAGTCAAGTCAAGTCAAGGCATGGCATGGAAAGTCAAGGAAAGGAAAGTCAAGGAATGGCAGAGCATGATGTGGCATGGCATGGAAAGGAAAGGCATGGCATGGAAAGGAACGGAAAATCATGGCAAGGCAAGGCAAGGCATGTCATGACATGACATGGCCTTGTAAGGCATGGAATGGTATGGAAAGGAAAGGAAAGGCATGGAATGGAAAGGAAATTCATGGCATGGAATGGCAAGGAAAGGCACGGCATGGAATGGCATGGAAAGGAGAGGAAAGGAATGGCATGGAAAGGCAAGTCATGACAGGGAGAGCCATGACATGGAATGGAAAAGCAAGGCAAGGCAAGGAAAGGTAAGGCAAGGCTAGGAAAGCAAGGCAAGGAAAGGAAAGAGAAGGTTAAACATAATTCCCTAACAACAAAAAAGAACCACAAAATAGAAGAATACCATAAAAACCATAAAAATGAAGCCAAAATTTCAATCATTCTTAAATTTGAAATATTTGTTCAATTATTCCTTTTACATTCCTATGGTCATTCAAGTAGACCATCAAGATCACTTATAATATTGATGGTCTACATTAATTTCTCATGTTCAGAGTAAGGAAATAAGTATCATACCTTTGATGAGTTC
This sequence comes from Picea engelmannii, assembly GCA_009831015.1. Taxonomy (NCBI): domain Eukaryota; kingdom Viridiplantae; phylum Streptophyta; class Pinopsida; order Pinales; family Pinaceae; genus Picea; species Picea engelmannii. Next base: position 198,896 of record ML786067.1, on the reverse strand, counting down.
TTATTGGACGTTGTTTGTAGTTGGAGGTTTGTACCAACAACCAAGTTCGTAAAGTGGTATACAACTTCACCTAGTCTATAACATTGAAATACATAACCACCTTTCTTTTGTTTTCTTCCATCCTATGACAGATATTCTCCTCTAATAACTATCGACTCAATTAGAAATTCAATGCCTTCGAAGTCTATTACTGATCAAAAGAGGGTTTGATTTCCCTCTAAGCAATGTGCCAACCAATAATCAGTGCCCCATTCATTACCTCTTGGGGAAAACACTACATATATGTGCCCTACAAAAAATGGAGTGCCAACACGTGAGTCTACTAAATGACCAAAGAATAAAAACATTGATGCTAGTTATTAAAAATTTAATAGAATTTTTCACCAAATCTGGAAGTACGAGATCTGAGACATGATCATAATCTGCTAAAATATTTGATTGGTCCTCCTCCAATTTGAATAATTCCTTAGTTATACGTTGACCAATGGGGAGTGATATGTGATCCCATCTATCAACCTAGTATGTCGATTCACAATCATCCCATTCATTACTACTACATGGACCATAGAAGCAAGAGAGTTTTCTTGTCCATATTTCAACTATTGTATTATCTGATGTTCAAACTGAATGGAATCCACGATTTCCCTGAAATGTTTTGCATTCATACCACTGTGATCAATCTGCATCGACCACCTCCCAAAAATATCTATGTGCATGTCCTTTCATGTGTGTTTTGTCTTCACAGGTTTTTGATCCCTCTCCCATTATTGAAGAACACCATTCAACAATGGATTTCACATCTCGAATGAGGGAAGTAGTTGTGAAATTCATTTCTTTCCTGTGTAACATTTTTTTATGCATGCTCCTGCTCCATCATGCTCCCATTTTCCATGCCCAGACTCGAAATAGTTCCAAATGTATGGTACCTTGAGTTTTTTTTGCAACGTACACAACCATTGAAATGCACGAGCATTTTTTAACTATCATGTGCAACCATATGACCAAATCCAATGTTGATCCATATGTATGTTCTTCTCCTTAAGGTGATTGTAAAACAACTGAAACCGATTTTGTATGTAGGTTAAGTCATGGCATTGATCGCCACTCATGTAGAAGTGATACTCCTTCAATATAACTATATTTTCTTTGTGTCAACTGGGTTTATCCTGACTGGTTTGTGTTGAGGGGTGTTTCCCCCCCCACCCAGTTTCAATTCTCACAAGTAACATGTTGAGCTCTTAAATGAGCAAGCTATCGAAAACAGCCTCAACTTTCTACAAAATCTAGTTTAACTCGGGTACCATCCTTGAAATGAGGGGAAGTGCTTGGTGGTTTTCCCCAGGCTCTATTCCAAGTAAAAAAAAACTATGTTTTTTTCGTTATTATCCATCCCATGTCTGTATGTGATATGGACCATTATGTTGACCTGCTCTAAGTGATAATATTGGCTTTGAATTTAATTTTTCGATTGACGGGTGTAGTTCTCAGCAAAATAAACCATTGATAAGATAGTACCAACAGGAAATGTATCTCTGCATATTCTAAAATGTCTGTCCTTCCATCGGGCCACATGGACATGATGAACATATTTTTGTGTCTTTTCAATGAATTCCTTCATGAATTCACATACTCCTACCTGGGAAGTCACCAATTGTATATTTTTTATTTCTTGCCCTCCATCAATATCATATGTGACATATTTAAAGCTTTGCAAGGTAACCTCCTCCTCCCTAATGCATACTCATCGCATACATGGATGCACTTGCTCAGTAATTCCATTCCATCGCACCTAGGGCATGTCCCATTTAAGAAATAGTTTTGATAAAATGTACAACCATATGGCCTTGTACACAAGATGTTGTGAATAAAGTCTCTAGATGACGACGATAACAATATAAATGAGCATTCCTGCAAAAGGGTGTTATGAAATACATGAAAAAAATATATGTTTCTGTGTATCATAATAATAACCATACTCAATGTGATATCTACAACAAAATTTGTTACAAATTGTGTTTATTCGAACATACCAAGGCTTGTATTTATGGAAATATCTTTGGCCCAATTTAAGTGCACGATGTATTGTCCCGAATATCTCATACAATTATGTCTTTGTAATGTCAATAAAGTGTTTAATGTGGATTTCACGGTCCCTAGATTCCCTTCTCAATTTTAGTACATCTTTTTTATTGGAAGAAGGCCTAGTGTTTGCATACCATAAAGCATGTACTAGTACCTTAACTGCTCTAATTAACTTCATGTCAAAACGAGGTATCCTACCAGTGAAGTCCCACAAATTTTTTGGGCCACCTGTGTCGATGTTATCTCGTCTATTATAATACCTTCTAAGGGTTTTGATATTGCATTTCATGAGATGAGAGGTTTGTTGGAGCAAACAATGTTTTCTTGTGATCTTTCTAACAATTGATTATGACAAGATACGTTGGGCTACATTACAATCTTTAGAACGAGATTTATTGCCAATTCTTTGAAAATCATCCACAAAGTTTCTAACAATATGATGACTTGTTTCTAAACTTTTGACTTTTTTAATGCCTAAAATTCTCTTAACAATAGTCAAACTTCTAAATTTTAACAAAGCCAAAAATAATTGACATTTAGCAACATAGGATTTTGGTTCAAAATATTCTTTGATGATTTTATAAGAATGATAAAGAATAGTATGGTTAGATAACTTAACTTCAAGTGATGCTAGACCACTTTCATCCACCTAAATTCATTTAGGATTTCTTCGCCACACACTGCTCAATCTAGGTAGGGATGATGAACCCCTATTTTTGCACTCTTGACCTCCCAATTGTGGAGTTAGCAACGTTGTATTTCTTTCCCCTTCAACCACTAGAAGATCAATTCTGGGAGGAGAGTGGATATTCCCATGACTAGTTTCTGGAACATCTAACTGCCCAACAAGAGATTGCACCACAAGAACTTCTTCACCAGAATGTTGTGCACTAGTTGTCTCTCTAATTTCATCCATTGTATAATCAAATCCAAGCAAATCCTCCATCATTTGGTCATCCATAACAACTTGTCTTGATGAGATACTGATTGGATTGGTCTCTACTGAACTCCTTCACTTTGCTTGTGGTGATGGAGGATAAACAGCAACAACATTGATTCCGCTAGAAATTGGATTGCTCTCTTTTGAAAGCCTACGCTTTGACATACATAAATTTGTATTTTATCTTTATTATTCTACATTTTCGATGTGTTTATTTTTCCTCTAGGACTTTCTACCTTGATTCCGTAGGTTCCCCATGTTTAAAGAGAAAAATTGGCTTCCAAGCACCCCACCACAAATTTATCTGGGTATTACACAAGAATACACAACTAACGATTCCAATTCCAAGTGGACAAATTTGTCTTGGTATTACAAAATAAGACACAACTAACAATTCCAATTCCAATTGGACAAATTTGTCTTGGTATTAAACAAGAAGACACAACTAACAATTCCAATTGGACAAATTTGTCTTGATATTTCACAAGAATACATAACTAATAATTCCAATTGGACAAATTTGTCTTGATATTACACAAGAAGACACAACTAACAATTCCAATTGGATAAATGTGTCTTGGTATTATACAAGAAGACACAACCAACAATTTCAATTGGATAAATGTGTCTTGGTATTATACAAGAAGACACAACCAACAATTCCAATTCCACTTGGACAAATTGGTCTTCCAATTCTTCCCACAATTTTCTTGTAATAGCACAAAATTGTCTATGAATTAAACAAGAAGAAAAAAAGAACAAAAACATGTATGTTCATGCTATTTTTGCGGTCATATGTCGGGCTTGTTCTATTTTTTGAGATAGATGAGGTTGAGGAGTGTGCTTGGAACATTAAACTTCCTAGTAGGAACACACACACGTTCTTATGGCGCATGCGCACTAAAGCGTGTGCACGTTGTAGGAACACACACTTGTTTCTGCTGGGCAAGGACAAGCACCGAACCTCAAGGATTTCAAGTCACAAAAGTGTGTGTGCACTCTTAATTCAACGGATATAGAATTTATTTTAGACCAAAAATATTTATGAATAAATATGTACAGGGTTTTAGTGACAGCTAGGAACTAAGGGCTTAGGATTGAAAGTGTTTTGAAGCATAGAGGAATGGCTAGAGAAACAAGATGTGGGTGCAAGGGTTGTGGGGCCTTTAACAAGAGGTATATGCATATTTGACTTAGGGATAAAGTGTGGATAAGGTTAAGGGTCGAGTATAGGTTATGCCTAGGCTTAGGAGCTAGAGGGGTCTAGGTCATGGTCTAGTTCAAGCTCTAGGTCATGGCCTAGGTCATGGTATAGGTCTAGCTCTAGGACTATGTTGTGGTCTAGGTCATGATCTAGGTTTAACTCTAGGTCTATGTCATGGTTTACATAATGGTCATTGTATAGGTCTAGGTCATGGTCTAGGTCGTGGTCTAGGTATTTCCATGTCTATTTCTTTCTATGTCTAGGTATAGGTCTAGGTATAGATCTTGAAATGTCAAGGTCAAGTCCATTTATTGCCTTTGGATGTAGAGAGTGGGGGTGGAGAGAGAGGAAGAAAGAGAGTGTGAGAGGGGGGGACAGGAAGACAAAGAGAATGTGTGATAGTGAGGAAGAGGGAGACTCAGAGGGGGGGTAGAGAGAGGGAGAGAGAGACAGAGAGAGAGAGAGGAAGGGGGTTTAGATAGAGGAAAAGAGATCAAGGTGGGGAGAGTGGGGAAGAGAGAGGGAGGGGGATATGGTGAGCGAGAGAGCTAGGTTTAGATGCAAGAGGTAAAGAGAGAATGGGGGTAGCGATGGATTGTTTGAGAGTGTGAGAGGGTGGGAGACGAAGACCAAGAGAGTAGGGTAAAGAGAGAGGTGGGAGAGAGATGGTAGATGTAGGAGAGACAAAGGAAAGGTGATGGGAGGGAGGGGGAGGGGGAGGGAGAGAGGAGAGGGTAGAGAGAGTGTGTGAGAGAGTACATATAGATAAGTGTTATGTCATACATAATCTAGGGTATGTCGAACACTAATTGTGGACAATAAAAAATCAAGGGAATTTAACATTTTATGCTTGTTACTAGGTTGTAAATGGCCAACAACAATAGTCTAATATTGAAGAACATACAAATAGATAAGTGCTCCATTAATAAATAATCTATGCCAATATCATAAGAAAAAATCTCAATCATGGATTTTTGATAATATAAAATCAAACAATGGGAAATCCTAGAGAGAGATGAGAAAACCTGACAATCAAATCAAATCAAATCACCAAAAAGGTAATAAATGTGAAACATAAGCTGATTTAAAAACGAATTAAGAAAAAAATTCAAAGAAGGATAAATATTCCATATAAAGAATATCAAATCCACTAAAAGATTGTGCTTATATTAAAATAAAAAAGTAGAATCAATGGACCATAATCATCATTAAACCATGTGAAATCATTATTAAATCGTAGGTGAACGATTATATCCATAAAATATCATTATAAACAAGAGGTATATGCATAGTACACGCAGGGGTTGGGTGTGGAGGGGGTTAAGGGTAGAGTATAGGTTATGCCTAGGCTTAAATGGAGATAGGGGGGTCTAGGTCATGGTCTAGGTCAAGCTCTAAGTCATGGTCTAGGCCTAGTTCATGGTCTAGGTCATGGTCATGTTCATGGTCATGGTATAGGTCCAGGTCATGGTATAGCTCTATGTCGTGGTCTAGGTCATAGTCTAGGTCTATATCTAGGTCTATGTCATGGTCTACGTCATGGTCTACATCATGGTCATCGTATAGGTCTAGGTCATGGTCTATTGTCTAGGTCTCGGTCTAGGTATAGGTCTTTCCATGCCTTTCCATGTCTAGGTCTTGTTATGTCTAGTTCTACGTCTACGTCTTTACATGTCTAGTTCAAGGCCATTTCTTGCCTTGTGATGTACCAAACTTGATATACTGTGTGAGAGTCTAAGAGGGAGAGAGAGGAATACATAGAGGGGGGGTAGAGAGAGAGTGTATGAGTGTGAGAGTTTGAGAGGGAGAGAGAGAAATACATAGAGGGGGGTAGAGAGAGAGTGTATGAGTGTGAGAGTCAAAGAGAAGAAGACAGAGAGGGGGGTGGAGAGAGAGAGGA
>ML786067.1:178494-192157 GCA_009831015.1 Picea engelmannii | reverse complement strand
ATAGTGGGTGGGAGGGAGGGAGGCAGAGAGAGGGATTGTTTGAGATTGAGAGAGGGATGGAGAGGGATACCAGGAGGAGGGTTAGAGAGAGAGAGAGAGAGAGGAATGTGGTAGAGAGATAATGTATGAGAGTGTGAGAGGGGGAGAGAGAAAGACAAATAGGGGGTAGAAAGGATAGGGTAGAGAGAGAGGGAGGAGGGAAATAAGGGGAGGGAGGGAGAGAGACAATAAGAGTAGAAGAGAGGTTGAGAGTGATATGGAGAGAGATAGAGAGGGAGGTATAATGAGAAAGAGGAGCAGAGAGAGACAGAGTGAGACTAACAAAAAGGAGAGAGAGATATGGGGGGTTATAGGGGGAGGGAGGGACAAAGAGGAAGAGGGAGGAGGAGAGAGACATAGAGAGAGAGGGAGGGAAGGAGGGGAAGAGAGATAGAGAGGGAGAGAGAGAGGGGGGGGGGATAGAGATCAAGGGAGAGAGAGGGAGAGAGAGAGAGGGAGAGAGTCCAAGAGGGGGGAGATAGAGAGGGAGTGGGTGTGAGAGTGTGAAGCATGGCGAGGAAAGGTCTAGGTCTAGGTCATGTTCCAAGTCTAGGTCTAGGTCTAGGTATAGGTCTTGACATGCCTTTCCATGTCTAGGTGTTGGACGCATGCCAATTTGGAGGAAAAACCCATTTTTGGGAGATAAGACCAATTTTAGAGAAGGACAACTGGCAGGAAAACCAACACGTGTGAGGGAAAGTTGCATGCAAAGGAGGAAAGCGTGCAAGGTGAGCATGCAGGAAGCCTAACCACATTAGGGTTAGGGTTTTTGTAAGAGAGTGTAATGGATGATAAGCTAAAATTTAGTATAAATAAGTACCTAGGAGGTCTAGGTAGGGGTTCCTAAGTTTTGTTTTGGTCGGTTAAGGAAACTACTGTAAGACTTGATACCATATTTGTAAGTTGTTGAGCTATAGGAGGGTCAAGTAGCTATATATTTAGGGTTAGATCGCAGGCTGAGGAGCCTGGTGTGATCTAGTCAGCCTCATAGAGGATGGTGGAACCTGTTTTAAGATTGTATGATCGGAATTGTAGTGCGCGTGACGCCATATATTGTAGAAATCTAAATAAAATAACCTAAGAGCCAGATCTTTGTGGACGTATCCCAGGAGGGGGTGAACCATGGTAACACATGTGTTATGTGTTGTGATTGATTGCATGTTTACCTTCTGTAAGTAGTTAGACTATGGATGGATGAATGGATAATTTTGTGAGATCTATTATATGTTAGATCTATTAGAATAAATACATAGAGTTCACCTATGAATGAATCTTAAGAGTAATAAAAGGAACAACCATATCAAGACCTAAGAAGATGAAATGCATCTGATCATTGCAGTCAACCATAGAACTATCTCGGGTGAGACTGTGCAGTACATTATGTCTGTTGTGTTTCCTTATGGTTTACCAACAAGGCCGATAGTTTTAGAGCATTTTGTTGGAAACTTGTTCATATCTGAACTTGGGTTAGCCCCAGAAGTAGATATAAAGAGGGAGTAATAACCAAAAAATGGTTTCGTTGGTTGGAACTGCAGTGGAATCTGTGAAAGAATCGCTAAGAGAATGAAGGTATAAAAAGGAATGTTCAGACCATGGAATCCAATAAAGGTGGAGATTGAAAGCTGGTTGAAAACAAAGGAGCTTGAGTTTGCACAGAAGGATAACAAAAACCCCAAGTTAACATTACGTAAATATCTGGAGTACAAGTATGTATTTAGTGACCTACATGAGGTATTTTTCTGTGATTTCCCACATGTGTTGTAGGAGTGTCTATTAAGGTTGAAGGAAAACCACCCTACAAATCGAATTAGACAGCTCGAGTGGAATCCTATGGAGATCGTGCAGTTACAACAAGTTAACAACAAATTCACACGTGCAATAGATTTTTGGTTAGATAGTATTGTTGTAGGGTTCATCACAGAATTTGCAGTAGATACTACAAAGTCTTAAAATGAAATAGAGCAAGAGTTCCTAAAAGGACCTAAAGGTAGGTATATCATATCTCTCTATACTTCATTCAATATATTATTGTATAAAAAAGGTGTGATGACTATGGAAGAAGACAACTAAACTTCCATGCGTGCATGGGGGAAAGGAGAAAAGCCTGAAAAGAGGTGGAGAAATGGAGGAAGAGATGGATAAGGAAAAGAAGGAGGAGGCCATGGACACAATCATGATGAAGGAAGATCATATCAAACAGATCATGGAAACAACTAGAAAAAGGCGCAGTGGAGTACCCTACTAATATAAGATGAATAATAAGAAGAGAGCCATATCAGATAAAGAGGGCTTGGCGAGTGATGAAGAAGAGGTAGAGGATCTCTGGGATGTGGAGAAGATTGAGGAAATCTTGCACGCAACATATGAAAGGAAGACAAGATATCCAAGGGTAGGAACAGAAGGCAGAACTCTTGTCCATGTCAGTGCTAGTGTGGAACCCATAACCCCATGTGTGACTAATACACCAGAAAGAACACCACCATTTAGACAATTTAATTTTAGTGGAAGGAAGACAACAGGAAGTGCATCCAATCAAGGAGCATCAACTGGAGGATCCAGTTCAGGAAGTAGTAGTCAAGTATCTACACTGCACAGAGGTAGTGGGCCATCATAGTTCAAGATGGTTGGACATGATCCCACCATTAGCTTACCAGAATTTAGGGGAGAGACATCAGAGGATCCTGAAAAGCACTTGTTCATCTATGAGAAGATCTAGGAAGAAATGAAGATCATAAAAGAGGATACAAAACTTGCACAATTAATTATCATGATAAGAGATGGTGCATTGGATTGGTACATGAGTCTAGCTATAAACAGTCCACCAGGAACAACACGGACTATTGCAGATGTGAAGAAGTTGTTGATAAGTGAATTTCAGAAGCCTAGTTCAAAATAGCAGTACATGAATTATATGATTGAAATCAGACAGAAACCAGGTGATTTTGTTTGGGATATTGATCATAGGTTCAAACGATTGAAGGGTAAGTTGAAGTATGTCATGACTGACATGCAACATAGACATCTCTTTGTGAATTCACTGCTACCACATCTGAAATACCCTTTGAGGAAGCAGAAGTTTCAAACTCAGGCAGAGGCTCTGCAGGCAGCCTTACAACTGGAAGAGAACCGGTATTAGAAGACAAATCCAAAAATAGAAGAGCTAAAGGAGGATATAAATAACCTCACATTTCAACTAAACCAGAATAAGGGGAAAGAGAAAAGAGAAGTTGTTTGGTGTACCACATGCAGGACAGAAGGACACCACAAGAATGAGTGCCCAACTTGTGCACAGTATATGGCAACAAGGATACCAAACCCATTGCCAATAGGAGGACCATGGTGCAAGATCTATAAAACACGTGGACATGATCCATATCATTATCCAATGATGCATAAGTAATAGAAAGTACCCAATAATTCATACTGCAATTTTTGCAAATCAGTGGGTCATAATGACAAAGATTGTAGGACAATGGACCTAATGAGGGAAAGAACTTCAGATGCCTATAGGGTGCAGGAAGAAACCATGATAGGGAAATATGCACCACAGTTTAACCAGGTACCACCTCCATATAATAATGCACATGAACAATATAACATTGCGCAGCCTTAGTATAAAAATGTGCAACCACAATATAACCCTGCGTAGTATAATCAAGTGCCTTAGTATAACGCACCATGAGTAGATCAAGGTGGATACAGAGGTGGAGGATGAGGTAGAGGAGTATTTGGAAGAGGCAGAGGTCCAGTAGTGTGCCACAACTGCCAACATACAGGACATTATGCAAGGGAATTTCCACTTCCACCTGCGACATGTATGTACTATCACGCAGCAGACCATGATACAGAAGACTGTGCAACATTATTGGGGAATATTCAAGAAAAAAGGAACCAAAATAGTTAGAATGTTCAGTGGATATCTGCAGAAGCCAGGGATGATGGAAGAAATATCAACATAGTTACGCGTGAAGGAGCTAAGATAGGAGCTGACGCAGTAAGACATGAACCAATGCAACACCAATGGGTGAAGAAGAATATTGAATCATAGAAACAGTTGATGTGGGGAAAGAAAAAAAAATGTTCAACGAAGCAAGATAGGATTTCCTCAAGAAATATGTTGCCTCTACATCAACCGTGCAACATACTCAGAATGTACCAATACACGAGAGGACCACACCAATGAAACACAATCTGTAGAGCAAGTAAGTACCATAAATACCTTTCTGCAATCCTGTGTTAAACTATTGAATGATCCATCATATGTTAAATTTTTTCAAACTATGTTAGAAATATGTAACATAGAGGAAGAGAAGAATTTATAACATAAAACAGTCAATCACCTCCATACGAGGAGGACAAGCAAAAAATTCAGACTAAATGCCAACATTGAAGATTTCAATATGGGGGATATCATACTAGATTTAGGTTCTGAGGTAAAAGTGTTACCCAAGAAGACATGGAAATGTATGAGAGATCCCACATTAGGCCACTCACATGTCCAATTGAATTTATCAAACCAACACAGATTTCTACCAATTGGAAGGCTTAAGGGTGTGAAAATAGATCTGGAGGAAGTGTGCACTAAGGCAGACTTTGAAGTGATAGAAATAGTAGATGTCATAACACCTTATCCAACATTGCTTGGCTTGGACTGGGCATTTGACAACCAAGACACAATCAACTTGAAGACAAGGAAGATGGCCTTTGAATCAGGAGAATACAGATTCATTGTGAGATTAGACCCTTCAGAACGGGAAAGGTTTGTAGAACCAACTTGTCTAGATTTAGAGGAAATAAACCAGTTATACAGAAAAACCACGCGCGAAGAAGATTATGTCAACCCAATTGCAGATGGAGTTCTTAGTTGGAGGAGCATCACATCATGTGATTCTGATTCAGATACAGGGTTGTAAAATTGGCAGCAAAAATTACATGAAGTGTCCACAAGAAGGTGTGCAAGAATAGACCGCACAGTGAGATGGGTAGGTACAGAGATAAGAGAACCTCCCAGTTTTCATGGGGAAAATGACTTAGAAGAATTCCTAAAAAGATATGAAGATGAAGTGTTAGAGAACCAGAGGCTCTTATCCCTAGACATTGCACTCAAGGAAACACCTGCAAGATGGTGGGGTGTGCACAAAGAGGTAGTTAAGGACTGGTACCAGTGTAAGCGACTACTGTGCATCAGATTTGGCACAAAAGAGGGCATTAATAAAAGGTTGAGATATGATGGACAGGGGACACCAGTAGAACATTTGGATAAATGTAAGACACAATGGAGGATGATACCACCATAGGAATAGCCTCATCACTTCATCCATACACTAGAAGGAATTCCAACAAACTGGTATGTAGACCAAGAACTGCGCAAAGGCACTGCAAAATGGACAACATTACAACAGAATTTTATAGTAACATTATCATTTGAACATGAGAACCCTAACATGGATTCAACACTTAAATAGATAAGAGGTGTGATATTTATTGATGAATCATAGGTTGAACTCATGACAGAGTATCAACAAAAGAACAGACAGATAGTCAAGGAACTACTGTAATGTTATCATGTGGAAGAAGAAGCACCAGATGAAGATGACTTGCGCAACATTTAGATTACAGAAATTGAAGGAGAAAGAGGAGTGGAAGGTCCATATTTGGATTTAGAAGTATTTGTTGCACCTATCAAGGTGAATAAAGTCAACATTAGGACAATTGAGAATCCAAAAATGGCTAGTATTGGAGACTACTGGGATGAACAAACAATAGAAAGGATAATTGAGTTATTATGTGAGTACAATGACCTATTCCAAACAACCTTTATAGAGATGAAAGGCATAGTAGGAGAGCTAAGAGAGATGAAGATACCTCTCAAACCTGATGCTAGATCTGTCAGACAGAGATCATTACATAGACTAAATCCAATATATAAGCAAATAGTTAATAAGAAATTGACATAATGTTGGAAGTTGGTATCATAGAACCAGTGGAGGAATCTAAATGGATAAGCCCTATGGTAGTTCAAGAGAAAAAAAAAGGGGGGGCATAAGGATTTGTGTAGATCTGAGGAAACTGAACGATGCTTTCCTACATGACCCTTTCCCCACACCTTTTACAGATGAAGTCCTAGAGAATGTGGGAGGTCAGGAAGCATATTCATTTACAGATGGATTCTCAGGCTACCATCAGATCAGGATAGCCCCATAAGACAGGTATACGACTACTTTTTCCACAGAATGGGGATCCTACCAGTACACATTCATAACTTTTGGGTTGAAGAATGCACCAGCGATATTTTCAAGGGTAGTAATAGCTACTTTCAAGGAGTTCATACATCAGTTCTTAGAAGTGTATCTACATGACTGGACTATATATAGTCTATTAAAAGATCATGTGGAAGTATTAAGGCTAATGTTGGAAAAATGCAGGTCGTGTTAGATATTATTGAATATCAAGAAGTGCATCTTTGGGACACCTTTTGGAATATTATTGGGCCATATAATGTGCAAACAAGGGTTGCTAGTATATCCTACCAAGATTGCAGTTATTGTCAATTTACCACCACCAAAATCAGTGCGCCAGTTGAGAGCAACATTGGGACATACATGCTACTACAGAAAAATTATAAAAGGGTATGTGTAGATCACTGCACCAATGGAGAAATTGTTAAATAAAGATACTGAATTTCAGTGGAATGAGGACTGTCAACACAGTTTGGACACCCTAAAAGAAAAGATGGTCACAACACCTATTCTAGTATTCCCAAATTGGGAAAATACTTTTCATGTGCATGTAGATGCATCAGCTATAACACTTGGAGAAATTCTGGTGCAACCAAGAGCGAGGGATTTGGACCATCCTATAGAATTTGCAAGCAGAAAATTGTCAGAATCATAGAAGAACTACAATACTATAGAAAGGGGAGGCCTAGCTATGGTCTATGAACTTCAGAAGTCCAGACATTACCTATTGGGAAAACATTTTAATATGTTCACAGATCATTCAGTCCTAAAATACCTAGTCAACAAGCCAGTGTTGGGGGGGAGGATCTGTAGATGGCTACTATTATTTCAAGAATTTGATTTTGAAGTGAAATTCAAACCAGGGAAGCAGAATGTAAGACCTGGTCACCTATCAAGAGTAACGAATGGAAAAGAACCTACCAATTTGGAAGACAACTTCCATAATGCACAATTATTTTCAGTCCAAATAGTTGATGAATATTTTGCTGACATTATTTAATACTTGAGTACAGGGATAGCGCCACAAGAGTTTAACAATGCATAGAAGAAAAATATGGTAGTCATAGCTACAAAATATCAATTGATTGCGGGACACTTATACAAAATGGGCACAAACAACATTTTGAAAATATGTGTATTGGAACATGAAAGGCCTAGAATTTTGGCAGAATCTCATGAGGGAATAGTTGGAAGACACTATGTAGGAAAAGCTACCGCGCATAAGGTATTGCGCGCAGGACTATGGTGGCCAAAAATTCACAGAGATGCTAAGGAATATTTCCAGAGATGTGATGTCTATTAGAGGGTTGGTAAACCTAATAGAAGGGATGAGATGCCCCTATGACCACAAGTAACTTTGTAGGTATTTGAAAAATGGGAAATAGACTTTTTGGAACCAATTAATCCACCAACAAGAAGGTCAGGAGAAAGATATATCATCACTGCAATATAATACTTAACAAGATGGGCATAAACAACACCAGTAAAAGACTGCAACGCAGAGACAACAACACACTTCTTGTTTGAGAAAGTGATCACTAGATTTGGTTGTCCAAGGATTTTGATGAGTGACCAAGGTACTCACTTTATCAGCAACACTATCAAGGCTATGAATGAGGAGTTTGAAGTCTATCATCAGAAGAGTACACCATACCATCCTCAAGAAAATGGAACAGTAGAAGCCTTCAACAAGGTCTTGGAGAATGCTCTAACAAAGATCTGCAATGTCAACATGGATGATTGGGATTTGAAGATACCAACAATATTATGGGCATACAGGACTACATGTAAGAAGCTAACAGGACAAACACCATTCATATTGGTGTATGGGTAGGAAGTAGTACTACCATTAGAATTTCTAGTACCCAGCCTGCGCGTAGCAGCAATCACCAACATGAAAGAAAGATGTGCAGTAAAGGAAAGGCTCAATCAACTAATGGAGATGGAAGAGGATAGGATTTTGGTAGGATTTCATCAGGAAGTACATAAAGCAAGAGACAAAGCTTGGCATGACATACATATCAAGAGGAAGAGTTTCAAGGAGGGAGACCTAGTCTTTCTTTATGACAACAAATTTTTTCAACACCTTGGTAAATTCAGAATGCATTGGTTGGGGCCATATGAAGTGAATATTCTCACAGATGGGGGATCTATATAGTTAAAAGACTTGAGAGGCACAGAACTGAAAGGATTGATCAATGGGATTCGACTGAAACTATACAGGGACAGTCGACCTCCTAGCACTTAAAAGTTACAATGCAGTAACAAAACATGTACATAATATACTATAGTAGAAGTTAAGATAGAAAAATGAGAAAAAGAAATAAAAAGGAGAAAAAGAAGGAAAAAGAAATACAAAAATAGAAAATAAAGAAAATACAAAAATTAATGGGAAACATGGTGCGTAGAAAAAGTGGACTCAGTGCGACAAATGGAAAAAGGTCCCCCCACAGCAGATCCGTAACAGGAAGCAAAATACTGTGCACTAACTACAAAACACACTGGAAATGCACGACGCACAGGAAAAAGACAAATGGTCCGAAAAGAAAAGAAAGAAGGTTATGGAAAAAAATGCGCCAACTGGCGGCATTTATGAAAATTAAATGGAACATACTCATAAATCATTATTACATTAATTGCATCCAAGGAAGCTTCTCTGAGAAGTTTCACAACATTGATGACACCCTCTATATAAAGACGAAACATCGACAAATTACAACTTATTATGAAATCGCAAACTTGCAGCGATAGAGAGCACGCAAAGCTGAAGCGAATAGATGAGAGCACAATGCAAACTACTCGGAGCCCCTTCGGTAAGAAGTGAGAAATCACCAACGATGGCACCACCAAATATTGGTGTGTTGATCCAAACAACGAGGAAAACCCATAGCATTGTTGAAATGCCTCATGAAACCGCGAAGGCCAAACATGAAACCGTATAGAGAGAGGAATTCATCGATGTTGATGTGATTCTCTCGCCACAAGTCGAACCAGCAAGCCCTACACCGGTGGAGGAAGTAACACAAGCCCCAACAACATATTCCATGCAAATTGACTCGCATTATGGTGCACAGGGCCACAAAACAGATGACACAGGAAACCTACAACAACCTGCGAGGGACGAAGCAGCCCAAAGAACAAATGGTGAAGTCAGTGAACACACAGAGGCTACGATGCCAAGACCACATCCTAAAGTAGGATCTATGCAGCAACAATAAGGGTTGGTTGAAGATCTGACGGGGAATCCCGACTCAGGGCTAGAGCACAGATAGGAAGAGGTTGGGACCTCTAGCGTGTCGGTCAGAATAAAATGGAAAACAACCCATGGTGAGGTCCTCATGCAAGCATCTTGATGCAACCATCATATTATCACGCATTCCAGAGGGAGTGCAGGCCATGCCAACACTTTTGGGTTGCGTGGAAAAATTGAAGTACTCAGACCATGATGTGGTCGACACTGGAAAATTCCCAGAATTTGCGCAATAGGTGTACATGCACATCATTGGCACATGACCCTTCAACGATACTATACTGCAGCCAAAGGCATGGGAAGATGTCTTGGCTAACACAAGTATCCTCAACTTAGTATAAATTCCCCATTTTGGCAGGGGGAAGGAAGTAAACAACTGTGTCAAGTAGTTAATGGTGGTTCTCTATGGAGGATTTTTATGGCTGGAGGAACCCGTCTTAATCGAAGTTGAGTTGATTTCCTTCATCACAAGTCTATCATCCATGGGAGAGAGTCCCGCGCAATACCTGGATGAAAAAAAAAGGAGAAAGCGCTTGTTGAAGAGATGAAGAAAACTTACAGCACAGAGAGGGGCTCACGCAGTATAATTATTAAAAGGATCAGTGACACATCAACGAGAATGGCCACCAAAAACAGAGGAAGTCCCTGGCAGGGTCATCGCAGCTGCAACATAGTGCGCCAATGGAACTATCCTCAGCTGGGCCCTGTATTTATTGAACCTGTTACTCAATGACTGCAAAGATGTGTAGGATTTGGGGACAGACTTCCATTATTCTTGGCTATTGATCCTCATAGAATTAGTAGGTTGGAGGGAGCCACCATATTCTTATTTTTGTGACATGATAGGTCGTTGTTGCACAACACGGTATACCTCAATGGGGAGCACTTCAGACCCCAAAAGAAGAAGTGGAAATGCAAGTACCTTTGCACGGTACTTTAGCGACATTCAGGAAAGCATAACGAATATGTGGAGCATCATTCCAGAGGTTGTCGCGCAATACCAAGGTATTGAAAAATTCAAAGCCACGTGCCACACCATGTGGATACAGGAACACAGGGATCAAGCTAAGGAATGCCTACAACTCTGTTACTTCGTTAGCAGAGAATATGTAGAAATGGAAATGCGTGATTGGAAATACGATTGGAATATCCCAGTCATGGCCAAAGAATTACCCACATGAACGGAAGTTGAAGTAGGGGGAACCAAGACACCTGCAATTGACACTGTTGTGGACAAAGTTCCAACGAAGTCCGGGAAACCTAGCCAGAAGTTGGTGCAACAAAAGAAGGGGAGTGTGCTAAAGAAATATGCATAGGAAGGAAAAAAGGACATTGCTCCAGCACAAGGAGAACGCAGAATGGGGGATAAAACTACACAAGAAACCCCCTCGACAGCTACCCCACAAGAAATAGGGCCACCAAAGTGACCAATCATACACACATGGGGGTCACACAAGAAGGACAAGGCACACAAATAGATTCCAGAATACACAATTATTGAGGATGGCATTGACCTCATGGTAGAAAAAGTATAGGAGCATGCAACTGAGGAGTTCAAAGATGCCCAACACCAAAGAGGCCGAATTCAAGATGAGTTGGCAGACATCAGGCAGGTCTTAGAGCAGATGAGAACATCGCACATGCCTGAAAGGGTAACATAATCCTTCCCCGTAGAAATAGAAGCAAAGGCAAGGGCCACGCCAAGCGAGAAAGATACCATCCAAACCATAGTGCAGGTGAGCCTGAAATTCCAAGTTACATCCAACATGATGTAGATGGATGAGATTGTAGCCCAGACACCACTAAAGGATCTGACGCAGATAAATTTGGTAATAGCAAGAATACTGACTAAGGCATTGTACAAGCTTCAAGTCAGTGTCATGCAGGAGGTGCAGTCGCACGCAAGAAAAAACACAACAAAATTACAACATATGAAAAATGGCAAGGAAGACTTATAATTGCTATTCGAGTAGGTCAAGCTTGAAACCAAAGAAGAAAAAGAATGTGCAAACAAAATGGAACAGGGACTGACAATGGTGTATAATCGCATCGCTGACAACACACAGGCAATAGAAATATTTTTTTAGGAAAAGATCAACCTCATCGCATAGACATTCGATCAGTACAGACATGAGATCAAGGAGCTAAAATAAAATCTCAATCCAATGACTCCCTCGGAGGTGAAGGAGCAGAGGAAACAGGAAGCTACAAGCCAAATCGATGAGATGGAAAGACAAATCAGTGCAGCAACATGATGGTTTGACAGAGCAGCGCAACTTTGGAAAATGTTGGAGGATGACGAGCAGGTTCAGCAGTGGGACTAGGCAGAACGAAATGTAAGCACAACAATCCAAGACTTCAAGAAGAGGCATAAGACAATGAGTATCACAGAGCGTCTGAAAGGAACGCAAGAGATGAAGAAGTTGCAGGCAGAGTTGAAAACAACGCAGACACAGAAGAAAGAAAGACAGGTGAAAATGGAACCCCTTCAAGAGTAACCAACGCAGATGATCGCGCAGTTGGAGGAGGAGAAGAAGAACACGGCGCAAGCACAGATAGAGTGCACAGCAATGATCCGAGAGGAGATCATAGCACAAGCATTAGAAGTGCTTACAGAGAAGGTTGCGTAGGTCCAGGAAAAAGGAAGGGCAGACAAGTTCCATAGCCTAGCTGAGGTTGTCGAGGTAGCGTGCACTAGCTAAGTGGCTCAGGATGAGCCACATGTCAGTGTTGGGGGCCTGTTGGGTGCAGGGAAATTTGGAGGAAAAGCCCATTTTTGGGAGATAAGACCAATTTTGGAGAAGGACAACTGGAAGGAAAAGAAGCATGTGCGAGGGAAATACGCATGCAAAGGAAGTGTGCAAGGTGTGCATGCAACAAATCCTAACCACATTAGGGTTAGGGTTTTTGTAATAGAGTGTAATGATTGATAAGATAAAAGAGTATAAATAAGTACCTAGGAGGTCTAGGTAGGGTTCCTAAGTTTTGTTTTGGTCGGTTAAGGAAACTAATGTAAGACCTGATGCCATTTTTGTAAGATGTTGAGTTGTAGGAGGGTCAAGTAGCTATATCTTGAGGGTTAGATCGTAGGCTGAGGACCCTGGTGCAATCTAGTCAAACTCATAGAGGATGGTGGAACCTGTTTTGAGATTGTATGATCGAAATTGTAGTGCGTGCAATGCCATATATTGCAGAAATCTAAATAAAAGAGCCTAAGAGACAAATCTTTGTGAACATAGCCTAGGAGGGGGTGAACCATGGTAACACCTGTGTTATGTGTTGTGATTTATTGCATGATTATATTATGTAAGTAGTTAGATTGTGGATGGATGCATGGATAATTCTATGACATCTGTTATATGTTAGATCTGTTAGAATACATGCATAGATTTAACAAGTGAATGAATCTTAAGAATAATAAAAGGAACAACCAAATCAAGACCTAAGAAGATGAAATGCAATCTCAGATCCCCACTATTTCCTAGACTGCAAGCATCTGAGTATTGCAGTCACCCATAGAACTATCTCAGGTGAGACTGCACAGTACATTATGTGTGTTGTGTTTCCTTCTGGTTTACCAGGAGGGCCGATAGTTTTAGAGGGTTTTGTTAGAAACTTGTTTAGACCTTAACCTGGGTTAGCCCCAGAAGTAGATTGAAAGAGTGAGTAATAACCAACACTAGGTCAAGTACATATCTTTATTTACCATGCCTTGCCTTGCAATGTACAAAATATTCTAGTGTGTGAGAGTGAGAGAGGGAGAGAGAGGAACAAAGAGGGGAGGTAGAGAGTGAGTGTTTGAGAGTGTGGGAGGGAGAGAGAAGAAGGCATAGAGGGGGGATATAAAGAGTGTGTTAGATATTGTGGGAGGGAGAGAGAGGAAGGCATAGAAGGTTAGTAGAGAGAGTGTGTGAACGTGTGAGAGTGAGAGAGAGGAACATAGATAGGTGGGTAGAGAGAGAGGTAAATGTAGGAGAGAGGGGTAGATGTAGGAGAGATAGAGGAGAGATAGTGGGAGGGAGGAGGGGGAGATAGAGTGTGTGTGAGTGTGTGTGTGTGTGTGTGTGTGTGTGTGTGTGAGAGAGAGAGAGATAGAGAGAGAGAGAGAGAGAGAGAGAAAGAGAAAGAGGAGGGG
>ML786067.1:122960-169889 GCA_009831015.1 Picea engelmannii | reverse complement strand
ACTAGTCCACACTTGTCATCTACTTTCTTCTTCCAAACTTTGACATTTTCAGTAGTGGGGATCAAATCTGAATTGTATTTCCTTAAGTGACAGTCTGCAGCTTTATGACCATAATTATGACAGTTGTAACATTTTGGTTCACTAAATAATAGATCATAACGATAGTTATGCACATATCTGTTGTTCTGTTTCACCTGTGTCCTTCTCCCAGTCATCACATGATTTATAATCTGTGATTGTTTGTTGCTTGGTTGTCTTAATCTTTGTTGTGGAAGATAGTTTTTCATTGAATATCTTGATTGTTCATATCTAAATCTTAAAGAACAGTTTATAGCTTTGTGACCAAAATTAGAGCAGAGAAAACAATAACCATAGAAAAAATCTTTGTACCTTGAAAAAATCTGTCTTCTTTGCAGAGGTTGACTTCTGTCATGCCAATAATCTTTCTGGTCTACATATTCGTTTCTGGGGATTTTTCTTTCATTTCTTCTTGGTGGCTGATTTTCCTTCTTTGTTTCTGCAGAGTGACTGTTGTCAATGTTTGAGGATTTGACAAACTTGATAGATTTTGTATTACTTGTATGATCACTACTTGATCCTTCTTCATATCCCAATCCATCTTTCAACTTTGAATTTCTTTGTTGATTTAGAATGGAGGTTAATTCTTCTGAGGCTTTAATACTTGGCAGATTTTGATGATACAATCCTTTAAATTTCTCCATTTATTTTCTAGTTTTTACTATCTCTTCTTATAAGGCTTCAACCCTGACTTTCTTCTCTGACAATTGTTGTTTCAGTATGTCTTCTATTTTCTTTGCCTCTTCTAATTCCACTTTCAGCAGAGCAAATTTTTCATCAGGTTTTTTACTGTCTTTCTCGAACTGTGTCAACAATTGTTTTTGCTTTTTGTTCTTAGTTCTGAGTCTGTCAATTTCTTCCAGTGCACTGATCAGTTCTCCTTCCAAATCAACCATAGCTTCTTCATCATTATCATCACTGCTTGTGCTTTTATTATCATAATCCTCCTTGGCCATAAGCATGAAGTCATTTGCCTTATCTTCACAGGATGAGTCACTATCGGTGTCTTTTGAGGAATTGTCATTATTTGCAACCAAAATTTTCTTCTTATTATATTTCTTGTATTTGTACTTCTTTTCATCATCAGAGTTCTGGTCTTTTTTCTGATGGGGACACTTAGATGCAAAATGACCTATCTTACCACAGTTAAATCATTTGAAGGGAAACTTCCCTTGATATTTTCCTGACCCTTTCTTTAACCTTCTCACAAATTTTGCCTCGATATCATCTAATTCTGAATCAGTATTCTTGTCTGCTTTAAAAGATGCTTCTCTAGTACTGGATTTATCTTTGTTAATTATCATTTCATATGCAGTTAGAGTTCCTAGAAGTTGATCAATGAACAGAGTTTTAAGATCATTTAATTCTACTATTGTAAAGACTTTTGGATTAAATTTATCAGACAGAGATCTTAAAATCTTCTGAACTAAGAGTGAGTCATAAAACTTCTCACCAAGACCCTTTATGGCATTTACAAGTTCTTCAACTCTTAAAAAATACTTGCTAATTGTTTCATCTTCATTCATCTTTAGTTGTTCAAATTTCAATCTGTATGTTTGAAGTTTGGAATCTTTTACTTTCTCATTTCCTTCATAACTACTAATAAGTTTATCCCACATTGCTTTGGCAGTATCAATATGCATCACCTTTACAAACTCAGCTTCAGCAAGTCCATTCAAGATAGCATTCATCCCCTTAGCATTAAAACTAAACTCTAACTTATCATCCTTGGAGGCTAGCACAACAGGCTTTGTATATCCATTCTCTACTACATCCCAAACATCAGCACCCAAGGCCATTAAATATGTTCTCATTCTAATCTTCCAGAAGGAAAAATTTGTTCCATCAAACAGAGGGGGCTTAAAGGCTGAAGTCCCTTCATGACTTGTCATGTTTAAGCTTACAGATCTACCTTTGAATAAAAGGAACCCACTTTGATACAAATTGTTGAAATTAATAAGACAACTGAGAGGGAGGGGTGAATTAGTTGTAATTGAGCTTAAACAATTTTAAGTCTATTAAAACATTATTAATCTTTCTTCAAGTGATCATCAACAATATACAGCATATGGACAATAAAAGTAAAGAGCAACAGTCACACATAAGGTATACACAGAGATAGATTTTCACGAGGAAACCCATAAAGGGAGAAAACCTCTTCTTCTTCGAAATGATAGGCAGTCTTTTAAGTTTTGTACATCATCTATAATTGAGCACCAACTCAATGTGAGGCTGCTACCTCTGTTTTACAAGCTGCAACTTGTTTGAGAGCACCAACTCTCTGGTTTCTCTAGCACCCACTAGAAGGAAGCACCAACTCCCTTAATGTTCCATCACCAACTGGATGGAAGCATCAACTTCCAGTTACACAGGCTCCAACCTGTATAACAAAGAACACGTGTTCTCCCTTGCACCACCCTGCCACCCTGGTTTCTCTGGCTGCAACCAGATGGAAGCTACAACTTCATGTGTTCAAGCTCTCACTTGAACCTCTGAAGACAACAGTCCTCCCGAGCACCTCCCAACCTCCCTAGAATATGAGTGAATAAATAAACAATCAACTACGCAGATAAATCAATTCTTACCACTCTTTCTTTGTTCTGTAAATCTGGTCTTCTTCTAACTGTTCTACAATTCTTCTCTTGCTCTGTCTATTCAGCAGGTCTGCTCTGCATCAACTTGTTCTGTCATTCTGCTCTACTTCAAGTCTTCTTCATCATCTGTTACTCTTCTCTGAGTTTCATCTCACACTGTGCATATTCTCAATCTCACACTGCACATTCTATGATTTTTCCCTTTCTTACAGTTTCATTCATTTTTCATACAGAACAACCAACCACACACAGTCTGTCTCATTTTCTTTTATACACATACACACGGTGGTTCCACTTCGCATTTATTTAGGTCAAATAAAGACAATTGTCCGAGCAACTGAAACGCCAACTGATTGGCAATCATGAGTTTCTTTCGCTAACATATTCGTAACTGAGGAGTTAACTGCGAGAGAGAACAGTAACCCTCTGATCTTTGTTCAAATTCACCTGCACCATTGGATTGGCTTCATGAGATCTTGAATTCATTTCGGCATTTCTGTGGCTAAGCTTAGCACCTCTAGATTCTACCTCCATCTTCCATCGATGTGATCAATGGCTATGACCACGCGCTTATGCATAAATAGCTTTTGCAATTTCTCATTTCGTGAATTTCAACACTATGTTTCGTTGACCCCAAGTCAGCGAAATTTCGATCGCTTGCCACATGTCCAATGCGAAATTTCGATCGCTTTCCACGTGTCCAATGATTCGATGGTCCAGATCTGATTTTGATTCAACGATTGCGATTGAATCACGATTTCGACATTCTTGTTGCATTGTTTTCTTTTCCTCTCCATGTCGCGATTCGTGAAACTCCGATATGGAGTTAGATCAACGGTCCAGATCTGATCTTGATTCAACGGCTGTGATTGAATCGCAATTTCGCATATCACGATTTCGACATTCTTGTTGTATTGTTTTCTTTGCCTCTCCATGTCGCGATTTGCGAAACTCCGATATGGAGTTAGATCAACGGTCTAGATCTGATCTTGATTCAATGGCTGCGCTTGAATCTCGATTTCACATATCGTGATTTCGGGATTCATGTGGTTATTATTCTTTGACATCTTCAACTCTTGATCCGCGAAACTCCAAAATGGACTGGGATCAACGGTCCAGATCAAACCTTGATCTGACGGCTCAGATTACATCGCGATTCTGCATATCGTGATTTCGAGATTCTTGTGATTGATATTACTTGACATCTCCAACTCTCGATCCACGAAACTCCGACATGGACTGGAATCAATGGTCCAGATTCAACCTTGATTTGACGGCTCAGATTACATCGCGATTCTGCATATCGCGATTTCGGGATTCTTGTGATTGATATTACTTGACATCTCCAAATCTCGATCCGCGAAACTCCTACATGGACTGGGATCAACGGTCCAAATAAAATCTTAATATGACGGCTCAGATTACGTCGTGATTCCACATATCGCAATTTTGGGATTCTTGTGATTGATATTACTTGACATCTCCAACTCTCGATCCGTGAAACTCCGACATGGACTGGAATCCACGGTCCAGATTCAACCTTGATCTGACGGCTCAGATTAAATCGCGATTTCAAGAGGTTAGGGAACCCTGTTCCTTTGACTCTCCAGTCAGCGAAATGACGATCTATCCCCACGTGTCCTACCCGTAAATGGACGGTCCTCCTTCTTTCGGAATTTTGTACGCCCGCTTCTCCTTGTACTTTAAAAAGCATGCAGGTTCTCCTTGATCCAACGATGGTCGTGTCCTGCGCTTGGATCTAACGTCTGAGATCTGTCCTCCTCTTCAGCGCTCTTCTTGTCTACATTCAAATCTGACGGCCCTCGTTCTTTCGAGAATTTTGAATGGGATCCAACAATCAGAAATGCTTCTCAAACTTTACGGGACTTCGATCATTTGATCAATGTTGCGTTGCCTTCGATCATTCGATCTTCCTGAACTTATCTTCTATTTTCCTGTCTATTACAAACTTCATGTACTCATGCCATCTTCATTGTGTACTTTCCATCAATGACAAGCATTCGCTATTTGTTAAATATTTTCCATTCGTTGTCTGTTAAATATTTGCCAACATTGTTTTCATCTTTCTTCAACCATATTGCTCTGCATTTAAGATGCCATTGAGTTTCCTCGTAATACAGAAGGTCCCTATTTTTTTCCTAAGACCACAAAGGATTTCTTCCTCCTTGTAAAAAAGAGAGCCTTATGATATATCAAT
Source organism: Picea engelmannii (assembly GCA_009831015.1). Taxonomy (NCBI): domain Eukaryota; kingdom Viridiplantae; phylum Streptophyta; class Pinopsida; order Pinales; family Pinaceae; genus Picea; species Picea engelmannii. The sequence continues at coordinate 164,999 of ML786067.1, read as the reverse complement.
CAAGAGTTCCCCTAACTGAGTTTCCCAAAAGAGATGGTGATTTCGCATTAAAAGTTTTGTCCCAACGAACGAAGGATTTTTTTACCCTATCTAAGTTTTCCGCAAAATGAAACCTGAGGGAAATTTCCTCATATTCTACTAATTTCATCCAAATTGAGTGTACTATACTTTTTTAATCTTCCCCTTTGAGCCAAGAATGATTGAATTTAAAGGGAGAAGGTGGCTTGAGACCCTTTTTGGAAATTTCCAACAGAATCGGCATATGATCAAATATGCCCCCTACCGGGACCTTTGAATTGAGGGACTAGAATTGATTGATCATTGTAAATGTGTTGAACCTGAACATAATAGATCTAGCTATAAAATACCACACACATTTGCAGAGAGATATTGAGAAAGAAGAAGCAAGAGAGAAAGAATGGAAGAATTCTCATTAACCGTAATAAATAATCAATAATTTACACATGATATAATCTGTATAACTCAACCAATGTGCATTGGAAGTGAAGCCAATGCTCCACAGTGGTGGTATAGAGTGATTTGGACACACACCATCAGTTACGGGAATGAACTTCCACCTAGTCTAGTCTCTCAGACAGTTACGGGAGTGAACTTGCACCTAGTTGAGTTAACTAGTCTACCAGTCTTCAGTTAATTGACTGAAACAGGGTGAAGTGAGGAGGATATCAGGGCATCATGGGTAATGTGCCATTCTGGTGATGATACCAATGCTAATGCTCATTATCTGGTGATGATCCCAATGTTGCATGGTGACAAAACCAATGCATCATCTAGACTCCACTCAACTAGTCAAACTGAAGTGAAAACTGAAGAGAATATTCTCCCTAGAGGAATATTCTTCCTAAAATATAAGAGACTGGATAATGACTAATAAACAAGGAAAAACCTTAGGAAAAATAAATTCTAGGTGTGTTTGAAGTAACTCCAACACCCCCCCTGAACATTAATATGGTGAAAATAAAGAATGGGTCCCGGCAACGAGGCCATGTTAGGTACCCAAATACAAAAGATACACTAAAATAAAGTGAGGAAAGAGGGAAAACCTCATGGGAAAACCCCCCCTCAAGGTACAATGTATGTAAAAAATAAGAACTACAGTTGCTAGGTAATTGTGTCCTTCACTCCAAGATGACTTCGCAAAGAATGGAACTTCTGCTCAGTGAAGGTCTTGGTGAAGATGTCTTTCGTATGTTATGTTGAAGGACAGAACTACAGGTCAATGATCCCCTCATGTACTAAGTCCTAGATGTAGTGCATGTGGATATTGGTGTCCTTCGCCCGTTGCCTTTGAACTAGATCTCTACATAACTTCAGAGTGCTCTGGTTGTCGCACCAAATGATGATCGACCGATGAAATTGAATGCCCAACTTAGTGAGAAAATGTTGTAGCCACATAGACTGAATGGTTATGTTAACTACCCCTCTGTACTCTACCTCGATTGAAGATAGAGAAATGGTAGCTTTCTTCTTGCTCGACCAACAGATAGGCCCAGAACCAAGACTAAGTGAGTAACCAGATGTGGATTGTGATCAATGTTATTTCCAGCCCAGTCAGAATCAGTGAACCTGATGAGATCTAATGTAGAGTCGACTGCATAATGAATCCCAAAGGTGATGGTTCCCTGTACGTATTGAAGGATACGTTTTGCAGCCTTCCAATGTACCTCATGTGATTCTTGAATGAACCTGAAAACTGCACCAACTGCATAGGAGAGGTTTGGTCTGGAGTGTGTAAGATACAAAAATCTCCCCACGAGTTATTTGTGTAGTGTGTTGTTAACCAGTGGAGTTTCCCCGCCATCTTCAAGTTTGAATCATGATAGGAAAAGAGTCGAAGCAGACTTGCAGTATGTCATGTAAAATATCTCAAGGATATCTCGAGCATACTTGGCCTGAGACAGTTTGATGCCAGATGCATCCTGACTAGTATCGAGTCCAAGGAAGAAGTGTAGAGGATCATCAAAAACCTGTCATGTAGAATCCTCTTGACTGTAGAAATCGATGAAATTGAGCAATCAGTGATCAACAAATCATCAATATACAAAACTAAGAGTAGAAGTGAATCAACCGTCCTGAGCATGTAGACATTCGGGTCTGATTTACAACATACAAAGTTTTGTGACAACAAGTAGGAGTCCATCTTGGCATACCATACCCTCAGATCCTTCTTGAGGCCATAAATATATTTCTTCAATCGAAAGACCAAAGAGGAATCTTGCATAAATACCTGGGGCTTCTCCATATAGATCTCCTCAAAGAGATCACCGTGAATAAATTCATTCTTCACGTCCATCTGATGGACTTCCCATCCCTTGGTCATCAGAATGGCAAGTGCCAAACATATGGAATTCATCTTCGCTACTAGATCGAAGGTCTCATCATAGTCAATGCCATGCACCTGCTGAAATCCTTTGGCAACAAGCCTGGCTTTGTATATGCTAATCTATCCATCCGCTGCACTCTTGGTCCTGTAGACCCATCTGCACCTGACAATTTTCCTTCCAGAAGGAAGGGGAACTAGATCCCAAATATGGTTCTCGAGGAGGGAGTTGTACTCCTTCTGCATGGCAGATTCCCAAAAGGGATTTCCAGCAGCCTCACTGGATCTGAAGACTGAACAAAGAAAATATGCCTGGAGGGAAATGGTTCAATGGCAGTGAGTGCAATAGGAGGCTCCTAGAAATCAGATCGAGTCCTCCTAGTATCGGTCGGATCACCAACAAGATCCCTTGCATCCTGAAGAGTAGTCTGGGCCCACTTGGACCTCTTCTCTGGCTCTACATATGCATCTGGATGCAATGAATTTGCATCTGAATGTACTGAATCTATATCTAGATCATCTGAATCATAACTCTCATCTGAAGAAGAGTCATCATGTCCATGGTCATCATCTCGGATAGGTGGAAGAATGAAGGTGTCTGCATGCGGTTGTTGAGGTACATGCGAGACACTTTCCTCGAATTGGACACTTCGCTCAATGATGAGCCAGTCCAAGGAAAGGTCAATAAGTCTATATCAGTGTTGAAAGACCTCACCGGTAGCAACCCTGGAATTGGTTTGCATGTCATAGATTTCCACTACATTTGGTGTGAATATGACTTTCTTTCTGGTGTTGGAATTCATCATCTGATACATAGAGAGAATATTGATGGAAAGTTTGGGAACGTGCAACACATTCTCAAAGATTTCGTTGGTGAGTTCAGTCCTTCTTTTGTCGGTGACTTCGACTGGAGACTTGTACCAAATTAGAATAGGAGGACCTTTGCAGGCATCCAATGAAGAACAGACTACTTTTGTGGTAGCCATGTGATGTGATGCTTCTGAATCTATGATCCAAGCATCGAGAGAGGAGTTGATGGAAATCAAGGTATGGATAGAATTGCCTTTCTTGGGATTTTGATCTTCTGGCTTCTTCTTCTTGGCACCCTCGGGGATGTGATCTCCAAGGTTTTTTTGCTGAAGTATTTGAGTCATTATATCTATTTGTTTCTGCATGCATACGGATTCTGGATGGAATCCTTTATGACAGTATGTGAACTTCTCCCCTTTTCCTCCCTTTCCACCTTTAGATCCGGAGGCATCGGTGAAGGGTTTTGAGTACCCTTCCTTCTTCGAAATTGCATGAGATTTCCTTTTGTATTTATCTTTATATTTCTGATATTGATGGCTTCCATATTGCACAGTAAGTTCATGCACCTTCAGGCCTTTGATTTTTCCCATGTTGATGAGCTTGGTTTGCTCTTGTGTCAGGGATTCAATAAATTCCTCAAGAGAAGGCATCTTCCAGGTGGCTCCAGAGGAAAATTTGACTGAATGGAATGTGGATACAAACATAGAGAATTAAGGACCAATCTTGGAGAGAATGGTGAGAACCATTTGTTTCTCTTCCTTATATTTATCAACCCCGCAAGCTTTGAGTTGCGACAGTAAATCCTTGTATTTTGTAAATAAATCTTGGAGATTGTCGAATATTTTTGGATCCAATGTGAGCAATTCCACCTCGAGAATGTGTCCCCTCATCTAATCCTATTTTCCAAATATCCCTTCCAAGGTGGTCCAGGATCCATTGGGGGTTTTACAGGAATATATGTGAAAAAGGAGATCGGGAGAGATGAGACTGCAAATTGCTCTGAATGCTTCATCCATTCGATTTAGATACTTGGATTTTTCTATGGTTGATGTCAGTTCTATCTCTGTATTCAAGGTTAACCTATACAATCCACTACTTCATAGATGCACAATTATTCTCTCCTTCCATGCAAATTAATTGTAAGGTGTAAGAATGAATTCTTTTGGGAATTCCATCTTTCTGCTGTCTTCAATCTTTAGTACCTGCAAAAAATAATTTGGTGTAGCTTTGCTTAGCAGTCTGTTGGCTCTGATACCATGTAAATGTGTTGAACTTGCACAGAATAGATCTAGCTAGAAAATACCACACACATTTGCAGAGAGATATTGAGAAAGAAGAAGCAAGAGAGGAAGAATGGAAGAATTCTCATTAACCGTAATGAATAATGAATAATTTATTGTTGGCCCTTGACCAAGATTTAGGAGATCCTTGGTCAATTTTGACCTATTTTGGGACTTCGACAAGCTGTCAAAGGCGAAGCGCAAGAGAAAGCAGAGATTGCGGGATCTCGGCCCCTTTTTGGGATTTGGGATTATGTAACGGGTATGGGAATGTCATCCCATGGGTTTACCCATGTTTAGGCCTAGTTTGTATGTATAAATAAATGCTAAAGAAATGTAGTGAGTACGATTGGCTAAGTGCTAGATCTATGTGATTGAAGGATTGTAAGTGCTCTGTGCATACTGTGTGAGACTTGCAGAGCTACATGCAAGTAATTGTAAGAAGGCTTGGTGTTATACCCTAGCTTGAAGAAGGAGGATCTAGTGGAGTGCGCGCAGATCTCATGTCTTTTGCGGAGTACGTTTTTGAAGCTATGTGCCTGTAAGAAACTTGATCGAAGATAATAAAGAAGAAGAGTTGGTGGACATAGCCCCAGGGTGGGGGTGAACCGCGTATATGTTGTGTTTCTTTGATTTGTGTGATGTCTTGATGTGTTTATGTCTTTACTTGCTAAGTGATTTGATATAGATAGATAGATTTGTTTATGCTTTGTGCTAATGATGTATATGGAGATTAGATCTGACCTATGTGGATGTGCTTAGTGCTTGAATCTGTTAGATCTAATCTACCTCTCTATGATAAGTGCTTAGATACATCAGATCTGGATGACTGATGCGATGCTCTGTTATTATGTGGAGTAGATAGTGGTTAAATATTGATGAATTGTTGGTGCTAAGTGCTCTGTTAAGTATTACAATCACATATCTATGTCCCAGCTAAGGTTGCAGATGCCTGAGTCCTGCAACCACCCCTGCCTCTACCTCGGGTGAGACTTCATCTGCTTCGTAGGTGTTGTTGAAAGGGCTGGTAGTTAGGGTTTTGTTGGTGTGTTGTTGTAGCGTTGAACCCTGGGTCTGCCCCTGTGCCAACAAATGGTTCCATTGTCAGGACCTGAAACTGTGATTGCTGGGAACTGAGGAAGAAGAAGCTTTGTGCAAAGATATGACCTGAAATTGTGATTGTTGGGAACTGAGGAAGAAGAAGCTTTTTGCAAAGATCCATCCTGAAACTGTGAAAGATCTGTGCATAGATTTGTTTCCCTAGTGCGCAGCATTTTACTTAACCCGTGAAGCTCTATGCTAAGAAAAGAGGTAAGATTTGAATGCTTTGTGCTCTGATAAAGGTAAGAATAGTGAAAAATTTTAGATCTAAAAGCTTTGTGCTCTGTAGAAGTAAGATAAGTGGAAATTTGTGTTTCAATCTAGGTATGTTTGATAGATTCTATCCTAGCTTGAAAACTAGGGCACTAATAGATGAAAGAAGGTTTGATATGCGTAGATCTGATAAGAATAGTAAAAGATATGTTATACTTATGCATAGAAAGAACGTTTGGACTAACAAGTGGATGTAGGATTCTAGAAAGAAATTTTTTCAGGTTGGCTACCATGATCCTAGCGCGTAGTACAGGAAAGGTTGGGAATCATTTAAAAGAAAGAGAGGATTAACCCTCTGTTACAGTTGCATAAAACCGGGACATCTTGCTAAGGAATGCCCCGGGAGAAGACCTAGTTGTTTTTGTTGCAAAGCTATGGACCATGAAGTATTGGATTTCCCTAGAATGATTGCTAAGCTTGAAAGAATGAACATGAGACAAGAAAACCCTAAGGCAAATCCATAAACTATGATTATGGCAGAACCCCAAAAAGAATCAGAGAAAGTATTGCTACAGATAAAAGAAACCCTAAATGACCACTGACATGTCAGCATATCAGAGATATTCAAAGAAAAAGCATGAACAAAAGCAAGAATAGGAGACTTCGACATTGATTGTGTTCTAGATGAGGAAACATAGGTGAATATCATGACAAAAAGAACTTGGGAACTTTTAGGGAAGCCTGCCATGACTCCTTCATTGGGAGAAATAGGGATATTTATAGGAAAGATGATAAACCTATGTGGAAAGCTCACCCAGATACCTATGAATGCCAATGGGACTTCAACAGAGGAGGATTTCGATATTGTTAAATTTATTGAGAACAACGCCCCATTTACCATGTTACTAGGAAAACCTTGGATTGAAAAAGATCAGGCCAGAAGGAAGGAAGGAGCAGAAGAAGAAAGAGTTAAAAGATTTCATGACTAGAAGGATCGCACACTTGATTGAAGAACAGAAGAACATATCGAAGCTATTTAACACCAGAGACCTGGATGTCGAAGTTACAAGAACACTAGAAGACCCAAAGAAGATTGAAGTGCCTATTCCAGATAAAGAAGAAGCATCACCCTCGAATCTTACGAAAGAATCTCAATGATGCGAAGTAACTATGCCAAAAGAAAATAAGAATCAGAATGGAAAAAGGCATACTGAGACGAAGCTCACTGGAAAGAAGCATAGAAAGCTAAGTAACAAGAGAGCTAAGATCGAAAAGTTACAGAAGGTTCCAGAGGGATCTTCATAGAAGGAAAATTTGCAAAATTGGAACTTCGTCGGGATAACAGAACAACGTCACATGGCACTTCACCGTGGCGAAGCAATATAGTCGTTGGGAACAATATAATCGTTCGGACGACCCTCCAAATGGGTAGAAAGGCATTTATGGTTCTCCACCAAACCGTTGGACCATGTCGTAATGGATAGAACATAGTTAATGAAGGCTTCTCACCCGTTGCAAGAAATCCGTTGGCAAGTTATCTATTTATCTCATTGCGCCATGCACCGAGAACACTTTTGCTAACCGTGAATCTGAGCCCACAAACTTGTTGATTTTACACAGCGATCATTGCGATATTTCCCTCTATCCCCTTGCAGTATCTAAGTTACTCCCTGAACCTGAGATTTCCAACCCCGAGCGTGTATGTTGGATGAGTTCAGCACTGCAGAGAAAGTTGTTGAAGAAGTTTTGATCGACCTCATGACTGAAAGAGTCATGTCGATGTCTGGAGGTGTACAAGCATCATCAACGAGATGACTATAAGCCTCTCCGTCAACTACTCGCGGATTGGGGCCATCCCAACCAATAGTAGAGAAGAGAACCAAACACAGAGACGAGCTAGCCAACGCGAATCTGATTCCAACCATATTTCTCGATTACATCACGCCTCTGGCTGGCACGGTGAATTGTGATAGTGTACCAAGATATTTCGAGTACACCATCATTACTACGTACGTCCCGAAGGGGATACGCGTAGTTTGAGCAGACCAGGACAAGATCACAATGTTGAAGTTCAGTGACTTCAACCTCAGAGATCGCAAGATCTATGGTATGCTCGCCTCGTATAAGTACCTAACCAGAATGAAGGGGAAGAATTCAAAGATAATTCCCCAGTCATGGACGATGAACCTCGCGCAGTCCACCCTGTTGAATGTCATGAAGATCCCACACTTTGGAAGACACCAGGAAGTCAATGCCTGTCTCAAGCTACTACTGTCGTGTTACCATGCCGGTTACTTATGTCTAGACCGTCGCATTATAGTTGACCCAACGCTGGTCCATGTGATCACAAGACTGAGTATGCAAGGACCCGACCCGTAGGAGTTTTATCCAGGAAAATCCACAGATCACGCATTAGCACAGAAGATCAAGGATACATATGGCAATGTTGAGAAGGGAACAAGAGGCTACAAGGTAGCTTCCATCCAGAGTGGCGCAGTGCACCTAGAATGTCAACTAATAGCTGGAAATTTAGTAAAGAAGAACTGACCTACGCAGGCCACTTGCTTTGTCGTTGACCTCGCAGGGAAGTGTGTGGAAGGCCTACAGATGAACTGGGCGAAGTACCTAGTTAACCAGTTGGAACTAGACTGTCGAGAAGGATAGGATCGGGGTTATGAATTTCATTTCAGCTGGATCTTGATCCTCATTACATTTGTTGCCTGGGAGATGCCGGAAGGTGCGACCTTCCTAGACATTGAGCGTTCGAACCGCTTGCTGCGAAGTTCGCTACCCTTTGGTATTCAAGCGACATGAACAAACAGTGGCAGTCGAATGTTTTGTTTCATACATATTACCTCCAACTAAAGATAGCCATCGAAGTTGAACCTCGTATGACTCTGAACACCCTATAGAGGTTCCGACCCTTGATGAAGTTCAGCACAGATCGGCACTTAACCTACATTACAGCGCGAGTAGATGAACATAAAGAGCAGCTCCAGTCATATTACAAACTTACAGAAGAAGACCTTGAGGATATCACTAAGGAATGGTCCGCTGACCTCCTTATTCCCACCAACCCTATAGAGATATTTGGTCTTGATAGCCCAGAGGACACTCATAAAGAACAAAATACACTCGGCACCAGCAGACAGAAGAAGACTGAGGAGGTCCAAAATTTAAGCAGCACCTCAGGAAAGACTGCTTCAGTGTCACCTGACCGAGGGGGTGATGACGAAGTCGAAGCTGAAAGGAAACCCAGTGAAGTAACACCGCCTAGAGACGAGGTTGACCCCTTGAAGAAAAGGAAGGTTTCCCCCCAGAAACCTTCCTCCCGAAAAAAATCAAAAGCCACCATGACTAAGATGCAGACTGTCCTCACCTCCGATGATTTTGATTTCATCATAGTAGCCATGAATGATGCTTCACTGGAAATAGTAGAGAAACAAGAAGCCAAGCAAGAAGAAATGTATGATATAATTGAAGTCGAACTCTAAGGGGTACAGCAGGCCCTTTAGTCCAGTCGCGCAGTCTCCACTGTGCCTCTGCCATCAGGCGAACCAGAGTTGGGAGATGATCCAACCCAACTCCGCCGACTAGCATATGAAACTAAAGCTCTCCTTCGACCAGTACAAGAGGAAACAGAACAAGCCACCCAAGATTTGACACAAGTACAAAGAGTACTTGTAGAACAACGTCGAGCTGCAGAATAGGAAAAGATTTCTCTCCAAGCGAAGTTCGACGAAGAAAAAGCACAGATGCAGCAAGGAAAAGAACAGTTGCTCGTGGAGCAACTCGAAGTGAAGGAAGCAGTCAGTAGAGCACTTCGCTCTATGACAGTATTAGAAATAAATCCAGAGGACCGAGTCACGCAGCAAGTAGAGAAAATTGCAGAAGCTATCCAGCAGCTACAGCAATGCATAGCAGACTTATAGCTCCACACAGTGCCCGAGACTCCACAAGATGTAAGGGATCAAAGAGAAGCAACCGCTCGGAGAACAGTTGAAAGGATAAAGGCCCTTGCCATGGAATGCAAGTAGTTGAGTGATCGCAAAACCCAGACCTACGAGCAACTCACTGAGAATCCAGAACTGAAGGCACTGGAGTCATAGCTCCAAGAGGCGAAGTATCAAGCCGAAACAATACAGGCGCAGTTGAAGCCCATGTCGGTTGTGGAAAGAGTGAAGCGATCCCAAGAGCAACGCACCGCCCAACAGCATATCCAAACTATCCAGAGCAGAGTAATGAAAGTAACTCGGAGGCTCTAACCTATACAAGATAAGGCTTACCAATTGTTTACAGAGGTCGAAGGCCGAGGAGCAGAACTAGACCAGGTTGTCACTACAGCTGAACAGCGCCTAGAGAGACCTGTCAATGACGCAGTCATCCAAGAGTTCGTTGAACAGGAGGTCGTGGCACAACAACAAGTCCAAGCAAATCGAGCCACGCTTGAGGCTTTTGAAGTAGAACTACCCAGATCAGAGTGACTCGGGATGAGTCACAGGTGAGTGTTGGGGACTTGTTGGCCCTTGACCAAGTTTTGGGAGATCCTTGGTCAATTTTGACCTATTTTGGAACTTCAATAGGCTGTCAAAGGCGGAGCCTAAGATGAAGCAGAGATCGCGGGATCTCGGCCCCTTTTTGGGTCCTTTTTGGGATTTGGGATTATGTAACGGGTATGGGAATGTCTGCCCATGGGTTTACCCATGTTTAGGCCTAGTTTGTATGTATAAATAGATGCTAAAGAAATGTAGTGAGTACGATTGGCTAAGTGTTATATCTATGTAGTTGAAGGATTGTAAGTGCTCTATGCATACTCTGTTACACTTGCAGAGCTACGTGCAAGTAATTGTAAGAAGGCTTGGTGATGTACCCTAGCTCAAAGGAGGATCTTGTGGAGTGCGCACAGATCTCCTGTCTTCTGCGGAGTAGGGTTTTGATGTTATGTGCATGTAAGAAGCTTGACTGAAGATAATAAAGAAGAAGAGTTGGTGGACGTAGCCCTAGGGTGGGGTTGAACCACGTATATGATGTGTTGCTCTACTTTGTGCAATGTCTTGATGTATTTATGTCTTTACTCGCTAAGTGCTTTGATATAGATAGATAGATCTGTTTATGCTTTGTGCTAATGATGTATATGGGGGTTAGATCTGACCTATGTGAATGTGCTTAATGCTTGAATCTACTAGATCTAATCTACCTCTCTATGATAAGAGCTTAGATACATCATATCTAGATGACTGATGCAATGCTTTGTTATTCTGCGGAGTAGATAGTGGTTAAATATTGATGAATTGTCAGTGCTAAGTGCTCTGTTAAGTATTACAATCACAGAGTTGTGTCCCAGCTAAGGTTGCAGACACCTAAGTCCTGCAACCACCCCTGCCTCTACCTTGGGTGAGACTTCATCTACTTCGCAGGTGTTGCCAAAAGGGTCAGTAGTTAGGGTTTTGTTGGTGCGTTGTTGTAGCGTTGAACCCTGGGTCTGCCCCTGTGCCAACATTTACACATGATATATTATGTATAACTCAACCAATGTGAACTGGAGGTAAATCCAATGTGCCATAGTGGTGGTATAGAGTGATCTGGACACACACCAACAGTTACGAGAGTGAACTGCCACCTAGTCTAGTCTCTCAGGAAGTTACGGGAGTGAACTGCCACCTAGTCTAGTCTCTCAGGAAGTTACGGGAGTGAACGGCCACCTAGTCTAGTCTCTCGGGAAGTTACGGGGGTGAACTACCACCTAGCTGAGTTAACTAGTCTACTAGTATTTAGTTAACTGACTGAAACAGAGTGAAGTGAGGAGTATATTAAGGAATCATGGGTAATGTGCCAATCTAGTGATGATACCAAGGCTAATGCGCATTAGTTGGTGATGATCCCAATCTTGCATGGTGACAAAACCAATGCAGCGTCTAGACTCCACTCAACTAGTCAAACTGAAGTGAAAACTGAAGAGAATATTCTCCCTAGAGGAATATTCTTCCTAAATTATAGGAGACTAGATAATGAATAATAATTACTAATAAACAAGGAAAAACATTAGGAAAAAGAAATCCTAGGTGTGTGTGAAGTAACTCCAACAATCATATCCTCATATATTAGAAATATATCTAGAAATTTAGCCACCAGAGTAGTACCTTTTCTACCATCACACCAAGTCTCGGATATTTTTTGTGGCCCCAGATCGATAAGATGATGTTTCTCAAGTCTTGACAAGGATGTGTATCCCAAACCTCCTTTAGAGACAATGTAAAATTTAGTTCCCCACCTAAGATTAAATTATGAATGCTAAGGATGGCAATGTTTCTCATGTCGTTCCAAGATTGAACCCTTTCTGCATACAGACCGTAAATATTAACAATTATGAAGGGAAAATTTAACAAGTTATCCACCACAACGACAACAATTCCAGAAGGGATCTGGGATGATGAAAGAGATTTGAATCTAGGAATCCAAGCAGAGAGTAACCCTCCTAATATCCCTGTATATTCTAACCTTGTACAATATTTACTGCAAACAGATTTTCAGTAAAAGAACAAAAAAGATACAATGGAAAATACAAACATTACACAGAGATTTTTCCCTTGGAAACCCAAACCGGGAAAACCAGCGTATTCTATATCCATTCATAGTATTACATTGTTTACAATACAATATACATATAGGATCTAGTGGCATCCAAAACCATAACCCAATGACCTAGATTAGTGAACAACCCTAATTCCTTAACCGAAAATAGAAAACCATCGACAAAGAAACCATGTGCTGAAAAACCACATAAATATGTGACACATTTCCCAAGGTAGAAAAAAATTTATTGGGGGCGCTGCCCCCGAACCCCCACACGAAGGGATTTCGCCCCCCTGCGCGCCCGACGCAACACAAACACTACTACTTGTGCAAAGAGTATAACACATACCCAACATTCTCCAACTTGTTGTTTTCTTTGCATACAGGGGGTTACAAGGTTACATAGTCAACAATCCAGGGCAGCAATGCCCATAGATCCTCTACACCAAGAGAACTTCTTAGTGCTCACAGATTTTGTTAATGAATCTGCAACATTCTTCAAAGTGTCCACCTTCATCAGCAGTACTTTCTTTTCTTCAATCATGTCTCTCACAAAGTGATATTGAATATCAATATGATTTGTCTTTGAATGATAAGTCGGGTTCTTCACCAAAAAAATTGCACTATGACTGTCACAATCTATGCTTATATCTTGTTGTACCAACCCAATACCTGAACATAATATTTGTAACCATACTGCTTCCTTACTTGCATGAGTGGTTGCCATGTATTCAGCTTATGTAGTTGAAAGTGCCACTACAGCCTGTCTTTTGCTCATCCAACTTAATTCTCCTCCAAACAGGTTAAACACATACCCACTTGTAGATCTCCTAAAATCCATATCTCCAGCCCAGTCTGCATCCACAAAGACATGTATATCCACCACTCTATCCAATCATGGTCTTCCCTGGTAGCACAATCCATAGCTAGCAATGCCACACAAATACCTGAAAACCCTTTTTATTGTCCATTACTCCTTCCCTGGTTTTGACATTTACCTGCTCAAAACTCTCACTGCATGTGCAATGTCTGATTTAGTACAAACCATTGCATACATCAAACTGCCAACTACACTCGCATATGGAACACAAGACATGTCCTCCTCATCTTCCTGTGTCTTGGGACACTGATCCGCAGATAACTTTACCCCAACAGGAATAGGAACCTTGACCAGTTTACATTCCTGCATATTAAACCTCTACAATATTGTCTCGACATATTTTCTCTGATTTAACCAGAGTTTCCTCTTTTTTTATCTCTTTTAATTTCCATGCCCAAAATGAAATTTGAAGCATCGAGATCCTTCATGTCAAATTTAGAGGTCAACTGAGTTTTCACATCCTGGATAATCTCCTTGTTGTTTCATATTAGCAACATGTCATCCACATACAAGACCAAATAAATCAAATGATCACCAATTAATTTAAAATACACACAGTGATCCTCTTTGCTTCTTGTGAAGCCAAGTCCAAGCATATAAGTATCAAATTTTTGATACCACATTCTTGGTGATTGTTTTAAACCATACAGGGGCTTTTTCAGCTTGCATACCAGCTCCTTCTTTCCCTTCAAAACATAACATTTTGGTTGCTTCATATAGATTTCTTCTTCCATATCCCCATGTAGGAATGTTGTTAAGAACTTGAATAGATCTACAAATATAATCACCACAAATATTGAATACACAATATATCCACAATGAAAGATAGAATAAACCACACTTTATTATTACCAAACCCTTGAGGTAGGGCAACACCATACAATGGATCCTATTATGGAAGGGATCCTCTCTTGTTCACTTGCCTCTTCGAGGGGGCATCCTCCTATTGAGCTACTGCTCCAAATACAATATTTCTCTTTATATCCCATTACATTGCTTGAACCCCTTTATATAGTGCTACCATCACCTAAGAACATTTTAGAGGAGGAATCTTCTAGAAGTGGAACCTTCTAAGAAGTCCTCTTACATTTATTATATCTAATTACCCATTTATTCTATCTAACTACCATAGTGGGTCTTATTTAATAATATAGTGGACCTAGTCCACCTTACATTGAATGGCCTCCACTATTATCACTATGGGCCCTATGCCCCCGCCCCCCCCACTACCTCTCTAGCTACCTTGCATTCCATCCCCCTTATGAAAGCGTTGTCCTCAACGCTTGATGTACAACCATATACCAAGGTCTCATAGTGCTAAAGTAGACTAGAGAACTAGGGTCCCATTGAGAAATGGAAGCCACCATGCTGAAGTAGTCCAACCGCCATTGTAAACCAGGGTCCCGTGTCCAAGTGCTCATGTGAACTCTAGACAAAAGATATCGGCACCCAATAATTATGCTCTCAATATTGACACCTGTCATGTGGATCCAAATAAGAATATCCAGCCACATAGGTGGAAATGGTCAATGCTGAATCTGGAAGGAACAATACCATTGTAGAATATGCAGGTTGGACGTTGGTAATCATAACTAGCTCTTGATGTGGGACATTGATGCTCTCTACAGAAGGTGGAGTAGAGTCATCAAATAAAATATGGAAGTGGTTGTCATCCCAGAAATGACAACTATCCATATACCAATCATCGCAATCGGCATTGATATCATACCAAGCATATACTTGTTAAGAACCCGAATAGATCTACAAATATAATCACCACAAATACTTAATACACAATAGATCCACAAAGAAAGATATAAGAAACCACACTTTATTATTACCAAACCCTTTAGGTAGGGCAACACCATACAATGGATCCTATTATGGAAGGGATCCTCTCCTATTCACTTGCCTCTTCAAGGGGGCATCCTCCTATTGAGCTACCGCTCCAAATACAATATTTCTCTTTATATCCATTACATTGCTTGAACCCCTTTATATAGTGCTACCATCACCTAAGAACATTCTAGAGGAGGAATCTTCTAGAAGTAGAACCTTCTAAGAAGTCCTCTTACATTTATTATATCTAACTACCATAGTGGGCCTTATTTAATAATATAGTAGACCTAGTCCACCTTACATTGAATGGCCTCCACTATTATCACTATGGGCCCTCTACCCCCCCCACAACTACCTCTCTAGCTACCTTACAAATGTTGTCTTCACATCCATCTGTTCTACTTCAAAATCAAATGCAGCAGCAATAGATAACATAAATCTTATAGAGGTTAACTTGGCAACAGGAGAAAAAATCTCACCAAAATCAATTCCCTAAACCTGGGAATAACCCTTTGCTACTAACTGAGCTTTGTATTTCTCCATTTTTACTTCTGCATTAAGCTTCTTTTTAAACACCCATTTGTTGCCAATAGGCTTTCTTCCAGTCGGCAACTCCACTAGATCCCAAGCCTCATTCTTATCCAAAGCTAGCATTTCTTCGTCCATGGCCCTTTTCCAAAGATTTTCATCCTCTGGATCCACTTCCTCCCTGACAGTTCTAGGATCATCATCAGTAATATACAAAACAAAATTTGAACGAAAATCAAATGGATTATACCTTTCCAGTAGCCTTCTTTCTCGAACTGATCTCCTCAATACTAGAGTATGAGGATCTTCTTCTTCTGATTCATGTTCTTTTGTAGAGTCTGATTCATCATCCTTTAAATAACACTCTATTTTCTTTTGTTCTTCCTTACTTGGTAGGACTTCTTGTTTAAAAACATCCTTCATTTCTCTAAATACCACATCTCGGCTATACACTACCTTCTTAGTTTCTGGGTTCCAAAGCTTATAACCTTTGAGACCATCTTTATATCCAATAAAGATACACTTTTCATCATTCTTATCTAGCTTACTCCTATTTTCCTTTGGAACATGAACATATGCATCACAGCCAAATACCTTGAGATGTGTGAGAGAAGGTTCCTTACCAGTCCATACCTCTTCTGTCTTGTCATCCAATGCTGATGAGGGTGATCTGTTGACCAGGTAACATGCAGTACCCACTGCCTCTGCCCAAAATTCTTGCCCCAACCCAACACCACTGAGCATGCACCTTTCTTTTTCCATCAACGTCATGTTCATCTTTTCTGCAACTCCATTCTGATGAGGTGTATATGGAGTAGTCGTCTACCTTGCTATACTGCACTTCTTACAAAATTCTTCAAATTCATTCTCATAAAACTCTTTTCCATTATCTGTCCTCGACACCTTAATTCTTTTCTCTGTTTGGTTCTCAACAAGAGCCTTAAACTCTTTAAACATGTCAAAGACTTCAGATTTCTTCCTGAGAAAATATATCCAAGTAATCCTCAAGAACTCATCTATAAATGAGACATAGTACACAGATTTTCCCAATGATGAGACCGACACAGGTCCAAAAACATCAATGTGAACTAGCTGTAAAATTCCTTCTGCCCTCGTTGCACCAGAGGGGAATATTACCTGATTTTTCTTCCCATATAGACAATGTTCACAGAAATCAAAATCAAGAGAGAAGTTAGACATACCGTTAACCATACCTTTACCATGTAGTAGTCGAAGACCCTTTTCTCTGATATGCCACAGTATTTGATTCCATGGCATAACCTTTTCTCCAAAGACTGTAGGATTTATTTCTTCTTGAACTCCAATACAAAGAACAATGGAAATATTGCACCCATCACTAATAGTGCTTCCTTCCATCTTATACAAAGTTCCAAACCAAACTCCCTTCAACAACACCATTGCTCCTTAAACCATCCTCCAGGTTTCCTTTTCAAATATTGTTTTTACCCCTGCATCGTCCATTTTTCTTACAGAAATCAAATTTCTAGCCAAACCTGGGATGTGCAGAACACCAGGTAGTGTTCCAATCCTTCCATCTATTAGCCTCAACTTGACTTTTCCTCGTCCTATGATTCTGGTTGTCGAATCATCACCTAAGAAAACATTACCTCCATCATACCTTTCATATTCACAAAACCACTCCCTGTGGGGAGTCATATGAAAGGATGCACCAGAGTCAACCAACCATACCTCATGATCTGCATGTGTGCTTGAAGAATCCAAGTACACATCCCCTCCTTCTTCCTTGGATGTCTTTTCTTCTGTAGAAGGATATTCTTCAAATCCCTTCTTTTTCTCAACTTTGGATCTACACTGCTTCTTGTAGTGCCCTTCTTTTCCACATCTCCAACATACATTTACAGAATTTCTAGGAGATTTAGATCTACCCTTAGACTTAGATCTCCTACTTGAGAACTTATATCTATTTCTTTCCTGGGAACGTCCTCTTGCAAATAATGCATTGGTGTTCTGTCCTACCATATTCTTTTGTCTCATCTCCTCCGACAACAAGGATGAGACCACTTCATCAAACTTCAAGAAAGTTGTATTACTACCTATGGCCACAACCAGACTATCCCACGATCCTGTTAAAGAACACAGTAAACTGATACATTTCTCTTCATCTGGAATTTTAATCTCAACAGATACTAACTGACTTACCACAATATTGAAACCGTTCAAATGTTTTGCAACCGAGTCTCCATCTCTCATCCTCAAGTTATACAACTTCTTTCTTAGAAATAGTTTATTTACTAGGGACTTAGACTGATATAACTTCCCCAACTTATCCCATAAATCCTTGGTTGTAGCTTCTTCTGACACATTCAGTAATACTGAATCTGAGAGACACAGTCAGATTGTGCTCTTTGCCTTCCAATCCAACTTTTTCCAGTCATCTGCTGAAGTTCCTATAGGTGCAGTACCTGGATCTACTGTGATCCACTGATCTTTGTCCGCCAACATATCTTCCATCTTGAGCTTCCATAGCTCAAAACTTTGCCCATTAAACTTCTCGATCTCCATCTTCGAATTGGTTTCCATTTCTTTTCACCTGAAAAATCAATACCACAGATCTCCCATTGTAACAAGGATTATCACAATCCTGAGCCAAACCCTTGACCACAAAGGCGTCCCCCTGAATCCAACAAAGCTCTAATACCAAATGTATATTTTAACCTTGTACAATATTTACTGCAAACAAATTTTCAGTAAAAGAACAGAAAAGATACAATGGCAAATACAAACATTACACAGAGATTTTTCCCCTGGAAACCCAAACCGGGAAAACCAACATATTTTATATTCATTCATAGTATTACATTGTTTACAATACAATATACATATAGGATCCAGAGGCATCCAAAACCCTAACCCAATGACCTGGATTAGTCAACAACCCTAATTCTTTTACTAGAAATAGAAAACCATTGGCAAAGAAACCATGTTCCGAAAAACCACCTAAATATGTGACACATTTCCCGAGGTAGAAAAAATTTTCTCGAGAGCATTGCCCCCGAACCCCCACACAGGGGGATTTCTCCCCCCTGCACACCCGACAAAATGCAAACATTACTACTCGTGCAAAGAATATAATACATACCCAACAAGCCCCACCGAATCAATAGTTCAAAAGGACCAGTCTTTAAGCCAATTTCTAAAGGTTTGTATTTCTTTCTCGCCACTACACATAGTTTCTTTCACCAAAATGAAGTCTGGGCTACTATTAAAGAAAATCCTTTTGAGGGAATTTATTTTGGAGTTTCCCCCAACTCTGCAAACATTCAAAGACAACAAAATCATTGGTGACCTTTTCCCTAGGCTTTCCTCACTCTAAGTGCTCAAATAATAGTTGATTGTTTTCCACTCCTAATTTCCTTAATCGCCTGTAATTGTGCTAATGAAATTAAATATTTTTGACCTGCATGACCTATAGAGTTATTCTTCATAGACAAAGCTTGAGGACATAATTCCTCCTGTTTTTTTTACACTTGGCCATAACATGTAACTCGATCTAAAGGAGGACATGGAGGCCAATGATGCGGTTGAGGCCTTAGATGGGGGTGAAGAGGAAGAAGAGTGCATAATTGGCAGGGGAGAATTACAACAAGGGGGGGAGGGGGAGAGGAATGAACCAACTACATGACATGAGAATATTTCACCAACAGAGGATCATCCCCTATTACCTTAGAGATGGGATTGTAATTGGGATCTTCCTCTTTGGTAGGATTAGGGTGCATAAGAGAAACCCCAACCTTATGAAAACTGGGAGAATGAGGAACATAAAAGGAAAAATTAGAAGAATTAGGCTTACCCAGATTAGAATCCCAATGAGGAGGCAATGAGGAGGATTTACTCGACAAATTATCTTCGTTGTCAATGTTCTTGAAGGAGGACTTTGATAAATCGGAGGTTGATGCCATCGAATGCACCTTTCGCTTTCACGTTCTCTTGAAAGGGGGAAAGGAAGATGGGATCTCTTGCAATGTGCTTGAATATGACCAACTTTATGACAACTAAAGAATCTAGAAGGAGACTGTCTGTGATCAATCCTTTGTTTCCATGTGAAACCTCCCCAAACCAACTCAATTTCATCAAGATACCTTCCCTTAAGTCCACTTCAATTTAAAGTCACACCCACCTTCGGTCAATTTTCAGTTGCCAATAAGGTTCACAGCTGACAAAACTTCCCAATTTTTTTCCTATGGATACCATGATAACCTCTTCCCATAATACAATCGGTAGATTAGGGAGACTGGCCCACACTTTTGTTGGAGTCATTGGGTCTCGGGTGGGATCGAAAGAAATCGCCAACTCTTTGATAACTAGGCCATAAGCGCCCCAACCCCATACCCTATTTAAAATCTTCGTCATATCCTCTTTATACCTAATATTGAAGTAAATCCAACCTCGTGCTAAGGTGTGGAACTTGGAGAGATATCCCAGTAAACTGGATTGGTTCTCGTCCATCCATATCTGTAAGGAGGTTGGGGAAACTATCTTCCCATAGGATTGACCAATTGTTGCTCTCCCAAGGAGGTCTAGGATTTCACCTATGTCACATATGCGCCAACCACCATCCTATTTTGTTGTTTCATCACTTTCGAACACCATTGTTTCTTGTGCTTAGGCGTTGTTTCTTCTACTGGAAGACTCGATTCCTCAGATCCTTCTCGAGATCTACCACTGCAAGGCTTGGGCTCCGACGACGCTCCAACTGCATGTAAAGGTGGAGAATGGGATACAACTTTGGGGTGACTTTCTACAGACTTGATCTTAAAAACAAGAGCATCACACGGTGCAAAAGCTACCAGAACCTTCTTTACCAAATAATTTGAATGTGGCCCTCACTTTGAAATACTTGTACTTGGATCGTGCGTCTCAACCCGATACAACAGTTTTAGCTCCTCCAAATCAACCATGCATTTTAATTTTTGAATACGGATGAAATCTTAATTAGTGAGGAATATGTCCTCCTTATCATTTTCATCCTCAATGAATTCCACCTAGACAAAATCCATCTAGTCCAGAACCTATACCAAATTGCATGGAATTAAGTCTGTCAAATATTAGTCTTTGTGCTAACCACTCGGCATCCACTGGCTACTAGCCCTCATACGCTAGACCCTAGATTCACCATTGGAGAGTGATAAACTAGGGAATGTCGCGTGTGAATCCCACCATTGCACAGATCTAGCTTCT
Organism: Picea engelmannii; assembly: GCA_009831015.1. NCBI lineage: Eukaryota > Viridiplantae > Streptophyta > Pinopsida > Pinales > Pinaceae > Picea > Picea engelmannii. The sequence goes on along the minus strand of ML786067.1, from coordinate 144,214 downwards.
GGTGCCAAGTGTTTCCTTCTTGTTCCACCCTTAGCACGTTGTCGCCATTGAAAAGAGGCCAAAGGATTTCTTCCGCCCTAAGCCAACTAGGGTTTTTTCACCACGAAGACTAAAATAGATATACCTATCAAGCACCTCAAACCATTTATCAAATAGGTTGTAATTGAACAAGCTACATTGGAGTATTGTTGTAACTAAGTTTTGGTTTTTCATATATATATAGTTGTAGGCTAAATGTTCTACAAAATACCGATTTTTTCTAGGGACAATTGCTCGAAATCTAAAAAGAAATTGTTATATTCATAGATTTGAGTGATTATTTCTGTGTAATCCAAATGCCCTAGGGGTTTTTCAGCATGATGAATCCATTTCTGCATTCAGAAATGGATTTTGAACAACAAAAAATAGTGATTCGTGTAAATTTATATCGCCGAATTCTAACGAAAAAAACCATTTCGTAGAATAGCTAGAATTTCTATGTTGTCTTAATACGATTATTTCATTAATGATATCAATTACATAATTCACATATCTAAAATTGTATGGATGTAAACAGATTTTCTATAAGATTTAGTCATAAGCATGGGATACAATAGTTCTCATGAAGTTTAGTCACCTTAATCATTCCTTAATCACAATGCATTAGTTGTACATATCTCCAATGACATGAGCTAAAAAGACTGGACTCATTATTAATTTTCTAGTTTTGTTCACAGCTAAACTGGTAATTGTATTACAGTCATTGATAAACTTGTAACTGTATTACAATTATAGTAGCAGAACAAGCCACACTGATTTCATTTCGACGTCATGGGTTTTGTGAGTACGTAGCCTAGTGCCAATTATTGTGGATGCATTATGAACAATCTCATAATTTGTATTTTGTCGACAAATGTTTGAATCACAACCATGGTTACAAGGGTAAAGGGAGTTTCACTAGCATTCATGGAAGTTTTATACATTTACATTATACAGGGAAAAAAATTCAATCAGTCGCATTCATGGTAGCGTTATACATTTACATTATACAGGGAAACAATTGCAACAATAGATGTTTTTATGTTGGTCAAACACTTCAATTTTATAATTGTATTTGTCACCTTGACAAGGGTGTTAGGTGTGACCCTCAAGATCGAGGTCAAGTATTGATTCATGGTTTGGGCAGTCGGTTCATCTGACGGTGGGAAATGACTGCAAAGAGGGTAGTCATGGACCCTTAAAAACCCCACGATTTCAACAATGACAGGGTTTGGGGGTGCACAAGGTGTTGTTTCTATTGGGCAGTGGAAGCATAAACTCAACAAGATTCAATGGAAAATAAATAAAATCAACAACAATCAATCACATCAATTGAACACAACATTTATGTGATAAAACCCTTCACAAGGGAAACATCCACGGGACAATGATAATTGGTATTCTCATTGATAAAGGGGAAAATTACAACAACCAAACACAGGCTTGCAAACCTCACACTCATCCCACACATTGTCTACCTTTGCCTCTACGGGTATGCATAGATATATAGCATCTATCACACAGTTACACAAAATTATCACAAACTGATCAAACAGTTACACAAGCTGATCAAATAGTTACACAGATTGATCACTTTAGTGTGCGTGCATGCACATTCTATTTTTGGTTGATTTGGTTGAACTAACTGCAAAACACTCGGAGTTAAGAAATCTAACCCACATGGGAAATTGGTTGGCACGTTTCAACAATCTCCACCTTGACAACAATTTACCTGATATATCATGCCTAAATTTATTCATCGCCTTTCCTGCAAGATAAGAGAAGACAAAACACCATCACAGTTTCGTAACTTCTCTAACAATATTGTTACGTGAACATGTATGCACGATTTTCCCCAGTATCGACCATTCTGCCTCCATCAGTAACCTGTCTTATAAAACGATACATTGACCCATCTTGATACACTGGACTGTTAGTCAAATGTGCAACACTTTCACCACCATAGAACACCTCATCTTTTACTTGTCCAAACTTAACCAATAGATCTTTTCATTCTTGCAAGACATAACCATAGGTAGGTCTCCACTTGTCCAAATCTCATGAATCATAACTACAGACTGCAACCATTGTAGGTGATACTTGTTTTGATGTGCTTCTAAGATACTGAAGCACCAATTTCCACTAACAACACCAACTGCATGTGAAATAATTGAACATTCCCATCGCAATCATCAACACCCATTTCCATGCTCTTCACCTGGTTTTTCCATGTGTCTATTAAAAACACCAATTGCATGTGAAATATTGACCATTTCATCACACACATCAAACTTCCTACTAACGTACTATACTCGAGACATATAACCCTTTTCTTCTTCATTAGTTAGGACATAAACCTAAAGAAAACTTACAATGGAAATCCAAAGGGATTTTATCGGTTTCACATTATTCATACCGAATTTCCTGAGTATCTTCACCATATACTTTTGTTGTGATAACCAAGATTACGATCTTTCCTATCTCTGTGTATTTCCATGCACAAGATTTGTTTCTCTACTCCTAGATCCTCCATATTAAACGTCCTAACCAATTGAGCCAACCTGTTGATCTCAAACATGCTTGTGCTTGCAACAAGCATAGCATTTAATCGCCAAGATAATATATACACCATAAACACAATGGTTATACTCACTTCTTGTAAAATTTGGTTCACCATGAAGGAATCAAACATCGTGTACCATTTCCCTGGCATGCTTTAGGCCATACAATGATTCCTAAGTTTGCAAACAAATCTTTTGTTGTGATTATGAACTAACTTTTTTGGTTGTTCCATATACATCCCCTTATCCAAAAAACTCCATGTAAAACAGTTTTAACATCTAGATGTAATAACTCAAGATCAAGTAACACAACTAGTGCTAACACAACATGAATATAAACAAACTTTTAACAACTCGTGAGAAACTTTCATGGAAGTCAATACCTTCCAAATACCCTTTTGGTACTAGTCATGCTTTGAACCTTTCATCTTTTACTATGTTTAATTTTATAAAAGGAGATTCATCAAACATTGTGTTGGAACACATAATTTTGAGCTTTTGAGCTTTAAATTTTGCCTCTTAGAAATAAAAATCTCACCCAAAAACCAAAAAACTTAGAAGGTTGCCTTTTAAGTTTCAAAAAACAAATCCATTGGTTGTTAATTATCAATAAGGCGAATACAATGTCTATCGTCGACGAGCCACTCTGATCTGATTGAACGGTCCTAATGATCTCTGAAGTTTAAGAAGTTGTCTAAGCTTTAAAAGAAAGTCTTTAACGGTCACTTCGCAGCTTCGCGCTTCAGGCATTTCAACAGAGCTAAACAATAAAAACCTTGAAGTTCTGAAGTCCCGAAGATAGTCACTCGTGATCATTTCTAAAGTACTTATGGACAGGGCATGGGACACATGTTTTTAAAATATTCTCTTGGCTTGACACATGGCACTTATCTTTGACATTTACGTTGGTTGATTCACACGTTTTCAAGTAACACGTGGAACCTCTCTTCTCTTGACACGTCATCAAGAATGACATCCTCTCTGCCATGTCACTCCGAGAGATTTCTCTTCGAGATTTTTTGATTTCACAATCCCTAGATTATCAAAGCATCAAAGTAAAGTGATTACAAAAAGTAAAAAGGGTTTTCAAGGAATTAATAAAACGGTTAACGACTTTAATTAGTCATGATTAAATGTTAATTAATCACTTCGCAATTTCGGATTTCAGAAAGTTTCTCTTGCGCTATATTCAAAACATTTGAGTTCCGAACTCCCGAAATACTTAAAGTTAATAGAATGGTTTAAAACATGATTAATTAAGACATAAAAGTGATTACTTAGAGATTAACTCTTCCGCGAATTCGGACTTCGGGAGATTTCCACCCTGTCACATCCAAAACTTCTGAACGCGAACTGTCGAAGTATTAATGACATTTATGATTGATTAAGGTTAATGATTTCAAATAAAGATTGTGAATCACCAGGTAATGGATTCCATTAAGTTTAATAAATTCTTCGTCAGTAGAGCTATACGAAGATCGATAGACTTTTTGAATAAAGCACTTCGAATTTCAAAGTCATTTTTACTATTTGTAATTAACAGTTTTTTATCCAGTGTAGAGATTACAGACTTCTTTTGTCATAGGTAAGCTAATTCTATTTTCTTGAGGATTATGGCGCCACGAAAAGTTGCAAAGAAGCTTGATGCATCGGGTGATGATTCAAATCCAAATGCAGATGTTCTATCAGACATGACTCCACGAGTTGCAGATGCCAGTAAAACTTGGAAGCAGATTTTTGATGTCTTAGAGCATGAGATTATCAACTGTCCAGACGACTCTGCTGAGGAAGACAATGAGTCCTTCTCAGCCAAGATTAAATTTGTAGCACAGTCGAAACTGCATAAGATCGTTGCACGACCAAGAATCATACCCTACAACAATATGATAAATTGGGCTTTAGAACATGTCGACATCCAAACCAGGAGCGTCATCAACCACCAGCAGGTCGACGTCGACTCTTTCCGACCAGAGTACCTACAAGTAATGTACAAGATTTCCCCTACCCATAAATAAACTTACAATGTCGCTTTTCTTCTAGAGTCTGAGAGAAAGGAATGCACTCAATACGGTAGAAATAGTCATGCTATAGTCAAGACCTGGTGGGGACATCCGAAAAAATTCAGAGCCGACGCTCATGGTATGTATGCCATGACGTCTTTAGACTCCCATATGTTGTATGTAGCCATGATGCTATGTCGTCTGTTTGGGAAGAATAACCCTACACATTTCTCAGTTGAGTGGGTAGCCATCATGAATGAGGTAGTCAACAGTTATACCTTCAATTGGGTTAAAATGTTATCTGATAATTTGGCCAAGGAAATCATTGAGAATAAATCAGCAAAATAAAAAGGGAAACCTGCTCCTTTTTACATGTCAGCATATGTTATGGATTCCATTTGTTTCATGACCCCTTTTCCCCTAATGAACTGGAGTTGGACCCCGGCTAGTTCTGAGCCAATTAATTTCTACCACTCCAAATTATGGGAGGAGAACGCCAAAGATTTCTTTTATGAAATTTGTCACAACGTTGTAGTGCAGCTCAGAAAAGGGTTTGGCCAAAGTTCCCCATTCAAGTTGGCATGTTCACACTATTAGATTTCGGTCATTCTAAAGTCGAGGCCGTGGCCCTGGAAGATGTCAAATTAGTTGACATCGAGTTCAAGAAGCATGATCCACATAAGATAGTGGAAAATCATTTGGCTCGGTTTAACATGAAGCGATACATCCATGAGAATTCGCCTTATGGCGAAATGTTCATGGGATTTAGATCTTATGAGGAATTCTGAAGGAGATTCCAGACTCTGCCTCCTAACCAACAAGTTGGTTTCCTCAGTTTTCATAAACACAGACAAAACAGTTTACCAAAGATATTGCAAGGAGAGTCAAAACCCACGCCTCCTTCACAGGAAGCTAGACCTACAGGATCTAAGCCAAGTTGCTTCTCTAAGCACAAAGTTGAGGAAGTCCCAAAAATCCCATAAGTGTTATTTCACGAAATAAGAGTGTTGTCGGGACTAAACGATCCACAATTGTTAGCTTGGTTCGAAGACTTCATGAATTCGAGACAAGTTGTCCCTCATTTAACACCAGCTACTCCTACTAGCACCCCAAATACGACAGGACAAGAACCTTCCATAGAAATTATGTCTCCTATTACATCATTAACCCCTTTATAGACTAGCTTCAGAAATCTTAGTTCTGAACTCACTTTTGTAGGTGATCTTAATCCTATCTTACCTAAAGAGATGCCTCCCTCAGATTTCTTTTTCAGCAAGAAGCGAAAAGCCATTGTAAAGAGAGAATCCCACCAAAAGGATGGAGTTATCACTAAAAGGAAAAGATTTGTGTATGATGAGAAAGACCATGATGGTCCAGAGTTTGTGAAAGAAGTTGCGGGTTCATTAGGGGATTTTGCCATTGCCAATCAATGGTCAGTGGACAATTTAACCGAACAACTGCGACATAAATGCCTCTTGGTAGAACAATTGCAAAATGAGATATACAGTACAAAACATATTGTTAGAAGCAGGATGAACTAGGACATTGAACAAATCAGGGCTAGTCATCAGCATCAAATTAAGCAGTTACAAGATAACCTTGAGATGATCTACTAGAGTTCACAGACTAGTAAAGGACTGATCACTCAGCGTGATAATTTGATTGAGCAACTGCAGGCCAGATTGACCCTAACAGAGAACACATTGATAGACATTTCGGCCTTCAAAACACAAGCATCAGAAATCAATGAGAGGCAAAAGTTGCCCAGCAAGAACTCTATCAAAAAGTAGATGTTATTCAGAAATTCTATCAGGTAGTAGACCTTTCTCTAAAAGATATGTATGTCAAGGAAAAAGAGGTCTGCTCAGCCCAATCTAAGTTTCAAGAAGTTCTCATATTGAAGCAGAGAGATAATACCCTTGGTCTTCCCCTTCTCTCTCATTCTTAACAAGTAAGAGGCGAAATGGCCCTAAAATCCTAGGAAACAAATCTGGAAGAAGGCAAGAAACTTACCAGAGATGTAAAAGAGGCTTGTCTAGAGGCATTATCTTCAATAAATAAAAAGTTGATTGAGTTCGAAGGAAATAATATCTTGGAGGCATTGGGGCAGATTGAGATAGAAATGAACCAGCAAAGCTCCAGAAAGAACAAGGAAAATACTCAGGCATCCATCCAAGAAATGAGCCAGATTGATTTACTTAATTAAAATCAATGAATGGTTGGTTAATCCAAGTTCACAATTTCAAGTCATAGTCCAAGAAGTGAACAAGATCTAGGAGAAGTTGCCCCAAATACATAAGAAGATGTTGTCCTTTGAATTGAATGAAAGGATTGAGCCTTCAAGATTCGTGGTAGCATTGATGGACAGGTGCACCCAATGCATTGAACAGGGAAAAGCGAGTGTAGCTGGGAGAAAATGAAAAATCATGCACACTGTCCACTTTCTCCGCCCACTCTACCTTTCGCCCTCCGACCATCACTTACCTCGTCTATCCCTACCACCCGCATTTTTGCATCCACTCACCCCACCTCCTTATTAGATACTTGTTCCCCCATCATTCTTTTCGTGAACAATTACTCTTCCTTGTAACCGTTAGCCATCCCATAACGAGCCAATGTTGAGCTATTCATCTAATTATCCCCCCAATGTCTTCAACTGCAATTCCTTATCCCGGTGAACGCATCCGAAGGGACAGATGGAAACAAGCTCAAATGGCAAAGACAGTGAGCCAAATGATTATGGTGGCCTCAATGGACATGTGTACTCGGCTCAAAGATCAAAGGAAAACGAGCACATCTGCAAGCAGACGAAGAGATAGAGGAATCACCAACAAAACTCAACAATATTTGCATGTTATTTTATTCAGATATATTATATTTTTAGTCATATATTGTGAGAAGTCCAACGATTTTCAGTTGTGACAAATTTTGTATAAATAGATAGATTTTAGATCTATTCAAGGTTGCTTCTTGTCGAATGTAAAAGAGAAACTCTTTCGAGTATTAATACAAGTGCAAGCAGAGATTCTAGTTCGTTCAATTTGAGTTATGTGTTTCCTCTGCATTTCCATTTCCCTGAATTTCTTTCTGTAATTCTTGAAGAGTGAATGATTGCAATTTAGTACTACATCTACTGTGATCATAATATATCAGCAGCTCATTCAGTAACAAATTTTCCTATGTTATTACTGTGACTAAAACAAGACCTGTCATCTGTGTGAATTACTGCATTTTTATCTCTTGTTCAAGGGTGCATCTTCTATTGATCTTCTATTGTAAACAAGGTGAGACTTATCTGTAATTGATATCTGACTTTGTTTTAACAGTTTTGTAAATATCTCTACATCATTTGACATTTTAATTGCGACTCAGATAACGAGATACAGCCTTTATATTGTCTTATCATTAATTTATTTTAAAGATTATTTCTCAGAAAACTGAAGGTAGAAAAAAGCACTCATAAAAACACTTATTTTAAAACCTTTGATGCCTGGCATTATTCTTTGAGCCTTAGAATCAATCTCAGGAACAACACCCTGCATCTCTATCCATGATGATTTTGTAGGCAGTAGGATCCCACAATCTGTGTCCCTTAACATCATCACCATATCAAGTATCTACCTATTTCATCTGGGTCCTACTTACAATGTTGATAAAAACATAAGCATCACAACCAAATAATTTCACATTTGAGTAATCACCAGATGACCTATTCATACCTCTTCCAGAATCTTCCAGTCTTTTGCAACCGATGGTGACCGAGTTACCAGATAACAGAATCGCTTATGCCCACAAATATTGTTGCAACTTGGCATTATTGAACATGCCCTTTCAATCTCAAACACTTGATTGACTTGACAATGTTCTTTTCACTGCAATCTATAAACACATCAGTGTTTCTACAGACCCACCTTTCTAACCTAGACACATTTCTCCACCTTGAATATTTCATTCAAAAAACCTTGACCAAATCCACCCAAGCCAACCAGGTAAGAATTCATCGCTTACCTCCACACCCATTTATAATGGAGTTCACCAAGCCTTTTATAGGCTTCATTACATGCAATCCAAGGACACAATACCACGGGCTACCTGAAAAAATAAATAAAAGGACTGGAAAAACCATTAACTCTTTCATTGAGTCAAGGTTAACCCAACATACATGCCCCCCACATATTCAATCTACCTAAATCTATGTCTATACTTTTCATAGGTGACCCAATAAACCAAGGGTACGCAGTGGGTATGCATGTCTATCCAGGTCTTACAGATGTATGCTCATTTACATGCAATCAATCATTTTTACAACTCCAAGGTAAATACAAATTTTTTTTTCTTTCAAGGTGACTCAACCAAATTGCTCTTGTTATTTCCTTGTTGTACAAGCAGATCCTGCATCTTGAGGTTCCATAACTCAAAGTTATTTTTTTGGTTGAATTTCTCCACCTCAAACTTTGAACTCTGCACTTTTTCCATTAACACAAACCACCCAAAACCACAGCTTATAAAAACAAATTTGTTTATTATGGAGGAACAATATTATGTTTAAAGGATGAACCTTAAAATATAAAATATTAATTAAAAAAAAAAATGTTTAAGCAAAAATATATAATATATTATATACCTTCAAACCTTTTAAGAATACAAACTTTCACCTCAAATAAGTTTATAGTGCATCCACCCTTTGAATAAATAATTTTATATGATATCCACTCATTTAATTTACCAAGGCGACCCCCTTTAAAAGTAACTTGTGGACGGACAACATTCTCGTGCTTTTATTAATGGGTTAAATCCTAACTGGCTCGTAAGTGCTATAAATTAGGTGGGAACTTCAGGTGGTCTACTTGTGGCTTGGGACCCTGCATACTTTGATCTAAAGTCATTTATTTGTTGTGGTGGCATTCTATTGTCTGGCACCTGCTGTACCAACAAAAGACAGGTAAACATCCTCACCATGTATGGTCCTTGTACTGACAAATTGGAATTCTGGACAAAGTTATCAGACTCTGGCCTGCTTGCAAAACCAAATCTCATCTTGGTGGGGGATTTCAATCTCACTTTATCTTCTACCGAGACCTAGGGTTTGCACTCCTCTCTTGATGTTGCGGCTTTACATTTCAGTGCCATCTTCCAACTTCACAACCTCATTGACCTTCTTCTGGCTGAGATGGCCCCTACGTGGAGAAACGGAAGATCAGTCTCAACATGTATCTCTAAACGCCTTGATCGTTTTCTCATTTCAAACTCTCTTCTTCAGCAGGCTGACAGATACCGAACTTGGGTTGCATATCCATTCATCTCGGATCATGCACCCGTTGTCCTCCAATTATATTCCTATTCTCACTGCTTTCCCTATCCATTTAAATTCAATCCTATCTGGCTAGAGAATCCAGACTTTGAGTGATTGGTTAAGGAGGTTTGGGTTGACAATAGCTTCATGGATGAATCGGATACTCATAGGAGGCTTGCTGGAAAACTAAAGTTACTTAAATCAAGGGTAAAGGTTTGGGTTAGAAAACAGATTTCAAAGACTTTTGATCATCTCTCTCAGCTTGAACAACATATTCATAATCTTACTACAGAAATTTCGGCGATCCCAGATCTTGCTCACGGGGATCTACATCAGCACTTATTGCTTCTTGAGTCTGAGCGGAATCGTCTTCTTCTATTTGAGGAAGCCCATTGGAGACAGAAAAGTCGAGCCACCTAGATCTCTTGAGACGATAGAAATACAAAGTATTTCCACAATTATGTGATCTTTAGAAGAAACTCAAAGCATGTTTGGTCGCTAAAAACTGATGATGACGCTCCCATTATTGGGCAGGAAAATATTCTTGATGTGGCATTCTCTTACTTCAAATCTGCCTACAGTGATACTAGCTCCACCAATATCATTGAACAAGCCACAATCACTGGCCTTTACCCTAGAGTCATTACAGACAGTGAGGCAGCACATCTATACTCTCCTTGCACAAAAGAGGAAATCTGGAAGGCTCTCAACTCATTCAAAAAAGATAAAAGTCCAGGCCTGGATGGCTGGACAGTTGAATTTTACCTCCATTTTTATGAATTGATCAGTGATGATCTTTGGGATCTTATCGAAAACTCTAGGTGCAAAGGTTCTGTTCATCGGGCTCTAAATTCCACTTTTCTGACTTTGATCCCTAAAACAAACCATCCCACTACATTCAACGATTTTTGCCCTATCACTCTCTGCAATCTCTGTTATAAACTAATCACTAGAATCATCATTGATAGAATCAAACCATTTATGTCTCGTCTTGTTTCGGAGGAACAGCTAGGTTTCATCAAAGGTCATCAAATTCTCGACACTATTGGATATGTCCAAGAGGTATTGCACAGTATAAAGTGCAAAAGATTACAAGCACTGGTTCTAAAACTTGATTTAAAAAATGAATTTGATTGTGTTAATTGGGACTACATTAGATTGATTCTATTGCAATCTGGTTTCGGTTATCATTTAACAAGCTGGATTATGGGGTGTGTGACAAGCGCATCCATTGTGGTTCTGGTCAACGGTGAAGCCACCTCCTTCTTCAAAAATGAAAGGGGCCTGAGATAGGGATGCCCTCTCTCCTCGCTCCTATTCATTTTGGCATTGGAGGGTTTGAATATTCTCCTTAAGATGAAACAACAAGAAGGTCTAATCACTGGCATTCAGGTATCTAGACTGACATCTGTGATGCATCTTTTCTTCATGGATGACATCATCATTGCCACCAAAGCAGACTTAAATGAATGGTTGGAAATTAAAGGGATTTTACACCTCTTTTGTGGGGCATCGGGTCTCCAGATTAACGAAGCTAAATCAACCTTCCACTTCTCTGAAATCTTGTCGGCTGATCTGAACACCTTCAAAACTTTTTTTCCTTTTGGCTATCAAGAGATCTCTCTGGGTTTTCGTTACCTCGGCTACTATCTCAGGCTGGATTTCTACAAAACTACGGATTGGACCTGGCTGTTGATTAAATTTGAAAATTGTATTGCTCATTGGTGCAATCGATGGCTCACGCTAGGTGGGAGATTTATTCTCCTAAAATTGGTGCCCGAGGGATTGGCGGTCTACTAGTTGGCTCTAGCTAAGATCCCTTCCTCCATTTTATACAGGATCAGGAGAATGATGTTCTCTTTCCTTTGGTCTGGGACTGCAAAGAAAAATACCATTCATCCTTGTAGATGGGATCTCATTACAAAGCCAAAGTCGGCTGGGGGTTGGGGACTTCGCAACATCACAATCTTTAATCAATCATTGGCTACTAAATCGTTGTGGCGTGTTTTAACTCAGGACGGTATCTGGCACCGTATCATCTTTGGTAAATACATATTCCTTCTCTTTATTGCTCGCTAGCTCAGACAACTGGGTATTTGTACTTCTAATGACTCTCCCATCTGGCGATCTCTCTTGAGAAACCTAAAATTTATCCACCATTGGATCTGCTGGAAGCCAGGTTCTGGTCTTGAAATTCTCATCGGCAGGGACGCTATCCTAGGGCTTGGATTGAAGGCTTTCCACTCACATGAATTATTGGATCAGTTATCACTGTCTAACATCCTTTTCCTCTATCAAGCGCAAACCTGCCCTGTCAATTTGTTTGACTGCACAAGGTGGATATCCAGCACAGACATGGGATTATCGGACGCTCTTGCACAAGAGTGGTCTTTGTATTGCTCGGCGCTTAGAGTGGGGATCCGCCTCCATGCTATGGATGACACTTTTCTTTGGAATTGCGGGGATAATTCGGGTAAATTGACTATCAGGAATGTTTATCAGGCAATCTTGTCAACGATTTGGGCTCAAAGGTATTTCGGCTGGTGCAAAAATCTTTGCAATTGGCCTCTTGCTCTGAAACAAAAATAATTTGTCTGGCTCGAAACAAATGACAAACTATTAACATTGGATTTGCTTCAACGCCGGGGATGGATTGGCCCAAATCTGTGTTTCCTCTGCCGGTAAAATTATGAATCCATCTTTCATTTATTCTGGGACTGTCCCATTACAAAAATGACTTGGATTAAAATTCTATCAACCCTCCATCTAAATTTAAGGTGGACGGGTTCAACTCTTCAGGACTGTCTGGAAAATTGGTCCCAACAAGACACCATTTATCCACATCTACCAATAATTGTTTGTTGGTTTATCTGGATTTCCCGCAACAAGGCTTTATTCGAGAATTCACCTATCTCCATAAACACTATATGCTTCTTTATCTTGGGGGAGTTGAACTCCGAAAGACCTAACAAACTTCTTGCCCCGCGAGCTATTCATCCTCTCACTTAGATGGGCGGGAACTGTAAACTCGGGTTTACTTTGTGGGGCCGGTGGAAAGTTATTTTTTTGTGATGGCTCTCGGATCATTTGGACCTTAAATTGTGTCTTTGGGACTAACACTAAAGCAGAGCTTCTTGGAGCATGGGTCTCCCTTTACTTTGCTACTCGTCATAATATTTGGATCTTCACGTAAGAGGAGATTCCAAAATTATTATAGATTGGTTAAACAGAAGAGGAAAGCTTCATGTTTCGGATTTGAAATGATGGAAGGATAGAATACTTGATCTAACTCAAACCTTCTTACAAATCAGATTCTCACACATTTACAGGGAGCTAAATTTGGATGTTGATATTTTGTCCAAAAAATCTTTCGTGACGCACCCAAGTATCTTGTCCTATCAACTCGGGGTAGATGGTCTTGAGGACCTTTCTCATAGTATTCCTATTTTCTAGCTTTTTGTTTGTTGTTCTTACTCATTTGATGCTCGCCTTTCATATATCAGCGATGGACTATATTGATCGCAGCCACTATTTCTGCACAGTTGGATCATTCTCCTTTTTTATTAGGAATTTCCCTTACTATCTTTGATAGGCATGGCACAATCATTGATTGGACACTATTTTGCATCTTTCTTGGATAAACTCCAAAACTAATACAAAGAGAAATTTTTCATTTGGAAAAAAAAATAACTCTTGTGCTTAATAAAAAGTCAACTCTCATACCTCGTAGTAGCATATAAACGTCATAACTTCATACCTCATAAACTTAATATCACGGTTATCGCTCTATCGTACCAGCCTCTAAGCTACAGGAGTGATGATACCAATTTTATCGTCCTTATCGCACCTATTGCACAATGCAAGGAGCGATGAACCAGGATTATCGCATCTCACAAAAGACTCGGGGAGTGATGATTCACACAATCCTGGAAATCGTAAGTGGGAGTCTCTTTATCGCCCCTCCAACACAGCTCGGGAAGCGATAGTGCAAAAAATATCTCCCTCCTCCCTTCAACGAATTATGTTCTACTCGACTTTGATACAACGACATTTTGTTTCCTCTGCACATGACCGACTGTCTTCTTTACGAGTCTTTCTCTTTCGCTTTCAGATCATGTAGATTTGCTTGACTCGGCTCGGCTAATCTGCTTTGATATCATTTGTTGGGAAGCGGAAGCATAAACTCAACAAGATTCAATGGAAAATAAATAAAACCAACAACAATCAATCACATCAATTGAACACATTGTTTATGTGGTAAAGCCCTTCACAAGGGAACATCCATGGGGCAATGATAACATAGGCTTGTAAACCTTACACTCATCCCACAAACTGTCTGTCTTTGCCTCTACAGGTATGCATAGATATATAGCATATATCATACATTTACACAAATTGATCACAAACTAATCAAACAATTACACAAACAGATAAAACAGTTACACAGACTGATCACTTTAGTGTTCATGCATGCATATTCTATTTTTATCTGATTTGATTCATCGCATAGATATATAGCATATATCATACATTTACACAAATTGATCACAAACTAATCAAACAATTACACAAACAGATAAAACAGTTACACAGACTGATCACTTTAGTGTTCATGCATGCATATTCTATTTTTATCTGATTTGATTCATCTAAGTACAGAGTACTGGGAGTTAAGAAATATGATCCTCGTGGCAAATTAGTTGACACGTTTCAACACCTTCAATGACAACAATAGCGACAACAACAATACCGGGCATTGTGAGGGTCTACTAAATTGTCAAGGGTCTTGAACCCCACCTGTGACTATGGCCAAGTATACTCTCAACCAAAACATGAACCTTGATCTGTATGACATCTCTCTCGTAGATCGATTTAACCTACGAATGTCTATCATGCTCTCCAACTCTTTGTGCCACGTAATCGCTTACTACAACAACATTTGACAGATGCCAAAGTGTTTGAGTTATTTTTCCGACCGATGACCCCATTGTAATTTTTTGGCCAATCCAGAACTTTAATCGATTTTCTAAGCATTTGGGTTGGTTTAAAATGGGGCAAAACCCCCAAGGTGAGATTCTGAAATGCATAGAACTTTGATCCGTGTGAAACTCAGACTACCCCTGAAAATCTGGTCGGATTCAGGCCCATTTTTTTGCTTGAAAAGTGGGTTTGTTTTCTCCTGAGTTAGCTTACTCCGTTTCAATCCACCGCAATATTACTACTTGTTAACATTTTTTTTGGTATTTTTTTTTAATTAGGTTAAAAATTTAGAAGGATTGTAAATTTTAGTGATTTTGATTAATATTTTGGATGTTTTAAGTTTTTGAAGACACTAAGTTCTTTTATACATTAAAAAAACCTAATTCAAACAATGTAAAATTGTGATTTTGTCAACAATTACACTACCAAATTCCAATAATAATAACTAAAATAAAATTAAAAAACTTAAAACTTTTAAAATAATCCTATTCGAATACAATCAAATGCCATCCCTCTAATTATTTGTGAATGTGATCCCTCTACTTATTTTCGTTTCTTCAAGAGACAATGCCCCCGATGTACAGCTATGCTCTCGACGATGTGAACAACACCTTCACTTGCTTCGGAGGAACTGACTATAAAGTTGTTTTCTGAAGCAGTGTTGCCACCTCCCTTCAAGGGAAACTCTCTATTCTACTGTGTGACAGCCTGAGAATTGTAGAGTGGATTGTTGAAATTTGGCCCTCAGGGCTGGTAATACCCATGTTCTATGTAAAAATTAATTCTTTCTCATAAAAATATAATTTTTAAATGACTGTAAAATATAATTTTTAAATGACTGTAAAATGATGCTCAAATTCCTAATTATATTTTTTTTCATAAAAATATAATTTTTAAATCACTATAAAATGAGGTTCAAATTCTTAATTACAATTACAAGCACGATAGTCAATTTGGAAATGATACAGTCTTAGTGGGTCTAATGGTTAAGAACATGTGGTTCTTCTTAAGAGGTCACAAGTTTAAATCCAGAGGGGGTAGGGTATGTATACCTCTAGACTTTACCAATCAAATCGTTGGACGGAGAAGGATCCCTTGTCCCACAAACAAGGAGGTCTCATACACCAATTTGATGTGGCTTGGCCATGACCTTAAAAATTGATGATGATGATGATGATGATGATGATGATGATGATTATTATTATTATTATTATTATTATTATTATTATTATTATTATTAACTGTCCAAAATAGGTTCCATTGTTTAATTTCATATAAACTGAACTACTGTCTTACCCGACATTGAGATTTGTTGTTCCTTTTCTTCAGAAGCAGTCTAGCCTCAATCCAAGTTTCATAAACTTCATGATTGTTTAAATTATCCAATGGTTTTCATTACAGTGATAATGTTGCTCGTGCAATGATTACATCCACTGTGAGTATTTAACCTACAGAGTTTGGCATCTACAAAGTTTAGGAGGCTATAAGCATAAACAATTAATAATAATAACAAGTACAGAACCACTGCAGTGGCGATGTCCCTGCCGAAAAATGTTTGTCTATGTTCTTAAAATTATGGTGTTGAAAGTGAAGCAATGAGGAAACAGAAATCACAAGAAGCAACCATTGGTTGCAGAAGAATAGTCGAATGTAACAGTTCCTTGATGTAACAAATTGAAAGTGAGATTAAGACCATGAACCCGAGGGAGAGCCACTAGCATCACCATTGTGTTTGGTGACTTAATTGAGGTCTTACCTTCACAAACATGACTGGAATCTTCTCGATACATGGATTTTGAGGGTTCCATCTCGATCCTGCTAATCGTATTCCTGTTTGGAGTTTGGAATTCAACTGACCAATTATATGTTTGAATATAAGTTATTTCAACTTCAGAAAAGTAATGTATGTTTTGTTGTGTTGATCATATACCTTAAGCAGTAAAGCCATATTAAAATTTAAACAATTAGTTTGACGACATGGCCATATCCGAAGAATATGTGTACCAACAGAACCTTGTTGGTATCGTTCTGCGGGGAAAAAAAGGTGTGAGCAAGCATTCCTCCGAATATTTCTCTTTCTGGAGCTTGCAAGCAACACAAGCAATTTCTTCCTTAGAAACTTGGCCCGTGACCTATAAAACAATTTCACACAAAATCTGTTGTGTTAACATCTTTCTTGCACATACGGATTCAAAATGGCCTGATATTTTAAGTATAAATAGGAAATATGGTTGCTTACCTTTCTGTTGTTGTTATAGTTATTTTTTGAACAAGAATATACAAGAAATTTCAGAAATCTTACACCCGCGTTTGAAACAAACAACCAGTGATGTCGTGGTTATAGGGAAATAAAATGAGAAGCAGTTTTTAGGTACGGTGACCAGGAGGAAAAAGTCATAGATATATAGAGGATGGGAGGATCGTGAAGCTGCCTCATCTAGTTTATTTACTGAACCAGAAATTTAGTGGAAAACTAAGTCTAATTTATTTACTGAATCAAAAGCTTCGTGGAAAACTACATTAAAATTGTAATGGAATAATGTTGGCAATTTCTAAGGCATCACCCAAACATGTAGAATAGAAAATGCATAGAAATTAAGAAACATTGGAAGGAAAATAATATGAATATTAAATTGTAAAGGGTGATAGACTGCATTGCGTTGTAACGACATGGTTATTGCTTCAGCCTTCTAGCAGTGTTCCATATTGTTCCATTCCATTCTCATTCTAGTCTATTCTGATTTCGATTTAATTGCACGCATTAAGATTCACTTTTTGTTTAATATTTATCATGTTCTTACTTGTGTCTTGGTGTGTGTTGAGCATCCTACCTGCTCAGTCTTCTGCGATTCAGTTTGTGGTGGGAAGGCGCGCGCCTGGGCTTGGCGTCCCAGGCATTACAATGATATTCCTATAGCTCTATTATTTAATAAATTAATGGATAATTTTTAGTTAATATATAGGGAAAAACCATGTTATACACTTGTATGTTATTAGAAAACCTCTCAGACGGATCACTCATATGAGGAATATCATACGGAGGTCAAGTGGCGCATGCACAAGAATTAGTCTCTTGACTAGGGCCAGTGCACCACACAATTATATTGGATGTAACCAAAGTTAAAAAATCATTAATTCATTAGCATTTATTTATTCTTGTGTTCCAAAATTATGGCAGACCAAAATAAACTTGGTGGACACCAATCTTGTTTAAACTATGAGAAATCCAATTGAGTCATAGGTGGACTACTTGTAACGTAGTTCAATTATTTATATAATGGATCAATTATGTTGAACTGAACTGGTCATTGTCTTCGTGTGGACACAATTATCTAGTCTAAGTTTTAACCATATATGTATCATAGATGCATTCAAGCATTACCATATACGTACTCTCCTGGCTGCCATTCCTGCACATACTCGGCTCTTGGAAGATTGCTAGTGGGTTATTATGTATCCTGCGAGTCTCACCTTCTGTCAACAGGTAAGCAGTTAAGAAAAATTCAATTCTTATTCCATATACTTTAATATTAATGAACTTTGTTGAGGCATTTGGATTTAGATGGTATGCCGGTGAGTTTTTCAAATTTGAGCTATCTGATTAACTTATATGAAGGTGCTTTTTCTCTGACTAATTGACGTAGTATTCTAAGCAATATGAGTTATTGATTTGTGATAAGGTTTTGTGATGTTTGTTATTTGGTAGGTAAAGGCAATGAGTAAGACTGATATTTTTGTGTTTACAGACAGAGCACAGCTACCCAATATGATCTTCTTATCTTCTTCAATCCTGGTGGAGGAGCACTGGAAATGTTTCCCAAAGGGTAGCTGGAATAGGCCAGCTCAGGTCAATGTCTAAAGAAACCTCCCTAAGCTAAGATAGTTGGATTGAAGCACGAAGGAGATTAATTATTGACTATCCTGAATTTATTGGACCAGTTCAAGAAAGCGGATCAAAAGGTGCCTGGAAGAGTGGAAAATCTCGAGGTTAGTTGTAACAGACTCACTCGCCATATCTACATTGACCTTGTCCAGGCCCACTCTGCTAAATACGTTGATATATGATGTTGCATACATACGTTTACAAATAAAATAAGAACTATACTTCTAAGAGCTGGTCTCAGAGCGAGAAAGAGATTTAGTCGAGGGTAGGTCTACTGGCCGCTATCATTGTTAGGCGTACTGTGATGTTGCTTATTGCTCGGTCTTGGTGTAAAAACAAGTGTAAATAGAAATCTAAATAGTTGTTGCTTCTTCCAATACATGGGGAGAAGAAGGTGCCTATAAAATCGACCCAAAACAATTCCACATGACGAGAAATACCATAGAAGTCTGGAATCATATCATTTGTTCAGGCCAATATAAACCCTCAGGTATGTACTCTTGTACCAGGGCATTGTACATATCCAGTCTTTGCAAGAATTAATAAATACAAATTATTTCCTAATTTATTTTTTTTTAATTAGGAATTTGATTTACTTCATAGTTCACTTTGTAAGCCTTTGTTTAAGATTTCGTTTAAGATCACAAACAAATGACAGGGTACATACATGCTCAGATCACAAACAAATGACAGGATACATACCTGCTCAAAAAGCTCCCTCAAGGGTACATACTTTAAAAGCCTTGTAACAAAACTTGTAGTTATACTTGCAGCGAAAATTATAGAGTGTTCATTGGGTTGTTGGTCTGTGTCTGAGAACAACTACTTGTTGGTTTTCGCTCATTGTCTTGCAAAGCTTAGCATCCATTTTTTTGCAAAGCTTAGCATAACATCTATATGAATCTCTCTGGGTATGGGGCAGTGGGTACATAACAAAAAGGCGGTGAGGCGGAAGGGATGTGAAGGGATGTGCCAAATGCCAGCTAGCATTATTGTCTTCATTCTCTGCTACCAATTGTCATTTTCAAAGACACGGATTGTCAGCCATTAATTCAAGACTAAAAATAAAACATACTAAACATATGAATAAAAAGAAATCATTGTATATGAGGGATTGATCCAAATATAAAGCACAAGGAAAATAAAACATACTAAACATAGTGACAAAATGAAATCATTGTATACAAGGGATTGATCCAAATATAAAGCACAAGGAAGAGTGAAAAATAAAACATTTGGAACAAGGTTGCATGGCAGCTTATACCTGCAGATGAAGTCCTTACCAGTAGGCAATAAGAGATGCATTTGAACAACCAATCACAATTTAGAAAAATGTTTTAAAAAATTTTAAAAAATCAAATTGTAATGTTATACCTTTAAAAATGCTCAAAATTATTTTGGTCAAACCCCAACTATTAGACTATCAATAGAATATCCAATACTATATACCACGGTAATAACCAACATCCCTTCACATTATTTTGACTGATCTAAAAAAACTCAAATTCATAAAACATTTAGATATACATTTTAAAACGCTCAAACTTATATTTAAGGCTAACACTCAAAATTTGTAATATAAAAATAAAACTTATATTTAAGTTTAACCCTTAAAAAAATTGTGAAAAAAAAATACAAATGCCATCAACTTTAAATTGTACAAAATATTATATTATTTCATTTTAACTTTAACATTCAAATAACTGTGAAAGAAAAAGTACAATTGTCATCCATTTAAATCCTACATACAAAATATTATTTTATTTTATTTAAATGTGTCTAGGAAAAAGGTACCCATGAGAACAACCATATTTATTTAACAAGATGGGCCTCCAACTTTTGACAATATATATAAAAAACAAGAAATATTTATTACAATAACATTGGGGGAAGTGAAGGCAACAATAAGACTTCAAAGTTTTTGGCCAATAAGATATCACATAAATGAGATTTAAAATTTAAAATAAATAAATATTTTTTAAAACTTTGTATAAAGGGGTGTATATTTTATGATCAACCATGAACTAATAGAAAGTCAAACCTAACTCAAAGTTATATACCATGCCTATCGACAGGTATAATAAAGCATAAAGCATAAGGAAGAGTGAAAAACAAAACATTGGGAAAAGAGAAGTGCACAATAAGACCTTAAATCTCTTTGTCCAATGAAATTATATGGTCAACCAGTATACTAATATGAAGTCAACTTAATATCGAAAGCTAGAGTCCCTTTTTGCCTTCGGCAAGACTAATAATAGTTTTGTAAATGTTAATAATAATAATAGTTTTATAAACGTTTCACTACATCATAATAGAATTTTCCTACGCTAGTAGATGGACATTAAATCCTATGAAGACTCATTTCATTGTGCGCATGATAGATTGCATCAAAGATACTACTAAACCCTATTAATGACCATATCCACACACTTAGTATTTTTCAAACAACCATGCCCCAAAGACTAATAACCTTGCCCCTTCCCTATGTTTCAAATGAAATAACCTATCTATGTTTTGAT
>ML786067.1:105335-122860 GCA_009831015.1 Picea engelmannii | reverse complement strand
AATTCAACAAGGTATGCCATTTTTGCTATAACTCCTTTTCTGAGAGGTTCCAAGTAATGAAATATGGAGGAATTGCAAACAAGACACTGAAGAACATTGTGTACTATTTTTATACCTTTATTCATTACAGGTACATAGTTATGATTATTGCAAGTTAGGGTTGTTGACTAATCCAAAATTAGTCATGTGAGATTAAATTAAAGTTTGATGAAAATGCTAGTCTCTTGTTGTTAAAGTTAAAGAAGGTTTGTAGGTATGTGATCATATACACTACCTCTATTACAGAGTTACAAATCAGATTTGGATGATGAAATTGTTCAGGGCTTTTGGTTGAGGTACATGTTGGGTACATGGTTGAGACAAGTAGTTGATAAGTTGGCACATACATGAGGTGTATAGTTGATGATGTTGGTACATATTGATGAGTCATAGTTTATGTGTATTTGATCCATGATTGGTACATATTTGGTGCATGGTTGATGCACTCGTTGATGGTACATGTTGAGGTACAGGTTGGTGCATGGTTGATGCACTTGTTTATGGTACAAGCTGATTACAGGTTGTTTGGTACAGGTTGACGCATGGTTGATGTACTTGTTTATGGTACATGTTGATTGGTACAAGTTGTTACAGTGGTATATCTCACAGTGGTAGTGTGACAGTGGTTCCATCATCCTACTTCTACGTCAGGGAAGTTGGATGGGGCAAGGATAGGTGGTTGTAGCCACCTTCTGGTTGTAGCAAGAGAGCATAGGGGGTTGTGGCCTCCTTCTGGTTATAGCCAGAGAATTGGGGAGTTGGACCTTTCCTCAGGTTGTAGCCTGAGAAACTAGGGGGTTGGAGCCTCCTTCCAGTTGAAGCTGGAAAACAAAAGAAGTTGGTGCTTCCAATGAATGTAATTACTCAAGACATACAAGAAAAAGCATTCCGTGATTTTCTCCCACTTTGGGTTTCCACGTAAAAACACTGGTGTACTCTGTATGTGTATGATTGCTCATTTGTTCATTGTTTATGTACTCTGAAATTATTGGATGATATGCTACATTGATATAACACTTGCATTTTATTCTAAAAAATGATTAAGTTGCTCTATTACTGATTCACCCCCCCTTTCAGTAATCCAACAGTTATTAGATCCTAAAAGTGTGGATCTTGTCTCCTTGAATTATGGAGAGAGGGAAACTATATATATTCCTTATGTAAGCATTATGGAGGATTCCCTTTTGAGGCCCCTTTGAGAGAACCTTGCATCGAGAGGAATGTAGTCCTTCTGGTTTATGAAGAAATGTCACTTATGTGAGAGACTTAAGTTCTCTTTGTATAAGAGAAGGCTACTCTGGGATTTCTGCCCTGTAAGGATCATGTGCCACATTTTGTGAGAAGGTTTCAACCCTGCTAAAGGAAGGATAATAAAGCGGTTCGTATTCCAAATGGATTTGGAGACATAACCAACAAAGCCCGACGAACTCCGTTAACACATGGGTGTCAAAATTATATGTGTGAGTTTTGTTTGCATTCTCACTTGATTAAGTAGAGATTTAATTACACATATGCACAAAACTACGAAAATTTGCTCACATTCATATGCAATGCTTAATGATTATTTGCTCATGTTCATATGCGATTAAGCATCAATAAAAGATCCTCATTGTAGGATTTTTGTAGAGAAACATCTCATAGAAATTCCCGGATCACCTCCCTAAGTGAGGAATCATAGACTAAGTATATGCTACCTTGGTAGTATATGATATCATCCACCACTATGTACTTGTCATCTTGAATGTGACTCTCCATCAACTTGCAAGAAAACCAATCTTTGGAATATTCCAACAAAAGGTGGGACTTCCAATCAATTGAAACCCTTGTGAGCCAATCCAATGTGTCATGGACCTCCTTCCAATGTGTCTGTACATCCTGCACACTCCTCACATGGCTATAATATAAAATATATGTCCTGTCAAACTACCTATCCCTATCCATATGATATCCTAATCAAATATCAAACTAATGAAGCTTTCCCATCCACTTATTGATCCTGGGTGAACTAAAATCAATGATATATTTGAAGTCCTTGTCTAGAGGTCTCCCCTGGGAAAATGTCCCCAAAACCCACTTCACACCACTGCACACAATTATAAGCCATTGTATACCATGACACACCATGGTATCATCATGTGTGACTGTATCAATCACTCCACTAATATAAACTAGACCTGGATCCCAGAGTGATGTATCCACAATTGTCTTATACTTGATCCCCCAATCAACTGGTGCATATACTTCCTTACTGGTTGGCCCACAAGGAATTTTCTCAATTACCTCTTCTATATCTAAGCCTTGAGACACAAGAAATGACTCATGATCCCTGCAATGCAAAACAGGTGCATGGTCAAAACCCTTTGTTTCAAAATTCTCCTTAAACACTTTCATATTTGAATGCTCCTCATGCAGGATTGTCAAAAGAGGCTTCTCCCTGACCAATAATTGGTACTCCATATCTTGCAACTCTAATGGATTTTTTTTTATTTCACCACCATGTCAAGGTACAATCACGTCCTCATCAACATCGACATCATAAATGAGATATGGTGTTGAATCCTCATCATGCATAGGTTTTATCACGCTTGAAATACCCTCAACATAAGCATCGTGCATAGTGGAAGATGTTGGATCCTGGACATTGGTTGATTGCCACATCTCCTCATAGTCATCACGAGATGATTTCTCCTCATCTTTTGCCGATTCATCAGAGGTATACCCATCCAATACACCGGTGTCATCAACATCACTAGATATCTTTGATGATGTACCATAGGCTATAGTTTTTACCCTCTAAAGGCTAGATGCATGCTCATCCAAAAGGTCAATCTAAGGTCATGTTAAACCTTCCTCAAGAAGTGAGGTCTTTGATTCACCAACTACTGCAAATTTGAATCCATTTTTCTTCTTCTTCCCAGATAGAAACTTCAATAAATTGGGACTCTCTAACAATGTTGTGAAATTCCTTTGACAGTCCTTTAGAAATTTTTGATATTTCTGTTCGGCTTGTAATAATTTTGTCCTAAGTTCTTGACTTGTCTCCATACTATAAAATCGTGCGGCTTTTTCTGGAAAAACCCTGATAACTTTAGTTCTCGGACTCTATTTCGGTCGATTTGTTTTTTGAAATTGGATATTTTTCTAAGAGGAATTCAAGTATCCAATTTGCTTTTCCAAATTATGCTAAGAAAGTTTCATATAGGAGCCTGAAGTGCACCACCCTCTTTTTCCCTAAAAAATATTCTACAAAAAGACCCCAAAATGTTTTTCCCTTCTTCGACCAAGGAAAGTGCTTTGATGCAATCACAGGCTGGCAAGATCACCATCTCCAATACCACTATAATATCCCCAATAGAGCTAGGTAGGGAGTTTATGAATTTCTATGCAGTTATTTTATTTTTCCACAAATATTTTTGCATTCATTCTACTAAAGACATTTCTTCAAACATATTTCAAGCATCCTAGATACACTTGGAATAGAAGAGAATCATGGAATATTTTATTATGAATGGAGACTGAATACAACAATCCCATGGTTGTTATGGTAGCTGCAATACATCAATGGAAAACATACAATACAAGCCAGGGAAATTTTTAAGAACCCACCTAAATTTATATGTATAATAAATGAGTGAATCCACATGACACATGGGAGAGTGTGAAGGCTATTTTATCAATAAAATAATATGCATATATTTTTTTTTGGTGAATCTTTCACCAAATTATATAATATTGTAAAATTTGGGCGAATCTTTCACGAAATTATAAAATCTTGTGAAATTGTGGTGGATTTTCACATAATTATAAAACCTTTTAAAAATTTTGGCGAATCTTTTAAAAGTTTATTAATTTAAATAAATTCGAATCAATGTTCGATCTTGGGAGTATTCCAAGAAAATATGGTACGGAAACACCTGGCTAAAACACACTACACGCATGAAGAACACTATGCAGAATTAATAAGAATGGTCAATGAATGTAGATATGCTGGTGCTGAAAGACCATGCTGAAACACACACAAAGAAGACTATGTTAATATACTCAAGTGAGACATTGTTGGGTGCTAAAATTGCCCCCTTTTCCTTATGATTTCCATGCCATTTTCATCTCATTCTCTTGTATTAATTCATCCCTATTGTTTACACTTCCTATGAGAACATTAATCCTCGAGCAGGTACAATTCATTATTCATTCAACACTGTGTTATGTTAAAGCTTAATTCATACTTTACTTGTAAACTAGGATAATGTTTCCTTAGTCCCGACTCCTAATTTGGGTAATTACACAATCATACTTGTAAACCACGAAGATGTACATATATGCAAATATGTTGGTGCTGAAACACTTGGCTTGGGATGGAACATGCTCCATGCACGAAGAAGACTATGTAGAATTAATAAGAATGAATGCAGATATGTTGGTGCTGAAACACCTGGTTGAAACATGTTGCACGCATGAAGAAGACTATGCAGAATTCATAAGAATGTTCAATGAATGCAGATATACTGGTGCTGAAACACCATGTTGAAACACTGGGCTAAAACATGCACGAAGAAGACTATGTTAATATACTCAAGTGACTCAATGAGACATTGTTGGGTGCTAAAATTGCCCCTTTTTCCTTATCATTTCCATGTCATTTTCTTCTCATTCTCTTCTATTAATTCATCCCTATTGTTTACATTTCCTATGAGAACATCAATTCTAGACCATGTACAATTCATTATTCATTCAACATTGTGTTACATTAAAACTTAATTCATAGTTAACTTGTAAACTAGGATGATGTTTCCTTAGTCCTAATTTGGGTAATTACACAGTCATACTTGTAAACCACGAATATGTACATATATGTAGATATGTTTGTGCTGAAAAACCATGTTGAAACAAGCTGCATGCATGAAGAAGACTATGCAGAATTAATAAGAATGAATGCAAATATGCTGGTTCTGAAGCATGAAACATCATGCTGAAACACTTGGCTGAAACACACTGCACGCATGAAGAACACTATGCATAATTAATAAGAATGTTCAATGAATGTAGATATGATGGTACTGAAACACCATGTTGAAACACTGTGTTGAAACAGACACGGAGAATACTATGTTAATATACTCGAGTGAGGTATTTTTGGGGGCTAAAATTGCCCATTTTTCCTTATCATTTCCATGCCATTTTCATCTTATTCTCTTGTATTAATTCATCCCTATTGTTTACATTTCCTATGAGAACATCAATCCTGGAACAGGTACAATTCATTATGCATTCAACATTGTGTTATGTTAAAGCTTAATTCATACTTTACTTGTAAACTAGGATGATGTTCCTTAGTCTTGACTCCTAATTTGGGTAATTACACAGTCATACTTGTAAACCACGGAGATGTACCTATATGCAAATATGTTGGTGCTGAAACACTTGGCTTAGGATGAAACACACTCCATGCACGAAGAAGAATATGTAGAATTAATAAGATTGAATGCATATATCCTGGTGTTGAAACATCGTGTTAAAACACATGGCTGAAACACGCTGCACACATGAAGAAGACTATGGAGAATTAATAAGAATGTTCAATGAATGCAGATATGCTGGTGCTGAAACACCATGATGAAACATTGTGCTGAAACGCGGACGAAGAATACTATGTTAATGTACTCAAGTGACTCAGTGAGACATTGTTGGGTGCTAAAATTGCCCCTTTTTCCTTATCATTTTCATGCCATTTTCATCTCATTCTCTTGTACTAATTCATCCATATGAGAACATCAATTCTAGAGCAAGTACAATTCATTATTCATTCAACATTGTGTTATGTTAAAAATTAATTCATAGTTAACTTGTAAACTAGGATGATGTTTCCTTAGTCCTAATTTGGGTAATTACACAGTCATACCTGTAAACCACAGAGATGTACATATATGAAAATATGATGGTGTTGAAAAATCGTGTTGAAACACCTAGATGAAACACGCTGCATGCACGAAGAAGACTATGCAAAATTAATAAGAATGAATGCATATATGCTAGTGCTGAAGCCTGAAACACCGTGTTGAAACAGTTGACTGAAACACACTACACGCATGAAGAAAACTATGCAGAGTTAATAAGAATGTTCAATGAATGCATATATGTTGGTGCTAAAACACCATGCTGAAACATTGTGCTAAAACACGCACAAATACGAGTATGTTAATATACTCAAGTGAGACATTGTTGGGTGCTAAAATTGCCCCCTTTTCCTTATCATTTCCATGCCATTTGCATCTCATTCTCTTGTATTAATTCATCCCTATTGTTTACATTTCCTATGAGAACATCAATCCTAGAGCACATACAATTCATTATTCATACAACATTGTGTTATGTTAAAGCTTAGTTCATACTTTACTTGTAAACTAGGATGATGTTTCCTTAGTCCTGACTCCTAATTTGGGTAATCACACAGTCATACCTGTAAACCACAGAGATGTACATATATGCAAATATGTTGGTGCTGAAACACTTGGCTTGGGATGAAACACGCTCCACGCACAAAGAAGATTATGTAGAATTTATAAGAATGAATGCAGATATGCTGGTGCTGAAACACCGTACTGAAACACTTGGCTGGAACACACTGCACGCATAAAAAAGACTATGCAAAATTAATAAGAATGTTCAATGAATGCAGATATGCTGGTGCTGAAACATCATGCTGAAACACACACAGAGAAGACTATGTTAATATACTCAAGTGACTCAGTGAGACATTGTTGGGTGCTAAAATTGCCCCTTTTTCCTTATCATTTCCATGGCATTTTCATCTCATTCTCTTGTATTAATTCATCCCTATTGTTTATATTTCCTATGAGAACATAAATTCTAGAGTAGGTACAATTCATTATTCATTCAACATTGTGTTATGTTAAAAATTAATTCAGAGTTAACTTGTAAACTAGGATGATGTTTCCTTAATCCTAATTTGGGTAATTACAGAGTCATACCTGTAAACCACATAGATGTACATATATGTAGATATGTTGGTGCTGAAACACCCGGCTGAAACACGATGCATGCATGAAGAAGACTATGCATAATTAATAAGAATGAATGTAGATATGCTGGTTCTAAAGCCTGAAACACCGTGTTGAAACACCATGCTGAAACACACACAAAGAAGACTATGGGCCATGGCCCCACTGATTCCATCATATCCAGTTGGTAGAGTTACTCCACCATTTTCATCCGTGGCAATCAATAATAAGTATCTATTAATGGTAGGTACTGATAAGTTGAACGTAATCGCCACCTCAGATTTTTCTTGTTGGTGGCCATCGGTCAATGCCTGCATGTACGTGTCCGTGGTTTACAACCCACATGTATGACTAGTCACTGTGACATGTGTTTGACATGATACTGTGAAATAATGATTGTTCCACACCCTTCCACATCACTAATAGATGACCAATACTGTCATTTCAAGTTGGGGGGTATCCCATCATCCCTGAATAAATTAACTAACCGCTGCCATAAACATTCAATCAACATGTTTTTTAGGTTGATTTTTCCCACGGAATTCAGTGTTGGAAGATTGGAGGAGTTTTGCAAAGAGATATTGGTCTCATCACTCTTCTTTCTTTTCTCAATGGTAAAATTCATACACTCCTTTTTTGTATGTTATTTCATGGTAGTAGAAGCATTTCACCTTCTTCTTCTTGCCCTCTAAGTTCTCCTTTAGGGAATTTCATTTTTGCTTGTTATGTTGGCCCTTATTCTTATTCTTGCTTGTTCCTTTAATAATTGATGAAGAATAATGTTTGTTCCTCATCCAAGATTAACACAACGCCCTACTTCTTGATCTCTTCCTTCAACAAGTCGAAGCATGCTTCCTCAAAGTTCAATTTGACCTTAGACCCCAATATCAACATTGTATCTTCATACGATGCAAGCATGCTTCCAAGGGGAATAACAATGGCATCTCCATCAGAAACTTGAGCACTACACACCACCAATTCTTCCATGAGCTATCAAAATTTTATTTGTATGTTCTCGTGCTCTCAGATTCTTGCATCTTCATTCGAAGAAAATTCTTTCCAAGATGAAGATTATAATTCAAATCCTTCTTTTCATAAATCCGAACCAACTTGTCCTGTGCATCCTTCAAGGTCCTGGCCTAACTTGCAACCGAAAGAATGTTGTCACTTAGATGGTGAAATATAGGCTTGTGACTGCCCATCCTTTATCTCCCATTTCTTGACTTCATCCGTTCATGTAGAGGTTGGCTTCACCTCGTTCCTATTCACATTGTCAAGCACTCCCTGTCCAACAATAATGTCTCCATCAAAGTTTCCAGAGGCTAATTTTATGGCCATCAAATTGTCGTACCAGATTCTGTGATTCTATAGCAATGTTCATAGCCATATTTTAAACTCTTCTACAATTTTTTGATTATTAGGGACACAGAGAATCCAAAATAGGAGTTCAAACACAACACAAACTACCTACATATCTGAAACTATGTAAGAAACTAGAGCATGCAGTCACGACTCACAACACAAGAAAAGATCTATGCATGGTTATAGGAATTAAAAAACCAAATGCAGAGACAATAACTACTACAACAAGAAAAATATATGTTTAACATCGCTTCCCAATTGCAAACATGAAGTTTTGCACAATAAAAATGAGGGAAAGTGCTTCTATTTCATTGATATACCTAAATGTATATATATATATATATATATATATATATATATATATATATATATATACAAGAAAAGTACATAAGAAAAATTTGAAACTCCATCTGTCCCAAGTAACCCAAACGTTTCAGCTCCATGTAGATGAATTTGTTGACTATGTGCACTCGAAGGCTGTGTATTTACAACAAATATTACTTGAGAAACTTCCCTTGAGCATAGATCACAAAGCTTTTTTACCAAAAACTATTGTGATTTTTGCCCATAGAATTATGATTGTGGTTATCATGTTGGCCCTATAAAGCCTATTTATTTGGTGTTTTAGACACTTGTTTCTTAGATAAAGGGTTCATTTAGTATGTGTTTGGTCATGGGGATAGACATGTAGACATTTGCTAGTTTGGATTTGAGTTCTCTCACTAGGTTCCATTGCATGATCTGTAATGATAGTTTGGTTGTAATATGCATGTAATTGTTCCCAGATAATAAAGGAAAGGAATGACAAGATGCTTCCTTTCTACTTAAATGAACATCTGCCACCTATCAAGAGGTGGGACATTGTTTTATATTGTTATGACATGTGACATGACAACCCAACTTAACGGCCATGATGGCTTTCGCTTAGAAATAGCCCCCTTGTGGGGATGCACCAACCCACAAGAGGCAAACATGTCACATGGGGGAATAAAACCCTAGTAGGGTAATAACAAGACCCTGCTTTCACCTACTTGGCAAATGTAAAGATCCGTGCAATTTTTTTTTTCTGATTTCACCCTTATTTTTTGCTCATGAACCATTTATCAATATTTTGGATGCCAATAGTTTATACAACAGTAAATAAGTAATGAAAATAAATTAATTGACAATAGATTTAATATCCTAATATATATCAACAAAACAATATCTCAGACTAATCTTTTATTGCTAGTTTCAAGAGGGAATACATAGACAACAGTCAGCTTACAAATTGTTTAGATCTGACCTTGCTTAATGATGTTGTTACAAGTTTGATATAAGAGAGTTTGGTTATTGTAGAATTGCTAAGAAGTTGAATCGTTCCCCTCTTGGCCACCATAAATGCTTGGGTTGTCACCTATAGGCCCACAAGAATGTTCTTCTAGGAACATGTCCTCTTCTTAATAGGAAACTCGCCCCACTAACATGGATATTAGTTACAAGTAATGGGTATTACGCCCAACATCAAAGAATAAACCCAATTAGTGATGTTAACTCGACCCTGATGTGCGATTTGTCGCCCAATACATACAATTCGACCATGCATAAGGAAAACTCGACCAGAGAAGAGCCACGAACCCAACAAATGTGAGATTCGACCCCCAAGTCTGGTACAAACATCCAACAATCACAAATACTCCCAGCAGGATGATAAATTGTTGGCCAACAATTCAAATCATTCCCCAATGCTCCCAATACTCACCCAACAAGAGGTCACGAGTAGAATAATGTTGCCTCTCTGAATTATTTGYGCCTAACAATCACAAAAGGCGTTAAGAAAGAAAGACTCGAAGCACAAGGAAGCATACATACTTCGTCTATCACAACGCACCATTAAAGAGACATCTGAAACTCATGGAAGGTTTGCGRAAATCAGATTTGTGGGYACTGAATATTTGTAGGTGGTAATCATTTTATTTTCTATSGAGCTCAAGCATTTTCGGCTTTTCTCCAACCGAGTAAGYGGAAYGAAATTTCTCTAGAGGCATATGGCACTTGTTACATAAGTCACAACCACAAGCTAGAGGAGGGATCTCAATGAAAAACCATGAACATACCATAAAAGAAGGGTGAAATACCTCTGAAAAATCCCATGGCCAGAAAATAGGCGAAATACCTCCGAAAAATTCCATACTTCAGAAAATTAGGGCGAAGGGAGGATCCAGTTCGAATTTGATAGGGAGAAAATATATTTCCTTACTCTCCTCTAAAAAATACCAGTGGGCGAAGGGTTTTTGATATAATACTTTTAAAATAAATTTGGGGCTATATGTATTGAAATCCTTCAAAAAATTCTATAGAAATAATTTGCCCAACCAAAATTTAATACCCTCTAATTTCGCCCCTAAAATTTTCTATGATACAAGCCAAAACCCTAGTATCATGCCATGACCTCCTTAACAGATGAGATCAAACCCTCCAAGTGCCACAACCTCTCCAAGCAAATCACTACAACCAAAACTAAAAACAAACCCAATATGAAGCTCCAATGAAGATCCTGGATGGATCCTCCTTCTTGTCTAGCTAGGGTGGATATTGCATCACTGAAACAAGATCAATAATGAAAGGGTTTTTCCAAAAACTCCAACGAAAACGCTGGCTACAATAGAACTCAATAAGATATCAAATCATAATGATAAAGTGAGGCTCTACCCCTCCTTTTATACTTTTTCCACTCCTTCTGGAATTTCCCCCTTTTTGAAATTCAAATGCAACTTCTAGAATTTTTCCCTTTTTGACTAAATCTAATATAACCCTTATTTTCCCTCCAATTTTCACTTTAAGATTAAAAGTCACTTTAATAATGGTTAAGTAACTTATTAATCTAAAGTTACTTTATTTCGATAATGTCACTTAAAAAAACATGACATCTCCTAACTAAGTGACATTAAATGACCCCCTTTTTACTTATTTCTCTCCACTGACAAGCCACAGAAGTCCCTTCTATTGCAAAATAGGGGAACCCAAAAATGGGGACACGACATGTTGCCTTGAAGTATTATATATTTCTTAAATTCAGAACATGGATGAAGTCTTATATCTTGCTTAAATTCATAACATGGCAATATAACACTAGATAGAGAAACAAATGTTACTTTATAAAAATACAAAATTTTTAATTATTAATGATTTTCTCCTGGTACCTCCTTGAATTTTTTATTAAAATAAAAACCATGTATTTGATCATGTTAATGTGGTCAACTTAGTAAGACATTGACCATAAAATGATGAATTAAAAATATTTGA
Organism: Picea engelmannii; assembly: GCA_009831015.1. Lineage (NCBI taxonomy): Eukaryota > Viridiplantae > Streptophyta > Pinopsida > Pinales > Pinaceae > Picea > Picea engelmannii. Next base: position 111,155 of record ML786067.1, on the reverse strand, counting down.
AAAAGATAAATGGTAATAATTAAAACACATTACTTCTCTTAGAAACCAACTACATACTTACATTATGACAAATTGCATGCAATTAGTTTTACAAGGAGATTCACTATTGGAAAACACGACAAGTTTAATGTCTCTTCATCCTACTAAGGTGTGAGAGAAAGTGACTTCATTACACAACAACAACTGATCATGCACAATAAGGGCACATGGCATGCATAGTGGACAAACCTCTTGTTGGGCAGTAGAAGCATAAACATAATAAGATTTTAATGGCAAAAATAAAGCAAGCAACAATCACATAATGAAAACAATATTTACATGGTAAAACCCTTCAAAAAGGAAACATCCATGAGACAATGATAATCAGTACTCTTATTGATCAAGGGAGAATTGCAACATCCAAACACCAACTTACAACCTTCCTTACACTCATCCCACACTCTTCTTTGCCTTTACGAGCATGCATAGATATACAACATCTATCAAATAGTTACAGAAAATGATCACAAACGGATCAAACAGTTATGCATGTCCATTTTTAGATGATTTGGTTCAACTAACTACAAAGTAGTAAGAGCCAAGAAATCTGCCCATATCCCAACAATCGTGGGAAATTAGTTGGGACATTTAAAAAATATCCACCTTGACAACAACTTACCTGATATATCATGCCCAAATTTATTCATCACCTTTTCCTAAAAGCCAAGAGAATATAAACGCCACCACAACTTCTCTAACAATAATCGTTTCATGAACTTGTTTGCACATCAATCTGCTCGAGAATTGGCCATTCCACCTCCATTAGTAACCTATCTTACAAAATTATGCCTTGTCCCATTTTGATATGTTGGACTGTTAGTCAAATGCGTAACACTTTGAGTACCACATAACACCTTATCCTATACTTGTCCAAACTTACCCAATAGATCCTTGGATTCATGTGAGGCACAACCCGAGGTAGATCTCCTCTTGTCCAAGTATCCTATAAGTTATGAATCAACATAACCACATACTAAATCATTGCAACCACTATAGTTGATACTCTTCATGCCTCTAAGATATTGAAGCACCCATTCCCAATGTTTTTTACCTAGATTTTCCATGTGTCCACTAACAACACCAAATGTTGCATTTGAAACATTTAATCTTGACCATTTCATCACATACATACTTCCTACTGTAATGACATATGGTATATGAGACAAAAAAGTTTCTTCCTCATAATCAAGACAAAAACTTGAAGAAAGCTTACAATGGAAAGCTAAAAGGATATTTACTAGTTTCACAATGTTCATACTGAACCTCATCAATATATTCTCCATAGAATTTTGTTGTGATAATCATAGCTTACCATTATTCTCGTCTCTGTATACTTCTATGCCCAAGATTTGTTTTGCTGCTCCTCGATCCTTCATCTGAAATGTCCTATCCAACTGAGACTTTAACTTGTTGATCTCAATCATGCTTTGCATTGAAATAAACATATCATGAACAAATAACATCAAGATAACAAATTTACCATAAACACAATGGTTATAATTATTTTTTGATAAATTCTGGCTCACCATGAAAGAATCTAACATCTTGTACCATTGCCTAGGTACCTTTAGGCCATACAACCATTCCCTGAGTTTGCAAACAAATCCCTCTTTGCGATCATGAACTACTTCTAATTGTTCCATGTACATATCTCTGCTAATGATGATTTTGTGGGTAGTAGGATCCCACAATCTATATCCCTTAATTTCATCACCATAACCAATAGAGATATAAAACTTGCAGAAATTCAAAGATTGTAAGTCTGGAAACAACTTATGGTTTACTAGTACCTGCAACCTCTTCTTTCTCATATGTCCTAGTCGATGATGCCATAAACAAGTAGATGCACTTTATTTCATAGATACCACCATTGCTTCACTTATTTTAGTACTCCCTATAACATCCCACTCTTGTGCGCACTGAGCGAACTTATTCTTTGAGGACACTTGCTTGCAAGTGATCCCGATTATTATACTATTGGCCATTTGATTATGATTATGAAACATTATGGATATGTTATTTTGTGTGTTTACATAGACAGGTGCTATTGACTGGGTTCTCCTCAGTGTGAAGGACTGTGGACCTCGAGGATGCAGAGGCATCGATGAAACCCCTTGGACTCCGGATCGAGTCAGGGAGTGGACTATTGGGTTTTGATTATTATTGATATGACATATGCACATCTGATTAGATGTTATGATGATTGATTTTATTTCTGACATGATTCATTGATGATGTAGGCTGATGATAGCTTGTCGACCAGACTCACATGTGGAGTACATGGGTCACGCATGACAACTAGAGATGTTGAGGGAGAGGTGTGGACAAAAACCCTGCCACAACCTACTAGCACTCCTGCCATGGCTCAAACTGTAGGTTAACGATTACCTAGTTCAAGAAGACCCACGAAGCCGTGAGGGCAGACTGCGACAGTCGCTCACGAGGATTCTAAGGGGCGCGCAATAAGGCAGGGGCCTTATTCCTTAGAGGCCCTTAGTCTCCCACAAGATCACCTGACAGAGTATTGACTCCAGGGGTTTTTGATGTCAACCAAGTCAGTCAAAAGGTGAGTGGCACCCTTGGAGCATGTAGTGCGTCCTAAAGGGCACGTCGCGCAAGGAAATTGGAAAGAGGCGAGTGGCACCCTTGGAGCATGTAGTGTGTCCCGAAGGGCACGTCGCACAAGGAAATTGGAAAGCGGCGAGTGGTACCCTTGGAGCACGTAGTGCATCCTGAAGGGCACGTCGCGCAAGGAAAACAGACAGTGGTGAGTGGCACCCTTGGAGCACGTAGTGCGTCCTCAAGGGCACGCCACTTTTTTAACTAGTAAGTGAATAAACCTAGACGGCCTTAGAACAGATGACGTGACAAGTAAGATTTAAAAATTTTCCCTAATAAAAATGTCGCCCAACCTAGGAAATTAAAATCTAGGTCTAAGTGATACTTGAGGTAAATAATAATAATAATAATCATAATTAAACATGTGACAAGAAGGGGGTAAGAAATTCAATTAGTTTATTAAAATTAAATTATTTGGGGGGGTTAAAAAAGAAAAAAGAAAAGGGAATGATTGTTTTTCTACATAGGCTAAATAAATTTTAGTAATTAAAAAAAAAGGGGTAAAAGGTAATTTTTCTACACTGCTAATTTGAGTTTTAGATAAAAAGGGAAAGGAGGGAAACCTAAAAGAAATAGGAAACTAAGGGAAAAAGGGGAAACATAAAGAAAAAGGAAAACATAAGGAAAAAGCATAAATGACTAACTTAGTAAGGAATCTTTCCTTTAAGAACTTTCTAATTTGAACTCAACTAGGAATTTAGTAAGAGCGTAAGTCATTTAAATTGTGTAAGGGAATATGCGGACACCTAGGAGCGATTTTAGGGATGATTTTATGTGGGTGAGGGAAATAGGAGTAATTAAATAATTAATGAAATTAATTTCTGGTGCAACTAGGGGGATGGGTGACATGTGTACAGGGGAAGTTTTTCTGAGCTAAATTAATGAAAAATAAATTAAATGGGAATTTGGGAAATAAATCACTTAGGAACTCTATAAAAAGGATTGATGATCCAGGTGGATAACGGTGGCCACCCACCTTCTCCAACTGGCCCAAAACATGTTTCTGGCAATTTTGGTAATTTACTATTTTTAGCAGTTTTTAACTTCCGGGGCCATTTTGAGGCCCTAAACGATGTTTTTTGAGAAAATGGGGACCAACATGGATTATAGATTGATGTTTCTCACCCAAAAGTTTTAGTTCTTGGATAGATCTTTCCAACGAGCTATCAAGCGCCCCAAACGGAGATCGCATGCAAAAGTTACGCCCCTGGGAAGTTGACGTATCAACTACCCCCATCGGGGCCCACAAACCTTTTAGCTCTTCATCTTCCGGGGTTAGGGTTTTGGATTTTACTTATGTTAAAAAGGCCCTTAGAGCCTCATTGTAATAATCATCTTCTTTTGAATGCGAGTAGTCGTCACATCTCTTCTTAGAGATAAGCTGCCACCATTCTATCGACTCTTTCACTCTGTATTTTACAGTCTCTGTACATTTATTTCGTTAATAGAAATCATGTATTATTGTATATCTGTGACTCTTTTTATATTTCTGCTATATCTCTGTTATATTGTTGTCTCTCATTTCGTGCCAAATATAATCCGGATCAGTGGTACCAGAGCAGGCTGCTCTTGATCATTTTTCAGTGCATGTCCCCGACGAGGTCTGAGTATAGAAAGTTGGGTCTCGAGCTTGTCTTTCTTGAGAACAATCGCTCTCGCACACCCAAGAAACCCTCAATGGCTGAAGAAAAGAAAAACGACAGAGCAGATGATCCTGTCAGTCTGTTGCTTGAGCAAGCTCTCACGCGACAGAGGGACGAAATGATGGAGAATTTTTCCCACATCCTTCAACGCCTGCCGATAGCATCAGGCGCATCTTCATCAAGCGGCCACTTTGGAGACACCTTGCCTTTCAAGGTACAAGTTAATTTTGATATTCCCATATTTGAAGGTCAAATAGATGCAGAGTCCCTAGATAAATGGTTAAATCTGCTAGAAGGTTATTTCTCTGTTCATAATTTTTCCGATAAGGAAAAGATCACCTTCACACTCCTTAAGGCTCTCCTCCATGTCAAACATTGGTGGGAAACTTACTGGGAGAAAAGTTCCACATAGGAGTCTGGAATATATGGGGTCGAGCCCACTTGGGATTTTTTGTGGATGCGGTAAAGGAACAATATTACCCTGTTGGCAACTATGAGGACCAGTACATGAGATGGACCACACTGTGACAAGAGAGGGGCCAAGCGGTTCCGGAGTTCACCAATACCTTCCATACCTTGTGCACCAAGCTAGGTATCAAAGACTCCGAACAACATTTGGTTCTGAAATACCGTGGGGCTCTACACAGATACATCCAAACTGAAATGGATTTTCTGGACATCTCATCACTCAGTGCTGCTTATCAATATGCTGTTAAAATCGAGCAGAAATTTGAGTACCAGAACAAACAAGAGTTTGGGTCTGCAAATCCGCAACAACCAAAGTATGACAAAGACAACCCTAACAAACAGTCTCCCGAAAACCAGTCCAAGCCACAGGAAAAGAAGGGTCACGGGAAGACAAAGAAAGACACCGGAAAATGGTGCAATTTCCACAAAAGCCCCTGGCACAACACCAATGAATGTCGCTCAAAACAGTCATTGGTGGCCGAGATCAAAGACAAGGAGTTGAACCCTGATTCAGAATCTGATTCTGAAAATACTGGTAAAAGATAGATCATCTAGGTAGACCCCACTACTATTGTCACGATCGCAACAATTCAACCAGAAGAACCAACAGATCCAGAAGAGGGGGAGCGCCTTTTTCATTCACAGATGTGGGTGAAGGGGACCCCGCTGCATTTTATTGTTGATAGCGAAAGCCAGAAGAACCTCATCTCAGCATAGGTTGTCAAACAATTGGGATTGTCGACAACACCACACCCGCAGCCATACAACATCAGGTGGCTTTGCCAAGGACGAGATCTTTGTGTCAGCCAGCAGTGTCAATTGTCATACGGCATCCAACCCTTCAAGGATGAGGTAATATGTGATGTTGCCCCGCTAGATGTTTGTGATGTTCTCTTGGGCCAACCATCTATGTGGAAACACCATGCTATCTATGAGTCTCGACCCCGTAGTGTCATTATTACTCTGGGGGGTCATCTCTACAGGATACCAGAGGTAGTTCCAACTACTGCCCCACCTAAACAGTGCCACAAGGTAGTATCTCATACTACAA
>ML786067.1:89070-100881 GCA_009831015.1 Picea engelmannii | reverse complement strand
ATTATATGTATTATAATCTGTTGGACTGAGATGATTATGTATTATAATATGTCATGTATTGACTGCGATGGTTTATAATAACATGTACTGAATGCTATTTAATATGTATTGATCACAATGTTATGTATTGATTGTGATGGACTATAAAATGTTATGTATTGACTTCGATGTTTTGCGATGTGAATAACCTGTTGGTTTCGGTTGCACTGAAACATTTATATTCAAGATATAGTTCGGTTTCATTTAGGGAATTCATAAGGTAGCTAATTCCTAAGATAGCCTTATGGTTTCAGTTTTAATTAGCGACATAAGACAACGAATTCATGATTTCATTCTCATTGATGATATAATGATTTAATTTTGAGTAAGGCAGTACCCCTAGATTGCATTAAACAACTTCTTTTGCATTTAGATCATTGGTATAAAGATGTTCAACGTGTTGATTTCCTAATGGTTTTGCCTTATGATAATCTTAATTGTTTGATTATTAAGTACAGGGATTATTGCCTTATAGCAGCCTTAAATGTTCTCCCAACAAGGAACTCGATGAGGACCTATTGATTGTATTTTTGTAAGGTGTTGCACTGCTAGATTTTATGTGGGACGAAGGGCTAGAAGTAGGTCGGTTGTGCATGGGTCCCTAGTTCTCCCATTGCACTGTGGCCCTATGATTTCTGTAGAGGGGATCATTGTGCACCCTCATGGATATAGGCGAGTGATCGATTGGCCCGAGTCTGTGCTTCCCATCATGGGCGTTTGATCGTTGTAGTTGTTGTTGGTGTGGGGGGATTGTAATGCCTTCATGCATTGGGTTGCATGCCATAGAGGTTCTAGTTACTGGTCGTTGAGGCTGTTGTGTTGGGACGGTGGATGTTGTCCTTTAGCTTGTAGGCGTTGTTGTGTTTGTGTCGGGCGGGTAGTCATTTCCTTCTATCTTGATTTTCACAGGTTTCGCCCAATTGCTTGATGTGCTAGTGCGTTGAGTCATTGCAGTATGTTGCCTGATCTGCGTGCGTGGTGTTCGTCCCTAGGTTTTGTGGTTTATTATTGTCGTCATTGCCTTCTTTCTTAAAAAAAATAAAAATGTTTGCACTTTTTTCTTCGCTTGTAGCTGTAACGGATGGGGTCATTACACTCCCTTTCATCTTGTAAAGGTTCCCAATATTTGTAGCCTTCATTACCACTAAACTTCCCTTCGACACTTTCAGTGCTCCACCTTGACCTGTGTATTTAAACCCACTGGAATCCAATACTCCTAAACAAATCAAATTATTTTTAAGTTCTAGTACATGTCTAACATCTGTCAATATTCTTACAATACCATCAAACATCTTAATCTTAATGCTCTCAATCCCAACAGTTTTTCAAGAAATATAATTTCCCATAAAAACAACACCATCATTTATAGATTGGTAAGATGAAAACCAACTTTTATGTGAACACATGTGATGAGAAGGACCAGAATCTAACAACCATTCTTCTTGATATTGTGATATACTACAAATAGATAAAACTTCATCAACCATACCTGAACTTGAACTTGTTGTAGCTGAATTCGCTTCCTTTGTGGAGTCCTCTTTGGATGCTTGTTGTCTTTTCCAACAATCCTTCTTGAGATGCCCATATTTTCCACATAACCAACATTTTCCCTTACCCTTTATGCCTTTTGACTTAGACTTGAATGCTTCACTCGAATCCTCTCCTCTTTTTGTAGGTCGACCTCTAGTCAATGTTGCTTCTAATTGGAAGTTTATAAACTAGATTTCCTCCGCATCTCTTTAGATAAAAGAGCTCCCACAACAATATCATAATCAATGGTGTATGTTGCGCTAAACCACATAGATGTGACTAAACGATCTCAAGATTAAGGTAATGAACACAATACCGTCACTGCTTTGTCCTCATCTTTGTATTTTACGTCCATATTATTTAATTGACAAATTAGAGTATTGAAAACATTTAAATGATCAACAATTTTTGTACCTTCTTTCATTTGTAAGCAATACAACTACCTCTTCAAATAAACTCTATTTTTCAAGGAATTTTTCATGTGAAGACTTTCTATTCTGTTCCATAATCCTGTTGTTGTCTCCTCTCCAACGATGTTAAAAAATACTTCATCTTCCAGACACATATGAATAGTACTGAGAGTTCTTGCATCTAGATCTTCCCACTCCTCATCTGTCATGCTTGCTGGTTTCTTTGTCTTTCCCGCTAATGGCTTTTGCAATCCTTGTTGCACAAGCATATCCCACATCGTGAGCTTTCATAGCTCAAATTTATTCTTGTGGTTGAATTTCTCCACCTCAAACTTTGAACTCTCCACTTTTTCCATTAGCACAAACCACCCAAAAAACCATAGCTTATAATAAAATAAGGAGGAACAATCTTATATTTCAGAGTAGAACCCTAAATATATATGGTTCAAGGTTGAACCAAACAAGGTTTAAGCAAAAAAATATTTAATATACATCTTCCTTCAAACCTTTTTACTAAAAACGCCCACCTCTTAATAATTTTATTGGACATCCACCCACAATTTAACTCTCACGCATCCGCCTTTACAAATAAATGATGGAATCCTAAACAAATAATTTAATAAGACATCCACTCATAATATAACTCTCATGCATCCTCCTTTACAAATAAATGGTGGAATCTTAAATAAATAATTTAACTGGATTTTCCTATCGGCATACCTGCCGCGGTAAACTAGATTTTCCTATTGGCATACCTGCCGTGGTAAAAAGAAATTTACGTAACATACGTCACTGATCTAGAAAACCTTGTTTCCTGTTTGAAATCTGGTTGTATTGCTGGTTAAGATACGAGGTTTGGCATTTGAAATATTATTCCAACAAAATGAAGGCTTCACTTTGCAGTGCCTTAGTCACCATTGGAACTTTCACAATCATTCTATAGTAAGATTTACAGGTTAAAAAACATTTTCCGGCAAATCCAAGGTTATACGGAGGGTTTGCAGTTAATCCAAATTGACCAAACTTGACACTCAAGTGGAGCAAGGCCAAAATTCGTCGATGCACCAGGCGTTCTCTTGGATTTAGGGGTTCGTTTTGGAAACCCACCATCTAAAAGGTTTCAAAGAAAATAGAGAAAGAGTCTGACCAAACATTGACCAGTCGGAGGCATTGACCAGTCAGACACTAGAGACAGAGAAAAGGGAAAGGCTAGCATGTAAATAGAAATTGCCAGAATAACCGATGACGTCTGCGCCACCTCCTTTACTATGTCATTTGTTTTTCCACCTGGATTATGCATTGTGCTAGCTAGTTGTTTACCTTTCCACCGGTAGTATATCCGATAGCAAAACCAGGGGTTGCATAACAAGTAGCAGAAATCGGTACACATGCTCTGCCTCATGATTACAAGGGTTTGATATGTGTTCTTTACACGTGTAAAAGGAAGCATAAATGAGCATTCAACTTGCATTTTTTTCACTGCAACCTTCCGTCACTGCTACGGCAATAAGAGGTTCATTTGCACAGCTAATCACATTTCAGATAAATGTTTTAAAATAATTAAAAAAACAGAAAAAAATCAATGCATAATGTTATACCTTCGAAATAACTCCAAATCTTTTTGGTCAAACTCCAACTAATATGCGGTCAATAACATATCGAATGCTATATACCACTGCAAGCGGCAGGTATAATAAGACATCCACTCATAATATTATCCACCCATTTATCTTGTGCATAATGAAAAATTGTTCATACATTGCGATTCTTTATGTAATGAAAAAATGTTTTCATACCTTCATATCGCGTGTGCATACAACCTTCAATGACCTTTCACAAATATCACACCCCTCGCATCGTGTCTCATGCGATGATCTTCAGAAATTTTGCAGATCTGATCGCCCCCTTTGAAGGGGATTACCAGCGATAAGCCATTCAATATCGCGATTAGAACAAATTTGTCCACGAATCCGTTCTCCGTCCTTCTCCGCTTCAGCGAAAAACACAGTTTTGTTGACTATTCCTTCCTTCTAAGATCTATACCACTTGTTGGGCACCGGAAGAGTAAACATAACAAAATTTTAATGGTAGAAATAAAGCAAGCAACAATCACATAATGAACACAATATTTGTGTGGTAAAACTATTTGAAAGGGAAACATCCACGTGGAAATGATAATCTGTATTCTTATTGATAAAGAGAGAATTACAACATCCAAACACTGGCTTACAACCTTCCTTACACTCATCCCACACTCTTCTTTGCCTCTATGAACATGCATATCAAACAGTTACACAAACTGATCAAACAATTATGCATGTCCATATTATATTTTTAGCTGATTTGATTAAGCTAATTGTAGAGTAGTAAGAGCCAAGAAATCTGCCCATATCCCAACTATCCCAACAATCGTGGGAAATTAGTTGGCACATTTCAACACCTCTTCATCCTTTGGAAATAGTGAAACATTACATGTATGTTCAATCAATACCTGCAATCGTTGGAATTATCAAAACATAGATAGGTTATTTCATTTGAAACATAGGGAAGGGGCAAGGTTATTAGTCTTTGGGGCATGGTTGTTTGAAAAATACTAAGTGTGTGGATATGGTCATTAATAGGGTTTAGTAGTATCTTTGATGCAATCTATCGTGCGTACAATGAAATGAGTCTTCATAGGATTTAATGTCCATCTACTAGCGTAGGAAAATTCTATTATGATGTAGTGAAACGTTTATAAAACTATTATTATTATTAACATTTACAAAACTATTATTAGTCCCTGCCGAAGGAAAAAAGGGACTCTAGGTTTCGATATTAAGTTGACTTCATATTAGTATACTGGTTGACCATATATTTTTCGCCAATCTGTAATGTTCGACATAGGAAAGTCATTTTCAATTTTTTTTATTTAATAAAAAAACCTATTCTTTATAATTTCATTGGACAAAGAGATTTAAGGTCTTATTGTGCGCTTCTCTTTTCCCAATGTTTTGTTTTTCACTCTTCCTTATGCTTTATGCTTTATTCCAAATGTTTTATTTTTCACTCTTCCTTATGCTTTATATTTGGATCAATCCCTCATATACAATGATTTCTTTTTGTTCCTATGTTTAGTATGTTTTATTTTTAGTCTTGAATTAATGGCTGACAATCCCTGTCTTTGAAAATGACAATTGGTAGCAGAGAATGAAGACAATAATGCTAGCTGGCATTTGGCACATCCCTTCCGCCTCACCGCCTTTTTGTTATCTACCCACCCCCCCATACATAGAGAGATGCATATAGATGTTATGCTAAGCTTTGCAAAAAAAATGGATTCTAAGCTTTGCAAGACAATGAGCGAAAACCAACAAGTAGTTGTTCTCAAACATAGACCAACAATCCCAATGAACACTCCAGCCCAATGAACACTCTATAATTTTTGCTGCAAGTATAACTACAAATTTTGTTACAAGGCTTTTAAAGTATGTACCCTTGAGGGAGCTTTTTGAGCAGGTATGTATCCTGTCATTTGTTTGTGAACTGAGCAGGTATGTACCCTGTCATTTGTTTGTTTGTGATTTGAGCAAGTATGTACCCTGTCATTTGTTTGTGATCTGAGCAGGTATGTACCCTGTCATTTGTTTGTTTGTGATTTGAGCAAGTATGTACCCTGTCATTTGTTTGTGATCTTAAACGAAATCTTAAACAAAGGCTTACAAAGTGAACTATGAAGTAAATCAAATTCCTAATTAAAAAAAAAAAAACGTAGGAAAACGCTCTCCTTATGTCAGGTAAGACCTCCGTCGAAGTCTAGGCTGACTCGAAGACGAATACAAGGCATAGATGTGATCCTCGGGTTGTCCTATAAGACCATTGGAAACATCTGTTGTGAGGCTTCGCCAATTGAGAAGACCACACTTATGAGCGCAGGGTTGCCCCTAAGGTAACCCGAGCTTCCCTTCCCTTTTCCTCTATAAAGAAAGAAAGTAAGTGAAAGAGAGAGACGCTTATTGTATGTTTTCCCAAGGTTTGACCTTGTATAAGTTGGTTAGGCTAAGATCTCCTCGGCTTCTCCTCGGCTTGACCTTGAATCTTTGTCTTCTCCTCTGAACTAGGTTACCTCGGGTTGTCCCTCGACTTGTCCTTTCCTTACCTTAACAAGTCTTACCTCTGAGCTAGGTTACCTCAGGCTTCCTCGGCAAGCTCTTAACTATGAACTAACTTACCGAACTAGCTTACCTCGGGCTTCCTGACAAGTAATGCTTACATTCCCTCCAAAAGCAATGCTTACATTCCCTCCAAAGCTTTATCTCTCTAAGAATTGAAGATTCTCCTTGGATTTCTCCTTGGGCAATGAGGCAAGCATGGCGTCAAGCCAGGCGAAGGAAACGAGCCAAGCAAGGGTGCAAGGCACCCAGCAAGGCGCAAGGCGCCTAGGCAACACCTCAAGGCGCCTTGCGCCTTGAGTCCTTGAATATTTGTGTTCTTAAATCCTATCCTTGAGTCCATGAGTTAATTTGTATTTATTAATTCTTGCAAAGACTGGATATGTATAATGCCCTGGTACAAGAGTACATACCTGAGGGTTTATATTGGCCTGAACAAATGATATGATTCCAGACTTCTATGCTATTTCTCGTCATGTGGAATTGTTTTGGGTCGATTTTATAGGCATCTTCTTCTCCCCATGTATTGGGATTTTCGTGCATGCTCACTGTGAATGAACGCAAACACTCCTTCAGTGCCGACTCCAGAGCAACATTTATTTGAACTTGAATTGGTTCTTATGCACCCCACAGTTTGAAGACGGTATACAACGCGCACCCATTTATTCTTTAATCTATCTCCAACAGGCGTTTAGACAACGCACAAACATCACAAAACCTTATCACAAATAAATAACTCATATTGCTTAGAATACTACGTCAATTAGTCAGAGAAAAAGCACCTTCGTATAAGTTAATCAGATAGCTCAAATTTGAAAAACTCACCGGCATACCATCCAAATCCAAATGCCTTAACAAAGTTCATTAATATTAAAGTATATGGAATAAGAATTGAATTTTTCTTAACTGCTTACCTGTTGACAGAAGGTGAGACTCGCTGGATANTTGGATTTCTCATAGTTTAAACAAGATTCTTGCCCACCAAGTTTATTTTGGTCTGCCATAATTTTGGAACACAAGAATAAATAAATGCTAATGAATTAATGAATTTTTAACTTTGGTTACATCCAATATATTTGTGTGGTGCATTGGCCCTAGTCAAGAGACTAATTCTTGTGCATGCGCCACTTGACCTCCGTATGATATTCCTCATATCAGTGATCCGTCTGAGAGGTTCTCGGATAACATACAAGTGTATAACATGGTTTTTCCCTATATATTAACTAAAAATTATCCATTAATTTATTAAATAATAGAGCTACAGGAATAGCATTGTAATACCTGGGACGCCAAGCCCAGGCACGCGCCTTCCCACCACAAACTGAATCGCAGAAGACTGAGCAGGTAGGATGTTCAACACACACCAAGACACAAGTAAGAACATGATAAATATTGAACAAAAAGTGAATCTTAATGCGTGCAATTAAATCGAAATCAGTATAGACTAGAATGAGAATGGAATGGAACAATATGGAACACTGCTAGAAGGCTGAAGCAATAACCATGTCGTTACAATGCAATGCAGTCTATCACCCTTTACAATTTAATATTCATATTATTTTCCTTCCAATGTTTCTTAATTTCTATGCATTTGATATTCTACATGTTTGGGTGATGCCTTAGAAATTGCCAACATTATTCCATTACAATTTTAATGTAGTTTTCCACGAAGCTTTTGATTCAGTAAATAAATTAGACTTAGTTTTCCACTAAATTTCTGGTTCAGTAAATAAACTAGATGAGGCAGCTTCACGATCCTCCCATCCTCTATATATCTATGACTTTTTCCTCCTGGTCACCGTACCTAAAAAACGCTTCTCATTTTGTTTCCCTATAACCGCGACATCACTAGTTGTTTGTTTCAAACGTGGGTGTAAGATTTATGAAATTTCCTGTATATTATTGTTCAAAAAATAACTATAACAACAACAGAAAGGTAAGCAACCATATTTCCTATTTATACTTAAAATATCAGGCCATTTTGAATCCGTATGTCCAAGAAAGATGTTAACACAACAGATTTTGTGTGAAATTGTTTTATAGGTCATGGGCCAAGTTTCTAAGGAAGAAATTGCTTGTGTTGCTTGCAAGCTCCAGAAAGAGAAATATTCGGAGGAATGCTTGCTCACACCTTTTTTTCCCGCAGAACGATACCAACAAGGTTCTGTTGGTACACAGATTCTTCGGATATGGCCATGTCATCAAACTAATTGTTTAAATTTTAATATGGCTTTACTGCTTAAGGTATATGATCAACACAACAAAACATACATTACTTTTCTGAAGTTGAAATAACTTATATTCAAACATATAATTGGTCAGTTGAATTCCAAACTCCAAATAGGAATACGATTAGCAGGATCGAGATGGAACCCTCAAAATCCATGTATCGAGAAGATTTCAGTCATGTTTGTCAAGGTAAGACCTCAATTAAGTGACCAAACACAATGATGATGCTAGTGGCTTTGCCTCGGGTTCATGGTCTTAATCTCACTTTCAATTTGTTACATCAAGGAACTGTTACATTCTACTATTTTTCTACAACCAATGGTTGCGTCTTGTGATTTCTGTTTCTTCATCGCTTCACCTTCAACACCATAATTACGCCAAAAGGCGTACACCTATTGACAATGGGCACATTTAATAGGTTTTTAGTTCTTAATAGGTTTTCTATGGACGAGATTAAATATACCTAGAATATTCTTAGTCGTCATAATAAATGAATGGCTCTGATTTCATTCATTGACTTCCGAGCTGTTATAAAGACATCCGTATATATGTTTACTCTTTTACATTTACTTAATCGTGTTTAAAAATCACTGTATTCACTAACTTATTGCCACGTCTACCTGATTAAAAAATACAAACGGATTTTCGTGAGCCTGACTTTTTTACTATATTAATTAGAGGTTTTTTAACTAAGCCGGAAATTTAACAGCCGCCTTTCGACGTTCACCAGCGACGAGTACATAAACAAACATTTTTCGATAAGGACATCGTTAAATCGCTCACAGTGGATGTAATCATTGCACGAGCAACATGTGGATGTAATCAATGCAACATTATACTGCTTCTGAACAAAAGGAACAACAAATTCCAATGTCGGGTAAGACAGTAGTTCAGTTTTCACGATTTCTCTAGACGAATATATGACATTAAATAATGGAAGTTATTTTGGATTTGAACTTGTGACCTTTTAAGAAGAACTACATGTTTTTAACCATTAGGCCCACTCAAACTGTGTCATTGATGTCATTGCTTTTTTTGAGTTTTTTTAATGAGAAATTTCCAAATTGACTATCGTGCTTGTAATTGTAATTAGGAATTTGAACCTCATTTTATAGTGATTTAAAAATTATATTTTTATGAAAAAGAATATAATTAGGAATTTGAGCCTCATTTTACAGTCATTTAAAAATTATATTTTTATGAGAAAGAATTAATTTTTACAGGGCCAAATTTCAACAATCCACTCTACAATTCTGAGGCGGTCACACAGTAGAATAAAGAGACGACAACACTGCTTCAGAAAACAATTTTATAGTCGGTGCCTCCGAAGCAAGTGAAGGTGTTGTTCACATCGTCGAGAGCATAGCTGTACATCGGGGGCATTGTCTCTTGAATAAACGAAAATAATTAGAGGGATCACATTCACAAATAATTAGAGGGATGGCATTTGATTGTATTTGAATAGGATTATTTTAAAAGTTTTATGTTTTTTAATTTTATTTTAGTTATTATCATTGGAATTTGGTAGTGTAATTATTGACAAAATCACAATTTTACATTGTTTGAATTAGGTTTTTTAATGTATAAAAGAACTTAGCGTTTTCAAAAACTCAAAACATCCAAAATATTAATCAAAATCACTAAAATTTACAATCCTTTTAAATTTCTAACCTAATTTAAAAAAAATAAAAAAATAAAATAAAAATACCAAAAAAAATGTTAAAACGTAGTAATATTGCGGTGGATTGAAACGGAGTAAGCTAACTCAGGAGAAAACAAACCCACTTTTCAAGCAAAAAAATGGGCCTGAATCCGACCAGATTTTCAGAGGTACTCTGAGTTTCGCACGGATCAAAGTTCTATGCATTTCAGAATCTCACCTTAGGGGTTTTGCCCCATTTTAGACCAACCCAGATGCTTAGAAAATCGATCAGAGTTCTGGATTGGCCAAAAATTTACAATGGGGTCGTCGGAAGACTTGCCGGAAAAATAACTCAAGCACTCTGGCATCTGTCAGATGTTGTTGTAGTAGGCGATTATGTGGCACAAAGAGTTGGAGAGCATGATAGACATTCGTAGGTTAAATCGATCTACGAGAGAGATGTCATACACATCAAGGTTCATGTTTTGGTTGAGAGTATACTTGGCCATAGTCACAGGTGGGGTTCAAGACCCTTGACAATTTAGTAGACCCTCACAATGCCCGGTATTGCTGTTGTCGCTACTGTTGTCATTGAAGGTGTTGAAACGTGTCAACTAATTTGCCATGAGGATCGGATTTCTTAACTCCCAGTACTCTGTAGTTTGATGAATCAAATCAGATAAAAATAGAATATGCATGCATGCACACTAAAGTGATCAGTCTGTGTAACTGTTTGATCTGTTTGTGTAACTGTTTGATTAGTTTGTGATCAATTTGTGTAAATGTATGATATATGCTATATATCTATGCATTGTTAGAGAATAATGCTTCATTAATGCATTATACTAAGATTGGGCTAGTTGAAGATTTATAGGAGGTTGTTGAGATATTCTCTCAACCTCTCCCTCCATGAGTGGAATCAGTTGGATCTGAATCCAACTATATATATGTGTACTGTGTTGTGTTTCAAAGGAGTTATACAATCTATTGTGTGTTATTCCTTCACAATAGCTGCTCTTCCAATTTCTAATTTGGTATCAGAGCAGGTTCAGTCCTGACTCTCTCACGAGAGGGGCTGTGATCATGCAATCTAGACAATGTTAATCTTCTGTAAATAGATTAGCGTAGAGTGAGAGTGGATTGTTTTTATTTATGTGTTAGTTGTTTGTTTGCCTACCGCTTGGTTGAGGATTTGCAGGATTTGCAGTATCGAGGTATCGCCGCCGGTTGATCTGCGCAGACAAGGATTGCTGCGTTTATTGAATCGCTGTTGAACTCTGTTCACTGAAAATGCACGAGTGAGCTGCTACAACAAAAGAAGAAACCCGTTGATCACTGTGGAGAAGCCGTCCGTCTTGTGCAAATCGTTGTGCAAGGAGATCCGTTCAATCCGACGTGAGAGCCGTCATGTTGTGCAACGAGATCTGTTTTTTTTGCTGCTGCAGGAATCGCCTGCCTAACGATCAGATCTGGAAATTGATTCTCTCATCAGCTGTGTCGCTCCTCCACCAATACTTCTTGCCTCCGCTGCAAAATATCGTGATACACAAATTCTTGATGATTTTACCTTCTCGAGAGATATCACACTGCTGAAGACTGTGCTGGGCTGAAAGTCATTGAAGTTCTGAAGTCATGCATCTGTCAGAGTTTTATGTCAAATTTGTTATTGTTATATATATTATTATGTGTGGTGTGTGGTGAGTTTAAAGTTTTTATATAAGTGTTTATGTAAAAATAAGAACTTGTATCTTGATGCAAGTTGGTAGCCCCAGTTTCAAGTACAATGTTTTTATTGGAAGTCACCTTGTGT
>ML786067.1:67398-88388 GCA_009831015.1 Picea engelmannii | reverse complement strand
TGAAGATTTATAGGAGGTTGTTGAGATATTCTCTCAACCTCTCCCTCCATGAGTGGAATCAGTTGGATCTGAATCCAACTATATATATGTGTACTGTGTTGTGTTTCAAAGGAGTTATACAATCTATTGTGTGTTATTCCTTCGCAATGGCTGCTCTTCCAATTTCTAATTTGCATACC
This sequence comes from Picea engelmannii, assembly GCA_009831015.1. Classification (NCBI taxonomy): domain Eukaryota; kingdom Viridiplantae; phylum Streptophyta; class Pinopsida; order Pinales; family Pinaceae; genus Picea; species Picea engelmannii. The sequence goes on along the minus strand of ML786067.1, from coordinate 88,209 downwards.
CGTAGAGGCAAAGACAGACAGTTTGTGGGATGAGTGTGAGGTTTACAAGCCTATGTTATCATTGCCCCCATGGATGTTCCCCTTGTGAAGGGCTTTACCACATAAACAATGTGTTCAATTGATGTGATTGATTGTTGTTGGTTTTATTTATTTTCCATTGAATCTTGTTGAGTTTATGCTTCCGCTTCCCAACAAATGGTATCAAAGCAGATTAGCCGAGCCGAGTCAAGCAAATCTACATGATCTGAAAGCGAAAGAAAAAGACTCGTAAAGAGGACAGTCGGTCATGTGCAGAGGAAACAAAATGTCGTTGTATCAAAGTCGAGTAGAACATAATTCGTTGAAGGGAGAAGGGAGATATTTTTTGCACTATCGTTTCCCGAGCTGTGTTGGAGGGGCGATAAAGAGACTCCCACTTACGATTTCCAGGATTGTGTGGATCATCACTCCCTGAGTCTTTTGTGAGATGCGATAATCCTAGTTCATCGCTCCTTGCATTGTGCAATAGGTGCTATAAGGACGATAAAATTGGTATCATCGCTCCTGTAGCTTAGAGGCTGGTACGATAGAGCGATAACCGTGATATTAAGTTTACGAGGTATGAAGTTATGACGTTTATATGCTAGTACGAGGTATGAGAGTTGACTTTTTATTAAGCACAAGAGTTACTTTTTTTTCCAAATGATTTTTTTTTCTTTGTATTAGTTTTGGAGTTTATTCAAGAAAGATACAAAATAGTGTCCAATCAATGATTGTGCCATGCCTATCAAAGACATTAAGGGAAATTCCTAATAAAAAAGGAGAATGATCCAACTGTGCAGAAATAGTGGCTGCGATCAATACAGTGCATCGCTGATATATGAAAGGCGAGCATCAAATGACTAAGAACAACGAACAAAAAAGCTAGAAAATAGGAATACTATGAGTAAGGCCCTCAAGACCATCTACCCCGAGTTGATAGGACAAGACACTGGGGTGCGTTAGGAAAGCTTTTTTTGAACAAAATATCAACATTCAAATTTAGCTCCTTGTAAATGTGTGAGAATCTGATTTGTGAGAAAGTCTGAGTTAAATCGAGCATTCTATCCTTCCAACATTTCAAATTCGAAACATGGTCTATAATAATTTTGGAATTTCGAGCATTCTATCCTTCCAACATTTCAAATTCGAAACATGGTCTATAATAATTTTGGAATTTCCTCTTACGTGAAGATCCAAAATGTTATGAGTAGTAACCAAGTAAAGGGAGACCCATGCTCCAAGAAACTCTGCTTTAGTGTTAGTCCCAAAGCTACAATTTAGGGTCCAAGTGATCCAAAAGCCATCACAAAAAAATAACTTTCCACCGGCCCCACAAAGTAAACCCAAGTTTTGTGAGGCCCCATTGAGCCAAGCACAGTTCCCGCCCATCTAAGTGAGAGGATGAATAGCTCGTGGGCCAGGAAGTTTTTTAGGTCTTTCGGAGTTCAACTCCCCCAAGATAAAGAAGCATACAGTGTTTATGGAGATAGGTGAATTCTCGAATAAAGCCTTGTTGCGGGAAATCCAGATAAACCAGCAAACAATTACTGGTAGATGTGGATAAATGGTGTCTTGTTGGGACCAATTTTCCAGACAGTCCTGAAGAGTTGAACCCGTCCACCTTAAATTTGGATGGAAGGCTGATAGAATTTTAATACAAGTCATTTTTGTAATGGGACAGTCCCAGATTAAATGAAAATGAAAGATGGATTCAGAATTTGACCGGCAGAGGAAACACAGATTTGGGCCAATCCATCCCCGGCGTTGAAGCAAATCCAATGTTAATAGTTTGTCATTTGTTGCGAGCCAGATAAATTGTTTTTGTTTCAGAGCAAGAGGCCCATGCCAAAGATTTTTGCGCCAGCCGGAATACCTTTGAGCCCAAATCGTTGATGAGATTGCCCGATAAACATTCCTGACAGTCAATTGACCCGAATTATCCCCGCCATTCCAAAGAAAAGTGTCATCCACAGCATGGAGGCGGATCCCCGCTCCTCTAAGCGCCGAGCAATACGAAGACCACTCTTGTGCAAGAGCGTCCGATAATCCCATGTCTATGCTGGATATCCACCTTGTGCAGTCAAGCAAATTGACAGGGCGGGTTTGCGCTTGATAGAGGAAAATGATGTTAGACAGTGATAACTGATCCAATAATTCGTGTGAGAGGAAAGCCTTCGATCCAAGCCCTAGGATAGCGTCCGTGTCGATGAGAATTTCAAGACCAAAACCCGACTTCCAGCAGATCCAATGGTGGATAAATTTTAGGTTTCTCAAGAGAGATCGCCAGGTGGGAGAATCATTAGAAGTACAAATACCCGGTTGTCTGAGCCAGCGAGCAATAGAGAGCGGGAATATGTATTTACCAAAGATGATACGGTGCCAGATACCGTCCTGAGTTAAAACACGCCACAACGATTTAGTAGCCAATGATTGATTAAAGATTGTGATGTTGCGAAGGCCCCAGCCACCAGCCGACTTTGGCTTTGGAATGAGATCCCATCTACAAGGATGAATGGTATTTTACTTTGCAATCCCAGACCAAAGGAAAGAGAACATCATTCTCCTGTATAAAATGGAGGAAGGAATCTTATCTAGAGCCAACCAGTAGACCGCCAATCCCTCGAGCACCAATTTTAGGAGAATAAATCTCCCACCTAGCGTGAGCCATTGATTGCACCAATGAGCAATACGATCTTCAAATTTAATCAGCAGCCAGGTCCAATCCGTAGTTTTGTAGAAATCCGGCCTGAGATAGTAGCCGAGGTAACGGAAACCCAGAGAGAGCTCTTGATAGCCAAAAGGGAAATTTTTTTTGAAGGTGTCCAGATCAGCCGACAAGATTTCAGAGAAGTGGAAGGTTGATTTAGCTTCATTAATTTGGAGACCCGACGCCCCACAAAAGAGGTGTAAAATCCCTTTAATTTCCAGCCATTCATTTAAGTCTGCTTTGGTGGCAATGATGATGTCATCCACGAAGAAAAATGCATCACAGATGTCAGTCTAGATCCATGAATGCCAGTGATTAGACCCTCTTGTTGTTTCGTCTTAAGGAGAATATTGAAACCCTCCAATGCCAAAATGAATAGGAGAGAGGGCATCCCTGTCTCAGGCCCCTTTCATTTTTGAAGAAGGAGGTGGCTTCACCGTTGACCAAAACCGCAATGGATGCACTTGTCACACACCCCATAATCCAACTTGTTAAATGATAACCAAAACCATATTGCAATAGAATCAATCTAATGTAGTGCCAATTAACACAATCAAATTCCTTTTTTAAATCAAGTTTTAGAACCAGTGCTTGTAATCTTTTGCGCTTTATACTGTGCAATACCTCCTGGACAGATCCAATAGCGTCGAGAATTTGACAACCTTTGATGAAACCTAGCTATTCCTCTGAAACAAGACGAGACATAAATGGTTTGATTCTATCGATGATGATTCTAGTGATGAGTTTATAACAGAGATTGCAGAGAGCGATAGGGCGAAAATCACTGAATGTAGTGGGATGGTTTGTTTTAGGGATCAAAGTCAGAAAAGTGGAATTTAGAGCCCGATGAACAGAACCTCTGCGCCTGGAGTTTTCGATAAGATCCCAAAGATCATCACTAATCAATTCATAAAAATGGAGGTAAAATTCAACTGTCCAGCCATCTGGGCTTGGACTTTTATCTTTTTTGAATGAGTTGAGAGCCTTCCAGATTTCCTCTTTTGTGCAAGGAGAGTATAGATGTGCCGCCTCACTGTCTGTAATGACTCTAGGGTAAAGGCCAGTGATTGTGGCTTGTTCAATGATATTGGCAGAGCTAGTATCACTGTAGGCAGATTTGAAGTAAGAGAATGCCACATCAAGAATATTTTCCTGCCCAATAATGGGAGCATCATCATCAGTTTTTAGTGACCAAATATGCTTTGAGTTTCTTCTAAAGATCACATAATTGTGGAAATACTTTGTATTTCTGTTGCCGCAAGAGATCCAGGTGGCCCGACTTTTCTGTCTCCAATGGGCTTCCTCAAATAGAAGAAGACGATTCCGCTCAGACTCAAGAAGCAATAAGTGTTGATGTAGATCCTTGTGAGCAAGATCTGGGATCGACGAAATTTCTGTAGTAAGATTATGAATATGTTGTTCAAGCTGAGAGAGACGATCAAAAGTCTTTGAAATTTGTTGTCTAACCCAAACCTTTACCCTTGATTTAAGTAACTTTAATTTTCCAGCAAGCCTCCTCTGAGTATCCGATTCATTCATGAAGCTATTGTCAGCCCAAACCTTCTTAACCAATCGCTCAAAGTCTGGATTCTCCAGCCAGATAGGGTTGAATTTAAATGGATAGGGAGAGCGGTGAGAATAAGAATCTAATTGGAGGACAATGGGTGCATGATCCGAGATGAATGGATATGCAACCCAAGTTCGGTATCTGTCAGCCTGTTGAAGAAGAGAGTCTGAAATGAGAAAATGGTCAAGGTGTTTAGAGATACATGTTGAGACGGATCTTCCGTTTCTCCATGTAGGGGCCATCTCAGCCGAAAGAAGGTCAACGAGGTTGTGAAGTTGGAAGATGACACTGAAATGTAAAGCCACAACATCAAGAGAGGAGTGCAAACCCTAGGTGTCGGCAGAAGATAAAGTGAGATTGAAATCCCCCACCAAGATGAGATTTGGTTTTGCAAGCAGGTCAGAGTCTGATAACTTTGTCCAAAATTCCAATTTGTCAGTACAAGAACCATAAATGTTGAGGATGTTTACCTGTCTTTTGTTGGCACAGCAGGTGCCAGACAATAGAATGCCACCACAACAAATAAATGACTTTAGATCAAAGTATGCAGGGTCCCAAGCCACAAATAGACCACCCAAAGTTCCCACCTAATTTACAGCGCTTACGAGCCAGTTAGGCTTTAGCCCATTAATAAAAGCATGAGAACATTGTGCGTCCACAAGTTACTTTTAAAGGGGATCACCTTGGTAAATTAAATGAGTGGATATCATATAAAATTATTATTCAAAGGGTGGATGCACTATAAACTTATTTGAGGTGAAAGTTTGTATTCTTAAAAGGTTTGAAGGTATATAATATATTATATATTTTTGCTTAAACATTTTTTTTTAATTAATATTTTATATTGTAAGGTTCATCCTTTAAACATAATATTGTTCCTCCATAATAAACAAATTTGTTTTTATAAGCTATGGTTTTGGGTGGTTTGTGTTAATGGAAAAAGTGCAGAGTTCAAAGTTTGAGGTGGAGAAATTCAACCAAAAAAATAACTTTGAGTTATGGAACCTCAAGATGCAAGATCTGCTCGTACAACAAGGCAATAGTAAGAGAAATTTGGTTGAGTCACCTTGAAAGAAAAAAAAATTGTATTTACCTTGGAGTTGTAAAAATGATTGATTGCATGTAAATGAGCATACGTCTGTAAGACCTGGATAGATATGCATACCGACTACGTACCCTTGGTTTATTGGGTCACCTATGAAAAGTATAGACATAGATTTAGGTAGATTGAATATGTGGGGGGCATGTATGTTGGGTTAACCTTGACTCAATGAAAGAGTTAATGGTTTTTCCGATCCTTTATTTATTTATTTATTTATTTTTCGGGTAGCCCGTCGTATTGTGTCCTTGGATTGCATGTAATGAAGCCTATAAAAGGCTTGGTGAACTCCATTATAAATGGGCGTGGAGGTAAGCGATGAATTCTTACTTGGTTGTCTTGGGTGGATTTGGTCAAGGTTTTTTGAATGCAATATTCAAGGTGGAGCAATGTGTCTAGGTTAGAAAGGTGGGTCTGTAGAAACACTGATGTGTTTATAGATTTGCAGTGAAAAGAACATTGTCAAGTCAATCAAGTGTTTGAGATCGAAAGGGCATGTTCAATAATGCCAAGTTGCAACAATATTTGTGGGCATAAGTGATTCTGTTATCTGGTAACTCGGTCACCATCGGTTGCAAAAGACTAGAAGGTTTTGGAAGAGGTATGAATAGGTCATCTGGTGATTACTCAAATGTGAAATTATTTGGTTGTGATGCTTATGTTTTTATCAACATTCTAAGTAGGACCCATATCAAATAGGTAGATACTTGATATGGTGATTATGTTAAGGGACACAGTTTGTGGGATCCTACTGCCTACAAAATCATCATGGACAGAGATGCAGGGTGTTGTTCCTGAGATTGATTCTAAGGCTCAAAGAATAATGCCAGGCATCAAAGGTTTTAAAAGAAGTGTTTTTATGAGTGCTTTTTTCTACCTTTAGTTTTCTGAGAAATAATCTTGAAAAGAAATTAATGATAAGACAATACATAGGCTGTATCTCGTTATCTGAGTCGCAATTAAAATGTCAAATGATGTAGAGATATTTACAAAACTGTTAAAACAAAGTTAGATATCAATTACAGATAAGTCCCACCTTGTTTACAGTAGAAGAACAATAGAAGATGCACCCTTGAACAGGAGATAAAAATGCAGTAATTCACACAGATGACAGGTCTTGTTTTAGTCACAGTAATAACAGAGGAAAATTTGTTACTGAATGAGCTGCTGATATATTATGATCACAGTAGATGTAGTACTAAATTGCAATCATTCACTCTTCAAGAATTACAGAAAGAAATTCAGGGAAATGGAAACGCAGAGGAAACACATAACTCAAATTGAACGAAACTTAGAATCTCTGCCTGCACTTGTATTAATACTCGAAAGAGTTTCTCTTTTACATTCGACAAGAAGCAACCTTGAATATATCTAAAATCTATCTTTTATACAAAATTTGTCACAACTGAAAATTGTTGGACTTCTCACAATATATGACTAAAAATATAATACATCTGAATAAAATAACAACATGCAAATATTGTTGAGTTTTGTTGGCGATTCCTCTATCTCTTCGTCTGCTTGCAGATGCGCTTGTTTTCCTTTGATCTTTGAGCCGAGTACACATGTCCATTAAGGCCACCATAATCATTCGGCTCACTGTCTTTGCCATTTGAGCTTGTTGCCATCTGTCCCTTCGGATGCGTTCACCGGGATAAGGAATTGCAGTTGAAGACATGGGGGGGATAATTAGATGAATAGCTCAATGTTGGATCGTTATGGGATGGCTAACGGTTACAAGGAACAGTAACTGTTCACGAAAACAATGATGGGGGAACAAGTGTCCAATAAGGAGGTGGGATGAGTGGATGCAAAAATGTGGGTGGTAGGGATAGACGAGGTAAGTGATGGTCGGAGGGCGAAAGGTAGAGTGGGTGGAGAAAGTGGACGGTGTGCATGATCTTTCATTTTATCCCATCTACACTCGCTTTTACCTGTTCAATGCATTGGGTGCACCTGTCCATCAATGCTACCACGAATCTTGAAGGCTCAATCCTTTCATTCAAATCAAAGGAAAACATCTTCTTATGTATTTGGGGCAACTTCTCCTGGATCTTGTTCACTTCCTGGACTATGACCTGAAACTGTGAACTTGGATTAACCAACCATTCATTGATTTTAAGTAAATCAATTCGGCTCATTTCTTGGATGGATGCCTGAGTATTTTCCTTGTTCTTTTTGGAGATTTGCTGGTTCATTTCTATCTCAATCTGCCCCAATGCCTCCAATATATTATTTCCTTCGAACTCAATCAACTTTTTATTTATTGAAGATAATGCCTCTAGACAAGCCTCTTTTACATCTCTGACAAGTTTCTTGCCTTCTTCCAGATTTGTTTCCTAGGATTTTAGGGCCATTTCGCCTCTTACTTGTTAAGAATGAGAGAGAAGGGGAAGACCAAGGGTATTAGCTCTCTGCTTCAATATGAGAACTTCTTGAAACTTAGATTGGGCTGAGCAGGCCTCTTTTTCCTTGACATACATATCTTTTAGAGAAAGGTCTACTACCTGATAGAATTTATGAATAACATCTACTTTTTGATAGAGTTCTTGCTGGGCAACTTTTGCCTCTCATTGATTTTTGATGCTTGTGTTTTGAAGGACGAAATGTCTATCAGCGTGTTCTATGTTAGGGTCAATCTGGCCTGCAGTTGCTCAATCAAATTATCACGCTAAGTGATCAGTCCTTTACTAGTCTGTGAACTCTAGTAGATCATCTCAAGGTTATCCTGTAACTGTTTGATTTGATGCTGATGACTAGCCCTGATTTGTTCAATGTCCTAGTTCATCGTGCTTCTAACAATATGTTCTGTACTGTATATCTCATTTTGCAATTGTTCTACCAGGAGGCATTTATGTCGCAGTTGTTTGGTTAAATTGTCCACTGACCATTGATTGGCAATGGCAAAAGCCCCTAATGAACCTACAACTTCTTTCGCAAACTCTGGACCATCATGGTCTTTCTCATCATACACCTTTTTTTTCCTTTTAGTGATAACTCCATCCTTTTGGTGGGATTCTCTCTTTACAATGGATTTTCGCTTCTTGTTGAAAAAGAAATCTGAGGGAGGCATCTCTTCGGGTAAGATAGGATTAAGATCACCTACAAAAGTGAGTTCAGAACTAGGATTTCCCAAGCTAGTCTGTAAAGGGGTTAATGATGTAATATGAGGCATAATTTCTATGGAAGGTTCTTGTCCTGTCGTATTTGGGGTGCCAGTAGGAGTAGATGGTGTTAAATGAGGGACAACTTGTCTCAGATTCATGAAGGTTTCGAACCAAGCTAACACTTGTGGATCGTTCAGTCCCGACAACGCTCTTATTTCGTGAAATAACACTTCTGGGCTTTTTTGGACTTCCTCAACTTTGTGCTTAGCGAAGCAACTTGGCTCAGATCCTGTAGGTCTAGCTTCCTGTGAAGGAGGCGTGGGTTTTGACTCTCCTTACAATATCTTTGGTAAACTGTTTTGTCTGTGTTTCTGAAAATTGAGGAAACCAACTTGTTGGTTAGGAGGCAGAGTCTGGAATCTCCTTCAGAATTCCTCATAAGATCTAAATCCCATGAACATTTCGTCATAAGGCGAATTCTCATGGATGTATCGCTTCATGTTAAACTGAGCCAAATGATTTTCCACTATCTTATGTGGATCATGCTTCTTGAACTCGATGTCAACTAATTTGACACTTCCAGGACCGCGGCCTCAACTTTAGAATGACCAAAATCTAATAGTGTGAACATGCCAACTTGAATGGGGAACGTTGGCCAAACCTTTTTCTGAGCTGCTTTCAACTCCTTGTTGATACCTCCTGCTACGATCTGGTATGCCACTTCTCTGCACACCATCATGTCGGGTAAAAATTGTGGAAGGGAATGAGGAGGAATGGAACAACCAAATAATCTGATATAGGAGAAGTTCTCCTCAATGAACCAGTCTGCGAGTGTGCCTAAGTTTGCCATAATTTTTTTTTGAAATTCGGTGGCGGTTGACCATAAATAGCTATATGAACATGCACTACAACGTTGTGACAAATTTCGTAAAAGAAATCTTTGGCGTTCTCCTCCCATAATTTGGAGTGGTAGAAATGAATTGGCTCAGAACTAGCCGGGGTCCAACTCCAGTTCATCAGGGGAAAAGGGGTCATGAAACAAATGGAATCCATAACATATGTTGACATGTAAAAAGGAGCAGGTTTCCCTTTTTATTTTGTTGATTTATTCTCAATGATTTCCTTGGCCAAATTATCAGATAACATTTTAACCCAATTGAAGGTATAACCGTTGACTACCTCATTCATGATGGCTACCCACTCAACTGAGAAATGTGTAGGGTTATTCTTCCCAAACAGGTGACATAGCATCATGGATACATACAACATATGAGCGTCTAAAGACGTCATGGCATACATACCATGAGCGTCAGATCTGAATTTTTCTGGATGTCCCCACCAGGTCTTGACTATATCATGACCATTTCTACCGTATTGAGTGCATTCCTTTCTCTCAGACTCTAGAAGAAAAGCGACATTGTAAGTGTATTTATGGGTAGGGGAAATCTTGTACATTACTTGTAGGTGCTCTGGTCGAAAAGAGCCGATGTCGACCTGCTGGTGGTTGATGACGCTTCTAGTTTGGATGTCGACATGTTCCAAAGCCCAATTTATCATATCGTTGTAGGGTATGATTCTTGGCCGTGCAACGATCTTATGCAGTGCCGACTGCGCTACAAATTTAAGCTTGGCTGAGAAGGACTCGTCGTCTTCCTTAGCAGAGTCGTCTGGACAGTTGATAATCTCATGCTCTAAGACATCAAAAACCTGCTTCCAAGTTTTAATGGCATCCGCAACTGGCGGAGTCGTGTATGATAGAACATCTGCATTTGGATTTGAATCATCACCCGATGCATCAAGCTTCTTTGCAACTTTTCGTGGCGCCATCATCCTCAAGGAAATAGAATTAGCTTACCTGTGACAAAAGAAGTCTGTAATCTCTACACTGGATAAAAAAATGTTAATTGCAAATAGTAAAAACGACTTTGAAATTCGAAGTGCTTTATTCAAAAAGTCTATCGATCTTCGTATAGCTCTACTGACGAATAATTTATTAAACTTAATGGAATCCATAACCTAGTGATTCACAATATTTATTTGAAATCATTAACCTTAATCAATCATAAATGTCATTAATACTTCGACGGTTCGCGTTCGAAAGTTTTGGATGTGACAGGGTGGAAATATCCCGAAGTCCGAATTCGCGGAGGAGTTAATCTCTAAGTAATCACTTTTATGTCGTAATTAATCATGTTTTAAAACATTGTATTAACTTTAAGTATTTCAGGAGTTCGGAACTAAGAGGTTTTGAATATAGCGCAAGAGAAACTTTTCGAAATCCGAAATTGCGAAGTGATTAATTAACATTTAATCATGACTATTTAAAGTCGTTAACTGTTTTATTAATTCCTTGAAAACCCTTTTTACTTTTTGTAATCACTTTACTTTGATGCTTTGATAATCTGGGGATTGTGAAATCAAAAAATCTCTAAGAGAAATCTCTCGGAGTGACATGGCTGAGAGGATGTCATTCTTGATGACGTGTCAAGAGAAGAGAGGTTCCACGTGTTACTTGAAAACATGTGAATCAACCGACGTAAATGTCAAAGATAAGTGCCACGTGTCAAGCCAAGAGAATATTTAAAAAAACATGTGTCCCATGACCTGTCCGTAAGTACTTTAGAAATGATCACGAGTGACTATCTTCGGGACTTCGGAACTTCGGGGTTTTTATTGTTTAGCTCTGTTGAAATATCTGAAGCGCGAAGCTGCAAAGTGACCGTTAAAGACTTTCTTTTAAAGCTCAAACAACTTCTTAAACTTCAGAGATCATTAGGACCGTTCGATCAGATCAGAGTAGCTCGTCGACGATAGACATTGTATGCGCTTTATTGATAATTAACAACCAATGGATTTGCTTTTTGAAACTTAAAAGGCAACCTTCTAAGTTTTTTGGTTTTTGGGTGAGATTTTTATTTCTAAGAGGCAAAATTTAAAGCTCAAAAGCTCAAAATTATACGTGTTCCAACACAATGTTTTATGAATATCCTTTTATAAAATTAAACATAGTAAAAGATGAAAGGTTCAAATCATGATTGGTACCAGAAGGGTATTTGGAAGGTATTGACTTCCATGAAAGTTTCTCACGAGTTGTTAAAAGCTTGTTTCTATTCATGTTGTGTTAGCACTAGTTGTGTTACTTTATCTTGAGTTATTACATCTAGATGTTAAAACTGTTTTACATGGAGTTTTTTGGATAAGGGGATGGATATGGAACAACCAAAAAAGTTAGTTCATAATCACAACAAAATATTTGTTTGCAAACTCAAGAATCATTGTATGGCCTGAAGCATGCCAGGGAAATGGTACAAGATGTTTGATTCCTTCATGGTGAACCAAATTTTACAAGAAGTGAGTATAACCATTGTGTTTATGGTATATACATTATCTTGGCGATTAAATGCTATGCTTGTTGCAAGCACAAGCATGTTTGAGATCAACAGGTTGGCTCAATTGGTTAGGACATTTAATATGGAGGATCTAAGAGTAGCGAAACAAATCTTGGGCATGGAAATACACAGAGACGGGAAAGATGGTAATCTTGGTTATCACAACAGAAGTATATGGTGAAGATACTCAGAAAATTCAGTATGAATAATGTGAAACCGATAAAATCCCTTTGGATTTCCATTGTAACTTTTCTTTAGGTTTATGTCCTAACTAATGAAGAAGAAAATGGTTATATGTCTCGAGTATAGTACGTTAGTAGGAAGTTTGATGTGTGTGATGAAATGGTTAGTATTTCACATGCAATTGGTGTTTTTAATAGGCACATGGAAAAACCAGGTGAAGAGCATGGAAATGGGTGTTGATGATTGCGATGGGAATGTTCAATTATTTCACATGCAGTTGGTGTTAGTGGAAATTGGTGCTTCAGTATCTTAGAAGCACATCAAAACAAGTATCACCTACAATGGTTGCAGTCTGTAGTTATGATTCAGGAGATTTGGACAAGTGGAGACCTACCTATGGTTATGTCTTGCAAGAATGCAAAGATCTATTGGTTAAGTTTGGAAAAGTAAAAGATGAGGTGTTCTATGGTGGTGAAAGTGTTGTGCATTTGACTAATAGTCTAGTGTATCAAAATGGGTCAATGCATCATTTTATAAGACAGGTTACTAATGGAGGCAGAATGGTCGATACTGGGGAAAATCGTGCATACATGTTCACGTAACAGTATTGTTAGAGAAGTTACGGAACTGTGATGGTGTTTTGTCTTCTCTTGTTTTGCAGGAAAGGCGATGAATAAATTTAGGCATGATATATCAGGTAAATTGTTGTTAATGTGGAGATTGTTGAAATGTGCCAACCAATTTCCCATGCGGGTTAGATTTCTTAACTCCCAGTGTTATGCAGTTAGTTCAACCAAATCAACCAAAAATAGAATGTGCATGCACGCACACTAAAGTGATCAATCTGTGTAACTATTTGATCAGCTTGTGTAACTGTTTGATCAGTTTGTGATAATTTTGTGTAATTGTGTGATAGATGCTATATATCTATGCATACCCGTAGAGGCAAAGGTAGACAATGTGTGGGATGAGTGTGAGGTTTGCAAGCATGTGTTTGGCTATTGTAATTTTCCCCTTTATCATTGAGAATACCAATTATCATTATCCCGTGGATGTTTCCCTTGTGAAGGGTTTTACCACATAAATATTGTGTTCAATTGATGTGATTGATTGTTGTTGATTTTATTTATTTTCCATTGAATCTTGTTGAGTTTATGCTTCCACTGCCCAATAGAAACAACACCCTATGCACCCCCAAAACCTGTCATTGTTGAACTCATGGGGTTTTTAAGGGTCCATGAATGCCCTCTCTGCAGTCGTTTCCCACTGTCAGATGAACCAAATGCCCAAACCATGAATCAATACTTGACCTCGATCTCGAGGGTCACACCTAACAACCTTGTCAGGGTGACAAATACAATTATAAAATTGAAGTGTTTGACCAACATAAAAACATCTATTGTTGCAATTGTTTCCTTGTATAATGTAAATGTATAACGCTACCATGAATGCGAGTGATTGAAATTTTTGCCCTGTATAATGTAAATGTATAAAACTTCCATGAATGCGAGTGAAACTCCCTTTACCCTTGTAACCATGGTTGTGATTCAAACATTTGTCGGCAAAATACCAATAATGAGATTGTTCATAATGCATCCACAATAATTGGCACTAGGCTACGTACTCACAAAACCCATGACATTGAAATGAAAGCAATGTGGCTTGTTGTGCTACTATAATTGTAATACAATTACAAGTTTATCAATGATTGTAATACAATTACCAGTTTAGCTGTGAACAAAACTAGAAAATTAATAATGAGTCCAATCTTTTTAGCTCATGTCATTGGAGATGTGTACAACTAATGCATTGTGATTAAGGAATGATTAAGGTGACTAAACTTCATGAGAACTACTGTATCCCATGCTTATGACTAAATTTTATGGAAGATCTGTTTACATCCATAAAATTTTAGATATGTGAATTATGTAATTGATATCATTAATGAACTAATCGTATTAAGACAACATGGCAATATATATGTATATATACACCATTTCTGAATGCAGAAATGGATTCATCATGCTGAAAAACCCCTGGGGCATTTGGCTTACACAGGAATAATCACTCAAATCTATGAATATAACAATTTCTTTTTAGATTTCGAGCAAATGTCCCCGGAAAAAATCGGTATTTCGTAGAACGTTTAGCCTACAACTATATATATATATATATATATGAAAAACCGAAACTTAGTTAAACAATACTCCAATGTAGCTTGTTCAATTACAACCTATTTGATAAATGGTTTGAGGTGCTTGATAGGTATATCTATTTTAGTATTCGTGGTGAAAAAACCCTAGTTGGCTTAGGGTGGAAGAAATCCCTTGGCCTCTTTTCAATGGCGACAATGTGCTAAGGGTGGAACAAGAAGGCAACACTTGTCACCAGAAGCTAGATCTGTGCGATGGTGGGATTCACACGCGACATTCTCTAGTTTATCACTCTCCAATGGTGAATCCAGGGTCTAGCGTATGAGGGCTAGCAGTCAGTGGACACCGAGTGGTTAGCACAAAGACTAATATTTGACAGACTTAATTCCATGCAATTTGGTACAGGTTCTGGACTAGATGGATGATGTCTAGGTGGAATTCGTTGAGGATGAAAATGACAAGGAGGACATATTCCTCACTAATTAAGATTTCATCCGTATTCAAAAATTAAAATGCATGGTTGATTTGGAAGAGCTAAAACCGTTGTATTAGGTTGAGACACATGATCCAAGTACAAGTATTTCAAAGCGAGGGCTGCATTCAAATTATTTGGTAAAGAAGGTTCTGGTAGCTTTTGCACTGTGTGATGCTCCTGTTTTGAAGATCAAGTCTGTAGAAAGTCACCCCAAAGTTGTATCCCATTCTCCACCTTTGAATGCAGTTGGAGCGTCGTCGGAGCCCAAGCCTTGCAGTGGTAGATCTCGAGAAGCATCCGAGGAATCAAGTCTTCCAGTAGAAGAAACAACGCCTAAGCACAAGAAACAATGGTGTTGGAAAGTGATGAAACAACGAAATAGGATGGTGGTTGGCGCATATGTGACATAGGTGAAATCCTAGACCTCCTTGGGAGAGCAACAGTTAGTCAATCCTGTGGGAAGATAGTTTCCCCAACCTCCTTACAGATATGGATGGACGAGAACCAGTCCATTTTACTGTTATATCTCCCCAAGTTCCACACCTTAGCACAAGGTTGGATTTGCTTCAATATTAGGTATAACGAGGATATGATTAAGATTTTAAACAGGGTATGGGGTTGGGTCGCTTATGGCCTAGTTATCAAAGAGTTGGCGATTTCTTTTGATCCCACCCGAGACCCAATGACTCCAACAAAAGTGTGGGCCAGTCTCCCTAATCTACTGATTGTATTATGGGAAGAGGTCGTCATGGTATCCATAGGAAAAAAATTGGGAAGTTTTGTCAGTTGTGAACCTTATTGGCAACTGAAAATTGACCGAAGGTGGGTGTGACTTTAAATTAAAGTGGACTTAAGGGAATGCATCCTTGATGAAATTGAGTTGGTTTGGGGAGGTTTCACATGGAAACAAAGGATTGATTATAGAAAATCTCCTTCTAGATTCTTTAGTTTTCATAAAGTTGGTCATATTCAAGCACACTGCAAGAGACCCCATCTTCCTTTCCCCCTTTCAAGAGAACGTGGAAGCGAAAGGTGCATTCGATGGCATCAACCTCCAATTTATCAAAGTCCTCCATCAAGAACAATGACAACGAAGATAATTTGTCGAGTAAATCCTCCTCATTGCCTCCTCATTGGGATTCTAATCTGGGTAAGCCTAATTCTTCTAATTTTTCCTTTTATGTTCCTCATTCTCCTAGTTTTCATAAGGTTGGGGTTTCTCTTGTGCACCCTAATTCTACCAAAGAGGAAGATCCCAATTACAATCCCATCTCTAAGGTAATTGGGGGTGATCCTCTATTGGTGAAATATTCTCATGTCATGTAGTTGGTTCATTCCTCTCCCCCTCCCCCCCTTGTCGTAGTTATCCCCTGCCAATTATGCACTCTTCTTCCTCTTCACCCCCATCTAAGGCCCCAACCGCATCATTGGCCTCCATGTCCTCTTTTAGATCGAGTTACATGTTATGGCCAAGTGTAAAAACAATCACAAGGAATTATTTCCTCAAGCTTTGGCTATGAAGAATAACTCTATAGGTCATGCAGGTCGAAAATATTTAATTTCATTAGCACAATTACAGGCGATTAAGGAAATTAGGAGTGGAAAATTTTATCAACCATTATTTGAGCGCTTAGAGCGGGGAAAGCCTAGGGAAAAGGTCACCGATGATTTTGTTGTCTTTGAATGTTCACAGAGTTGGGGGAAACTCCAAAATAAATTCCCTCAAAAGGATTTTCTTTAATAGTAGGCCAGAGTTCATTTTGGTGAAAGAAACTATGTGTAGTGGCGAGAAAGAAATACAGACCTTTAGAAATTGGCTTAAAGACTGGTCCTTTTGAACTATTGATTTGGTGGGGTTTGTTGGGTATGTATTATATTCTTTGCACAGGTAGTAGTGTTTGCGTTTCGTCGGGTGCGCAGGGGGGAGAAATCCCCTTGCACGGGGGTTTGAGGGAAATGCTCCCGAGAAAAAAATTTCTGCTTGGGGAAATGTGTCACATATTTAGGTGGTTTTTCGGAACATGGTTTCTTTGCCAATGGTTTTCTATTTCCGGTTAAGGAATTAGGGTTGTTGGCTAATCTAGGTCATTGGGTTAGGGTTTTGGATGCCTCTGGATCCTATATGTATATTGTATTGTAAACAATGTAATACTATGAATGAATATAGAATATGTTGGTTTTCCCGGTTTGGGTTTCCAGGGGAAAAATATCTGTGTAATGTTTGTATTTGCCATTGTATCTTTTCTCTTCTTTTACTGAAAATTTGTTTGCAATAAATATTGTACAAGGTTAAAATCTACATTTG
Source organism: Picea engelmannii (assembly GCA_009831015.1). Classification (NCBI taxonomy): domain Eukaryota; kingdom Viridiplantae; phylum Streptophyta; class Pinopsida; order Pinales; family Pinaceae; genus Picea; species Picea engelmannii. Next base: position 71,203 of record ML786067.1, on the reverse strand, counting down.
GTATTAGAGATTTGTTGGATTCAGGGGGACGCCTTTGTGGTCAAGGGTGTGGCTCGGGACTGTGATAATCCTTGTTACAATGGGAGATCTGTGGTATTGATTTTTCAGGTGAAAAGAAATGGCAAGCAATTCGAATATGGAGACCGAGAAGTTTAATGGGCAAAGTTTTGAGCTGTGGAAGCTCAAGATGGAAGATCTGTTGGTGGACAAAGATCAGTGGATCGTGGTAGATCCAGGTACTGCACCTACAAGAACTTCAACAAATGACTGGAAAAAGTTGGATCGGAAGGCAAAGAGCACAATCTGACTGTGTCTCTCAAATTCAGTATTACTGAATATGTCAGAGGAAGCTACAACCAAGGATTTATGGGATAAGTTAGGGAAGTTGTATCAGTCTAAGTCCCTAGTAAATAAACTATTCCTAAGAAAGAAGTTGTATAACCTGAGGATGAGAGATGGAGACTCGGTTGCAGAACATTTGAATGCCTTCAATATTGTGGTAAGTCGGTTAGTATTTGTTGAGATTAAAATTCCAGATGAAGATAAATGTATCGGTTTGCTGTGTTCTTTACCAGATTCGTGGGATAGTCTGGTTGTGGCCATATGGAGTAATACAACTTCCTTGAAGTTTGATGAAGTGGTCTCATCCTTGTTGTCGGAGGAGATGAGACGAAAGAATATGGAAGGATAGAGCACTGTTGCATTATTTGCAAGAGGATGCTCCCAGGAAAGAAATAGATCTAAGTTCTTAAGTGGGAGATCTAAGTCTAAGGGTAGATCTAAATCTCCTGAAAATTCTATAAAGGTATGTTGGAGATGTGGAAAATAAGGGCACTACAAGAAGCAGTGTAGATCCAAAGTTGAGAAAAAGAAGGGATCCGAAGAAGCTCCTTCTACAAAAGAAAAGACATCCAAGGAAGAAGGAGGGGATGTGCACTTGGCTTCTTCAAGCACACATGCAGATCATGAGGTATGGTTGGTTGACTCTGGTGCATCCTTTCATATGACTCCCCACAGGGAGTGGTTTTGTGAATATGAAAGGTATGATGGAGGTAATGTTTTCTTAGGTGATGATTCGACAACCAGAATCATAGGACGAGGAAAATTCAAGTTGAGGCTCATAGATGGAAGGATTGGAACACTACTTGGTGTTCTGCGTATCCCAGGTTTGGCTAGAAATTTGATTTCTGTAAGAAAAATGGACGATGCAGGGGTAAAAACAATATTTGAAAAGGAAACCTGGAGGATGGTTTGAGGAGCAATGGTGTTGTTGAAGGGAGTTTAGTTTGGAACTTTGTATAAGATGCAAGGAAACACTATTAGTGATGGGTGTAATATTTCCATTGTTCTTTATATTGGAGTTGAAGAAGAAAGAAATCCTACAGTCTCTGGAGAAAAGGTTATGCTGTGGAATCAAAGACTGTGGCATATCAGAGAAAAGGGTCTTCGACTACTACATGGTAAAGGTATGGTTGAAGGTATGTCTAACTGCTCTTTGGATTTTGATTTCTGTGAACATTGTCTATATGGGAAGCAGAATCAGGTAAGATTCCCCTCTGATGCAATGAGGGTAGAAGGAATTTTACAGCTAGTTCACATTGAGGTTTTTGGACCTGTGCCGGTCTCATCATTGGGAAAATCTGTGTACTATGTCTCATTTATATATGAGTTCTTGAGGATTACTTGGATATATTTATTCAGGAAGAAATCTGAAGTCTTTGACATGTTTAAAGAGTTTAAGGCTCTTGTTGAGAACCAAACATAGAAAATAATTAAGGTGCTGAGGACAGATAATGGCAGAGAGTTTTGTGGGAATGAATTTGAAGAATTTTGTAAGAAGTGCAGTATAGCAAGGTAAACGACTACGCCATATACACCTTAGTAGAATGGAGTTGTAGAAAAGATGAACATGACATTGATGGAAAAATAAAGGTGCATGCTCAGTGGTGTCGGGTTGGGGCAAGAATTCTGGGCAGAGGCTGTGGGTACTGCATGTTACCTAGTCAACAGATCACCCTCATCAGCATTGGATGAGAAGACACAAGAGGTATGGACTGGTAAGGAACCTTCTCTCACACATCTCAAGGTATTTGGCTGTGATGCATATGTTCATGTTCCAAAGGAAAATAGGAGTAAGCTAGATAAGAATGATGAAAACTGTATCTTTATTGGATATAAAGGTGGTCTAAAAGGTTATAAGCTTTAGAATCTAGAAACTAAGAAGGTAGTGTATAGCCGAGATGTGGTATTTAGAGAAATGAAGGATGTTTTAAAAGAAGAAGTCCTACCAAGTAAGGAAGAACCAGAGAAAATAGAGTGTTATTTAAAGGATGATGAATCATACTCTACAAAAGAACATGAATCAAAAGAAGAAGATCCTCATACTCCAGTATTGAGGAGATCAGTTCGAGAAAGAAGGCTACCGGAAAGGTATAATCCATTTGATTTTCATTCAATTTTTGTTTTGTATATTACTGATGATGATCCTAGAACTGTCAGGGAGGAAATGGATTCAGAGGATGAAAATCTCTGGAAAAGGGCCATGGACGAAGAAATGCTAGCTTTGGATAAGAATGAGGCTTGGGATCTAGTGGAGTTGCCGACTGGAAGAAAGCCTATTGGCAACAAATGGGTGTCTAAAAAGAAGCTTAATGCAGAATAAAAAATGGAGAAATATGGAGCTCAGTTAGTAGCAAAGGGTTATTCCCAGGTTGAGGGAATTGATTTTGGTGAGATTTTTTCTCCTATTGCCAAGTTAACTTCTATAAGATTTATGTTATCTATTGCTGCTGCATTTGATTTTGAAGTAGAACAGATGGATGCGAAGACAACATTTGTAAGGTAGCNAGGTCCACTATATTATTAAATAAGGCCCACTATGGTAGTTAGATATAATAAATGGGTAATTAGATATAATAAATGTAAGCGGACTTCTGAAAAGGTTCTACTTCTAGAAGATTCCTCCTCTAGAATGTTCTTAGGTGATGGTAGCACTATATAAAGGGGTCCAAGCAATGTAATGGGATATAAAGAGAAATATTTTATTTGGAGCGGTAGCTCAATAGGAGGATGCCCCCTCGAAGAGGCAAGTGAATAGGAGATGATCCCTTCCATAATAGGATCCATTGTATGGTGTTGTCCTACCTCAAGGGTTTGGTAATAATAAAGTGTGGTTTCTTCTATCTTTCTTTGTGGATCTATTATGTATTCAGTATTTGTGGTGATTATATTTGTAGATCTATTCGGGTTCTTAACAAGTATATGCTTGGTATGATATCGATGCCGATTGCGATGATTGATATATGGATAGTTGTCATTTCTGGGATGAAAACCACTTCCATATTTTATTTGATGACTCTACTCCACCTTTTGTAGAGAAAATCAATGTCCCACATCAAGAGCTAGTTATGATTACCAACGTCCAGCCTGCATATTCTACAATGGTATTGTTCCTTCTAGATTCAGCATTGACCATTTCCCACTATGTGGTTGGATATTCTTATTTGGATCCACATGATAGGTGTCAATATTGGGAGCATCATTTTTAGTTGGTTATTGGGTGGCGATATCTTCCGTGTGGAGTTCACATGAGCACTTGGACATGGGACCCTGGTTTACAATGACAATTAGACTATTTCAACATGGTGGCTTCCATTTCTCAATGGGACCCTGGTTCTCTAGTCTACTTCAGCACTATGGTCCACACTTATCCATGGGACCCTGGTGTATGGTTGTACATCAAGCGTTGAGGACAATGATTTCATAAGGGGGATGGAATGCAAGGTAGCTAGAGAGGTAGTGGGGG
>ML786067.1:48763-67350 GCA_009831015.1 Picea engelmannii | reverse complement strand
CAATGTAAGGTGGACTAGGTCCACTATATTATTAAATAAGGCTCACTATGGTAGTTAGATATAATAAATGGGTAATTAGATATAATAAATGTAAGAGGACTTCTTAGAAGGTTCCACTTCTAGAAGATTCCTCCTCTAGAATGTTCTTAGGTGATAGTAGCACTATATAAAGGGGTTCAAGCAATGTAATGAGATATAAAGAGAAATATTGTATTTGGAGCGATAACTCAATAGGAGGATGCCCCCTCGAAGAGGCAAGTGAACATGAGAGGATCCCTTCCATAATAGGATCCATTGTATGGTGTTTCCCTACCTCAAGGGTTTGGTAATAATAAAGTGTGGTTTCTTCTATCTTTCTTTGTGGATCTAGTGTGTATTCAGTATTTGTGGTGATTATATTTGTAGATCTATTCAGGTTCTTAACAACATTCCTACATGGGGATATGGAAGAAGAAATCTATATGAAGCAACCAGAAGGTTATGTTTTGAAGGGAAAGAAGGAGCTAGTATGCAAGCTGAAAAAGTCCCTGCATGGTTTAAAACAATCACCAAGGATGTGGTATAAAAAATTTGATACTTATATGCTTGGACTTGGCTTCACAAGAAGTAAAGAGGATCACTGTGTGTATTTTAAATTAATTGGCGATCATTTGATTTATTTGGTCTTGTATGTGGATGACATGTTACTGATAGGAAACAACAAGGAGATTATCTAGGATGTGAAAACTCAGTTGTCCTCTAAATTTTACATGAAGGATCTCGATGCTTCAAATTTCATTTTGGGCATGGAAATTAAAAGAGATCAAAAAAAGAGGAAACTCTGGTTAAATCAGCGGAAATATGTCGAGACAATATTGTAGAGGTTTAATATGCAGGAATGTAAACCGGTCAAGGTTCCTATTCCTGTTGGGGTAAAGTTATTTGCGGATCAGTGTCCCAAGACATAGGAAGATGAGGAGGACATGTCTCGTGTTCCATATGCGAGTGTAGTTGGTAGTTTGATGTATGTAATGGTTTGTACTAAACCAAACATTGCACATGCAGTGGGAGTTTTGAGCAGGTAAATGTTAAAACCAGGGAAGGAGTATTGGACAACAGTAAAAAGGGTTTTCAAGTATTTGCGTGGCACTGCTAGCTATGGATTGTGCTACCAAGGAAGACCATGATTGGACAGAGTGGTGGATATACATGGATTTGTGGATGCAGACTGGGCTGGAGATATGGATTGTAGGAGATCTACAAGTGGGTATGTGTTTAACCTGTTTGGAGGAGAATTAAGTTGGATGAGCAAAAGACAGGTTGTAGTGGCACTTTCAACTACATAAGCTGAATACATGGCAACCACTCATGCAAGTAAGGAAACAATATGGTTACAAATATTATGTTAAGGTATTGGGTTGGTACAAGAAGCTGTAAGAATAGATTGTGACAGTCAAAGTGCAATTTTTCTGGTGAAGAACCTGGCTTATCATTCAAAGACAAATCATATTGATATTCAATATCACTTTGTGAGAGACATGATTGAAGAAAAGAAAGTACTGCTGATGAAGGTGGACACTTTGAAGAATGTTGCGGATTCATTAACAAAATCTGTGAGCACTGAGAAGTTCTCTTGGTGTAGAGGATCCATGGGCATTGCTGCCCTGGATTGTTGACTATGTAACCTTGTATGCAAAGAAAACAACAAGTTGGAGAATGTTGGGTATGTGTTATATTCTTTGCACAAGTAGTAGTGTCTGTGTAGGGTGCGCAGGGGGGCGGAATCCCTTCGTGCAGGGGTTTGGGGGCAGTGCCCCCGAGAATTTTTTTTTTCCTTGGGAAATGTGTCACATATTTAGGTGGTTTTTCGGCACATGGTTTCTTTGCCGATGGTTTTCTATTTTCGGTTAAGGAGTTAGGGTTGTTGACTAATCCAAGTCATTGGGTTAGGGTTTTGGATTCCACTGGATCCTATATGTATATTGTATTGTAAACAGTGTAATACTATGAATGGATATAGAATATGCTGGTTTTCTCGGTTTGGGTTTCCAAGGGAAAAGTCTCTGTGTAATGTTTGTATTTTCCATTGTATCTTTTCTGTTCTTTTACTGAAAATCCGTTTGCAGTAAATATTGTACAAAGTTAGAATATACAGGGATATTAGGAGGGTTACTCTCTGCTTCGAGTCCTAGATTCAAATCTCTTTCATCATCCCAGATCCCTTCTGGAATTGTTGTCGATGTGGTGGATAGCTTGTTAAATTTTCCCTTCATAATTGTTAATATTTACGGTCCATATGCAGAAAGGGTTCAATATTGGAACGCCATGAGAAACATTGACATCCTTAGCATTCATAATTTAATCTTAGGTGGGGACCTAAATTTTACATTGTCAAGTCCTGGAAGGATATTTTTTTTCTCACTAGATTGAGAAACATCATCTGATAGATCTGGGGCCACAAAAAATATCTGAGACTTGGTGTGATGGTAGAAAAGGTACTACTCTGGTGGATAAATTTCTAGATAAATTTATAATAGATGAGGATATGATTGTTGGAGTTACTTCACACACACCTAGGATTTCTTTTTCCTAATGTTTTTCCTTGTTTATTAGTAATTATTATTCATTATACAGTCTCCTATATTTTAGGAAGAATATTCTCTTCAGTTTTCACTTCAGTTTGACTAGTTGAGTGGAGTCTAGATGCTGCATTGGTTTTGTCACCATGCAAGATTGGGATCATCACCAGCTAATGCGCATTAGCCTTGGTATCATCACTAGACTGGCACATTACCCATGATTCCCTAATATCCTCCTCACTTCACTATGTTTCAGTTAGTTAACTGAATACTGGTAGACTAGTTAACTCAGCTAGGTGGCAGTTCACTCCTGTAACTTCCTGAGAGACTAGACTAGGTGGAAGTTCACTTCCGTAACTTCCTGAGAGACTAGACTAGGTGGCAGTTCACTCCTGTAACTTCTTGAGATACTAGACTAGGTGGCAGTTCACTCCCGTAACTGTTGGTGTGTGTCCAAATCACTCTATACCACCACTATGGCACATTGGATTCACCTCCAGTTCACATTGGTTGAGTTATACAGAATATATCATGTGTAAATGTTGGCACAGGGGTAGACCCAGGGTTCAACGCTACAACAACGCACCAACAAAACCCTAACTACTAGCCCTTTCGGCAACACCTGCGAAGCAGATGAAGTCTCACCCGAGGTAGAGGCAGGGTTGGTTGCAGGACTTAGGTGTCTGCAACCTTAGCTGGGACACAAATATGTGATTGTAATACTTAACAAAGCACTTAGCACCGATGGTTCATCAATATTTAACCACAATCTACTCCGCAGAATAACAGAGCATCACATCAGTCATCTAGATCTGATGTATCTAAGCACTTATCATAGAGAGGTAGATTAGATCTAGCAGATTCAAGCACTAAGCACATTCACATAGGTCATATCTAACCTCCATATACATCATTAGCACAAAGCATAAACAAATCTATCTATCTATATCAAAACACTTAGCGAGTAAAGACATAAACACATCAAGACATTACACAAAGCAGAGAAACACATCATATACGTGGTTCACCCCCACCCTGGGGCTACGTCCACCAAATATTCTTCTTTATTATCTTCGATCAAGCTTCTTACAGGCACATAACATCAAAACCCTACTCTGCAGAAGATAGAAGATCTCTGCGCACTCCGCTAGATCCTCCTTATTCGAGCTAGGGTACATCACCAAGCCTTCTTACAATTACTTGCACGTAGCTCTGCAAGTGTAACACAGTATGCACAAAGAACTTACAATCCTTCAATCACATAGATCTAGCACTTAGCTAATTGTACTCACTACATTTCTTTAGCATCTATTTATACATACAAACTAGGCCTAAACATGGGTAAACCCATGGGAAGACATTCCCATACCCATTACATAATCCCAAATCCCAAAAAGGACCCAAAAAGGGGCCGAGATCCCATGATATTTTCTTCGTCTTGGGATCTGCCTTTGACAGCTCGTCGAAGTCCCAAAATAGGTCAAAATTGACCAAGGATCTCCCAAAACTTGGTCAAGGGCCAACAAGCCCCCAACACTCACCCGTGACTCGTCCCGAGCCACTCTGATCTAGGTAGTTCTACTTCAAAATCCTCTAGTGTGGCTCGATCTTCTTGGACTTGTTGTTGTGCCACAACCTCCTATTCAACGAACTCATGGATGACTACATCATTGACAGGTCCCTCCAGGCGTTGTTCAACTGTAGTGACAACCTGGTCCAGTTTTGCTCCTCGGCCTTCGACTTCTGTAAACAATTGGTAAGCCTTATCTTGTACAGGTTGGAGCCTCCGAGTTACTTTCATAACTCTGCTCTGGATAGTTTGGATATGTTGTTGGGCAGTGTGTTTCTCTTGGGATCGCTTCATTCTTTCCACAACTGATAGGGGCTTCAACTGCGCCTGTATTGTTTCGGCTTGACACTTCGCCTCTTGGAGCTGTGACTCTAGTTCCTTCAGTTATGGATTCTCAGTGAGTTGCTCGTAGGTCTGGGCTTTGTGATCACTTAGCTGCTTGCATTCCATGGCAAGGGCCTTTATCCTTTCAACTGCACTCTGGGTGGTTGCTTCTCTTTGATCCCTTACATCCCGTGGAGTCTCGGGCACTGTGCGGAGCTCTAAGTCTGTTATGCGTTGCTGTAGCTGCTGGATAGCTTCTGCAACTTTCTCTACTTTCTACGTGACTTGGTCCTATGGATTTATTTCTAAGACTATCATAGAGTGAAGTGGTTTGCTGACCGCTTCCTTCACTTCCAGTTGCTCTGCGAGCAACTGTTCTTTTCCTTGCTGCATCTGTTCTTTTTCTTCATCGAACTTCATTTGGAGAGCAATCTTTTCCTGTTTTGCAGCTCGACGTTGTTCTACAAGTACTCCTTGTACTTGTGTCAAAGCTTGGGTGGTTTGTTCTATTTCCTCTTGTGCTCGTCGACGGAGTTGGGTTGGATCATCTCCCAACTCTGGTTCGCCCGATGGCAGAGGCACAGTGGAGATTGCGCGACTGGATTGAAGGGCTTGCTGTACCCCTCAAAGTTCGACTTCAATTCTATCATACATTGATTCCTGCTTGGCTTCTTGTTTCTCTACTATTTCCAGCGAAGCATCTTTCATGGCTGCTATGATGAAATCAAAATCATCAGAGGTGAGGATAGTTTTCATCTTGGTCATGGTGGCTTTTGATTTTTTTCGGGAAGAAGGTTTCAGGGGGGAAACCTTCCTGTTCTTCAAGGGGTCAACCTTGTCTCTGGGTGGTGTTACTTCACTGGGTTTCCATTCAACTTCGACTTCATTATCACCCCCTTGGTCAGGTGACACTGAAGCAGTCTTTCCTAAGGTGCTTCTTAAATTTTGGACCTCCTCAGTCTTCTTCTGTCTGTTGGTGTCTTGTGTATTCTGTTCTTTATGAGTGTCCTCTGGGATATCAAGACCAGATATCTCTACAGGGTTGGTGGGGATAAGGAGGTCAGTGGACCATTCCTTAGTGATCTCATCAAGGTCTTCTTCTGTAAGTTTGTAATATGACTGGAGCTACTCTTTATGTTCATCTGCTCATGCTGTAATGTAGGTGAAGTGCCGATATGTGCTGAACTTCATCAGGGGTCGGAACCTCTGTAGGGTGTTCAGAGTCATGCGAGGCTCAGCTTCGATGGATCTCTTTAGTTGGAGGTAATATGTATGAAACACAACATTTGACTACCACTGTTTGTTCATGTCGCTTGAATACCAAAGGGTAGCGAACTTCGCAACAAGCGGTTCAAACGATTCTATGTCTGAGAAGGTCGCACCTTCCGGCATCTCCTAGGCAACAAATGCAATGAGGATCAGGATCCAGCTGAAATGAAATTCATAACCATGATCCTGTCCTTCTCGACAGTTTAGTTCCAACTGGTTAACTAGGTACTTCACCCAGTTCATCTGTAGGCCTTCCGCACACTTGCCTGCAAGATCAATGACAAAGCGAGTGACTTGCGTAGGTCAGTTCTTCTTTACTGAATTTTCAGATATTAGTTGACATGCTAGCCGCACTATGCCACTCTGGATGGAAGATACCTTGTAGCCTCTTGTTACCTTCTCAACATCACCATATGTATCCTTGATCTTCTGTGCTAGTGCATGATCTGCAGATTTTCTTGGATAAAATTCCTGCGGGTCGAGTCCTTGCATACTCAGTCCTGTGATCCTGTGGACCATCGCTGGGTCATCTGTAATGCGATGGTCTAGACATAAGTAACTGCCATGGTAACTTGACAGTAACAACTTGAGACAGACGTTGACTTCCTGGTGTCTTCCAAAGTGTGGGATCTTCATGACATTCAGCGAGGTGGATTGCGCGAGGTTCATCGTCCACGAATGGGGAATTATCTTTGAATTCATCCCCTTTGTTCTGGTTAGGTACTTATATGGGGCACGCATACCATAGATATTGGGATCTCTGAGGTTGAAGTCGCTGAACTTCAACACTACGATCTTGTCCTGGTCTACTTGAACTGCGCGTATCCCCTTTGGGAGGTACGTAGTAATGATGGTGTACTCAAAATCTCTTGGTACACTATCATGATTCACCGCGCTAGCCAGAGGCAGGATGTAATTGGGAAATATGATTGGAATCAGCTTTGCATTGGCTAGGTCATCTCTATGCTTGGTTCTCTTCTCTACTATTGGTTGGGATGGCCCTAATACGCGAGCAGTCGATAGAGAGGCTTGCAGTCCTCTCGTCGATGACGCTTGTACACCTCCAGGCATCGACATGACTCTTTCAGTCATGAGGTTGATCAAAACTTCTTCGACAAATTTCTTTGCAGTGCTGAACTCGTCCAACATACACGCTCGGGGTTGGAAATCTCAGGTTCGGGGAGTAACTTAGATACTGCAAGGGGATAGAGGGAAATAACACAATGATCATTGTGTAAAATCAATGAGTCCGTGGGCTCAAATTCACGGTTAGCAAAAGTTTTCTCGGTGCATGGCGCAACGGGATAAATAGATAACTTGCCAACGAATTTCTTGCAATGGGTGAGAAGCCTTCATTAACTCTGTTCTGTTCGTTACGACATGGTCCAATGGTCTGGTGGTGAACCATAACTTCCTTTCTACCCATTTGGAGGGTCGGTCGAACGGTTATATTGTTCCCAACGACTATATTTCTTCGCCACGACGAAGTGCCATGTGACGTTGTTCTGTTATCCAGACGAAGTTCCAATTTTGCAAATTTTCCTTCTACGAAGTTCCCTCTGGAACCTTTTGTAATTTTTCAATCTTAGCTCTCTTCTTACTTAGCTTTCTATCCTTCTTTCCAGTGAGCTTCATCTCAGTATGCATTTTTCCATTCTGATTCTTATCTTCTTTTGGCATATTTACTTTGCACCGTTGAGATTCTTTCCTAAGATTCGAGGGTGATGCTTCTTCTTTATCTGGAATAGGCACTTCAATCTTCTGTGGGTCTTCTAGTGTTCTTGCAACTTCGACATCCGAGTCTCTGGTGTTAAATAGCTTCGATATGTTCTTGAATCAAGTGTGCAATCCTTCTATTCATGAAATCTTTTAACTCTTTCTTCTTCTGCTCCTTCCCTCCTTCTCGCCTGATTTTTTTCAATCCAAGGTTTTCCTAGTAACATAGTAAATGGGGGCGTTGTTCTCAATAAATTTAACAATCTCGAAATCCTCCTTTGTCGAAGTCCCATTGGAATTCATAGGTATCTGGGTGATGTTTCCACATAGGTTTATCATCTTTCCTAAAAATATCCATATTCCTCCCAATGAAGGAGTCATGGCAGGCTTCCCTAAAAGTTCCCAAGTTCTTTCTGTCATGATATTCACCTATGTTTCCTCATCTAGAACACAGTCAATGTCGAAGTATCCTATTCTTGCTTCTGTTCATGCTTTTTCTTTGAATATCTCTGATATGTTGACATGTCGGTGGTCATTTAGGGTTTCTTTTATCTGTAGCAATATTTTCTTTAATTCTTTCTAGGGTTCTGCCATACTCATAGTTTATGGATCTGCCTTAGGTTTTTCTTGTCTCATGTTCATTCTTTCAAGCTTAACAATCATTCTAGGGAAATCCAATATTTCATGGTCCATAGCTTTGCAACAAAGACAACTAGGTCTTCTCCCGGGGCATTCCTTAGCAAGATGTCCCGGTTTTTTGCAACTGTAACAGAGGGTTAATCCTCTCTTTATTTTAAATGATTCCCAACCTTTCCTGTACTACGCGCTAGGATCATGGTAGCTAACCTGCAAACATTTCTTTCTAGAATCCTACATCCACTTGTTAGTCCAAACGTTCTTTCTATGCATAGGTATAACATATCTTTCACTATTATTATCAGATCTACGCATATCAAACCCTCTTTCATCTATTAGTGCCCTAGTTTTCAAGCTAGGACAGAATCTATTAAACATACCTAGATCCATACTGCTGAAACACAAATTTCCACTTATCTTACTTCTACAGAGCACAAATCTTTTAGATCTAAAACTTTTCACTATTATTACCTTTATCAGAGCACAAAGCGTTCAAATCTTACCTCTTTTCTTCAGATCTGACCTCTTTTCTTGGCACAGAGCTTCACGGGTCAATTAAAATGCTGCGCACTAGGCAAACAGATCTACGCACAAAGGTTTCATAGTTTCACGATAGATCTTTGCTCAAAGATTCTTCTTCCTCAGTTCCCAACAATCACAATTTCAGGTCGGATCTTTGCACAAAGATTCTTCTTCCTCAGTTCCCAACAATCATAGTTTCAGGTCCCGACAACGGAACCATTTGTTGGCACAGGGGCAGACCCAGGGTTCAACGCTACAACAACACACCAACAAAACCCTAACTACTGGTCCTTTCAGCAACACCTGTGAAGCAGATGAAGTCTCACCCGAGGTAGAGGCAGGGGTGGTTGCACGACTCAGGTGTCTGCAACCTTAGCTGGGACACAGATATGTGATTGTAATACTTAACATAGAACTTAGTATTGACAATTCATCAATATTTAACCACTATCTACTCCGCATAATAACAGAGCATCGCATCAGTCATCCAAATCTGATGTATCTAAGCACTTATCATAGATAGGTAGATTAGATCTAGCAGATTCAAGCACTAAGCACATCCACATAGGTCAGATCTAATCTCCATATACATCATTAGCACAAAGCATAAACCGATCTATCTATCTATATCAAAGCACTTAGCAAGTAAATACATAAACACATTAAGACATCACACAAAGCAGAGCAACACAACATATACGCGGTTCACCCCCACTCTGGGGCTACGTCCACCAACTCTTCTTCTTTATTATCTTCAGTCAATCTTCTTACAGGCACATAGCATCAAAATCCTACTCCGCAGAAGATAGGAGATCTGCGTGTAGTCCGCCAGATCCTCCTTCTTCGAGCTAGGGTACAACACCAAGCCTTCTTATAATTACTTGCATGTAGCTCTGCAAGTCTCACACAGTATGCACAGAGCACTTACAATCCTTCAATCACATAGATCTATCACTTAGCCAATCGTACTCACTACATTTCTTTAGCATCTATTTATACATACAAACTAGGCCTAAACATGGGTAAACCCATGGGCTGACATTCCCATACCCGTTACATAATCCCAAATCCCAAAAAGGACCCAAAAAGGGGCCGAGATCCCGCGATCTCTGCTTTCTCTTGCGCTTCGCCTTTGACAGCTTGTCAAAGTCCCAAAATAGGTCAAAATTGACCAAGGATCTCCCAAAACTTGGTCAAGGGCCAACAGTGAATTATTCATTATTCATTACGGTTAATGATAATTCTTCCATTCTTTCTCTCTTGCTTCTTCTTTCTCAATATCTCTCTGCAAATGTGTGTGGTATTTTCTAGCTAGAACTATTCTGTGCAAGTTCAACACATTTACATGGTATCAGAGCCGACAGACTGCTAAGCAAAGCTACACCAAATTATTTTTTGTAGATACTAAAGATTGAAGACAACAGAAAGATGGAATTCCCAAAAGAATTCATTCTTACACCTTGCAATTAATTTGCATGGAAGGAGAGAATAATCGTGCATCTATGAACTAAAAGATTGTATAGGTTAACCTTGAATACAGAGATAGAACCGACATCAGCCATAGAAAAATCCAAGTATCTAAATCGAATGGATGAAACATTTAGAACAATTTGCAGTCTCATCTCTCCCGATCTCCATTTTCACATATGTTCCTATAAAACCCCCAATGAATCCTGGACCACCTTGGAAGGAATATTTCGAAAATAGGATTAGATGAGGGGACACATGCTCAAGGTGGAATTGCTCACATTGGATCCAAAAATATTCGACAATCTCCAATATTTCTTTACAAAATACAAGGATTTACTGTCTCTACTCAAAGCTTGCGGGGTTGATAAATATAAGGAGGAGAAACAAATGGTTCTCACCATTCTCTCCAAGATTGGTCCTGAATTCTCTGTGTTCGTATCCACATTAAATTCAGTCAAATTTGCCTCTGGAGCCACCTAGAAGATACCTTCTCTTGAGGAATTTATGGAATCCCTGACACAAGAGCAAACCAAGCTCATCAACATGGGAAAAATCAAAGGCCTGAAGGTGCATGAACTTACTGTGCAAGATGGCAGCCATCAATATCAGAAATATAAAGATAAAGACAAAAGGAAATCTCATGCAAATTCAAAGAAGGAAGGGTACTCAAAACCCTTCACCGATGCCTCCGGATCTAAAGGTGGAAAGGGAGGAAAAGGGGAGAAATTCACATACTGTCATAAATGATTCCATCCAGAATCCGTATGCATGCAAAAAAAAATAGATATAATGACTCAAATACTTCAGCAAAAAAACCTTTGAGATCACATCCCCGAGGGTGCCAAGAAGAAGAAGCCAAAAGATCAAAATCCCAAGAAAGGAAATTCTATCCATACCTTGATTTCCATCAACTCCTCTCTCGATGCTTGGATCATATATTCAGGAGCATCACATCACATGGCTGCAACAAAAGTAATCTATTCTTCATTGGATTCCTGCAAAGGTCCTCCTATTCTAATTTGGTACAACTCTCCAGTCGAAGTCACCGACAAAAGAAGGATTGAACTCACCAACGGAAGCTACGAGAATGTGTTGCACGTTCCCAAACTTTCCATCAATATTCTCTCTATGTATTAGATGATGAATTCCGGCACCGGAAAGAAATTCATATTCACACCAAATGTAGTGGAAATCTATGACATGCAAACCAATCCCAAGATTGCTACCGGTGAGGTAAATCATCAATCTAGATTCTATACATTTTCTGAATTTATTGAACCATATTCGGCTTTACTGCTTACCCATGCTGATGAAAGCAGTAGGATGTGGCACAAAAGGTTCAGGAATTTGAATTTCAGATATATGAAACAACTTAGCAAGAAAATATCGGTTGATGGTCTACCAGACATCCATTTCTCCAAAGGAATCTATGAGAGATGTGTTCTTGGAAAACACCCTCAAGAGAAATTCGACAAAGGAAAGACTTAGAGAGCTTCCGCTCCTTTAAATCTGATCCATAGTGACCTCATGGGTCCTTTTCCGCATCAATCAATCAACAACGCGAGGTTTTTTCTCAATTTTTTGATGATTTCTCACGTTTCACATGGATTTACTTTCTCAGGAAAAAATCAGAGGTCTTTCGACCCCTCGAAGATTTCAACGCCTTGGTTGAGACACATTTAGGAAACAAAATAAAAGTTCTCTGAACTAATAACGGGGGAGAGTATGTCAATCATGAGATCTAGAATCTTTGTCATGAGGCAAGGATTCAGTTGCAACACACAATTCCCTATACTCCACAACAAAACGGAGTTGTTGAACGGAAAAACAGATCTCTGAAAGCGATGGTATCTTGCATGGTACATGAAAAGTCACTACCACAAAGACTATGGGATGAGGCACTTAATTGTTGAACCTACATCCAAAATAAATCTCCCCATATATATGTTAAGGATAAGACTCCCTACGATGCTTGGAGCGGCCTCAAACTAGAAGTGACCCACTTTCGTATTTTCGGTTCATGTGCATGGGCCCAGATTCCCTCTGAAAAGAGGAAGGCACTTGATCCACATAGCATAGAGTGTATCTTTGTTGGATACCATGACGTTGTGAAGGGATATAGACTTATTGACCTTTCCTTGGACTGGCTCATCATTGAGCGAAGTGTCAAATTCGAGGAAAGTGTCTCGCATGTACCTCAACAACCGCATGCAGACACCTTCATTCTTCCACCTGTCCAAGATGATGAGCATCGACATGCTGACTCTTCTTCAGACGAGAGTTATGATTCAGATGATCTAGATATAGATTCAGTACATTCAGATGCAGAGTCATTGCATCCAGATGCATATGTAGAGCCAGAGCAGAGGCCCAGGTGGGCCCAGACTACTCTTCAGGATGCAGGGGATCTTGTTGGTGATCCGGCCTATACTAGGAGGACTTGATCTGATTTCTAGGAGCCTCCTATTGCACTCACTGCCACTGAACCATTTCCCTCCAGGCATATTTTCTTTGTTCAGTCTTCAAATCCAGCGAGGCTGCTGGAAAGCCCTTTTGGGAATCTGCATGCAGAAGGAGTACAACTCCCTCCTCGAGAACCATACTTGGGATCTGGTTCCCCTTCCTTTTGGAAGGAAAATTGTCAGGTGTAGATGGGTCTATAGGACCAAGAGTGCAGTGGATGGATAGATTAGAATATATAAAGCTAGGCTTGTTGGAAAAGGATTTCAGCAGGTGCATGGCATTGACTATGATGAGACCTTCGATTTAGTAGCGAAGATGAATTCCATACGTTTGGCACTTGCCATTGTGACGACCAAGGGATGGGAAGTCCATCATATGGACGTGAAGAATGAATTTATTCACGGTGATCTCTCTGAGGAGATCTATATGGAGAAGCCCCAGGTATTTATGCACGATTCCTCTTTGTTCTGTCGTTTGAAGAGATATATTTATGGCCTCAAGCAGGATCTGAGGGCATGGTATGCCAAAATGGACTCCTACCTGTTGTCACTGAACTTTCTATGTTGTAAATCAGACCCGAATGTCTACATGCTCAGGACGACTGATTCACTTCTACTCTTAGTTTTGTATGTTGATGATTTGTTGATCACCGATTGCTCGACTTCAGCGATTGCTACATCAAGAGGATTCTACATGACAGGTTTTTGATGATCCTCTACACTTCTTCCTTGGAATCGATATTAGTCAATATGCATCTGGCATCAAACTGTCTCAGGCCAAGTATGCTCGAGATCTCCTTGAGATATTTTACATGACAGACTGCAAGTTTGCTTCGACTCTTTTCCTATCATGATTCAAACTTGAGGATGGCGGGGACACTCCACTGGTTGACAACACACTATACAAATAGCTAGTGGGGAGCTTGTTGTATCTTACACACTCCAGACTAGACCTATCCTATGCAGTTGGTGCAGTTTTCAGGTTCATGCAAGAGTTGCATGAGGTACATTGGAAGGCTGCAAAGCATATCCTTTGATACGTACAGGGAACCATCACCTTTGGGATTCATTATGCAGTCGGCTCTACATTGGATCTCATCGGGTTCACTGATTCTGACTGGGCTGGAAATAACATTGATCACATGTCCACATCTGGTTCCTGACTTAGTCTTGGTTCTGGGCCTATCTGTTGGTTGAGCAAGAAGCAAGCTACCATTGCTCTATCTTCAACCGAGGTAAAGTACAGAGGGGTAGTTAACATAACCATTCAGTCTATGTGGCTACAATATTTTCTCACTGAGTTGGGCATTCAATTTCATTGGTCGATCATCATCTGGTGTGACAACCAGAGCACTCTGAAGTTATGTAGAGATCCAGTTCAGAGGCAACGGGCGAAGCACATCAATATCCACATGCACTACATCTAGGACTTAGTACACGAGGGGATCATTGACCTATAGTTCTATCCTTCAACAGAACATACGAAAGACATCTTCACCAAGACCTTCACTGAGCAGAAGTTTCATTCTTTGCGAAGTCGTCTTGGAGTGAAGGATACAATTGCCCAACAATTGTAGTTCTTATTTTTTACATACATTGTACCTTGAGGGGGGGTTTTCCCATGAGGTTTCCCTCTTTCCTCACTTTATTTTAGTGTATCTTTTGTATTTGGGTACCTAACATGGCCTCGTTGCCGGGACCCATTCTTTATTTTCACCATATTAATGTTCAGGGTGGTGTTGGAGTTACTTCACACACACCTAGAATTTATTTTTCCTAAGGTTTTTCCTTGTTTATTAGTCATTATTAGTCATTATCCAGTCTCCTATATTTTAGGAAGAATATTCCTCTAGGGAGAATATTCTCTTCAGTTTTCACTTTAGTTTGACTAGTTGAGTGGAGTCTAGATGCTGCATTGGTTTTGTCACCATGCAACATTGGGATCATCACCATCTAATGAAAATTAGCCTTGGTATCATCACTAGAATGGCACATTACCCATGATGCCCTGATATCCTCCTCACATCACTCTGTTTTAGTCAGTTAACTGAAGACCGGTAGACTAGTTAACTCAACTAGGTGCAAGTTCACTCCCGTAACTGCCTAAGAGACTAGACTAGGTGGCAGTTCATTCCCGTAACTACTGCTGTATGTCCAAATCACTATAGACCACCACTATGGAGCATTGGCTTCATTTCCAATGAGCATTGGTTGAGTTATACATAGTATATCATGTGTAAATTATTCATTATGTATTACGGTTAATGAGAATTCTTCCATTCTTTCTCTCTTGCTTCTTCTTTCTCAATATCTCTCTGCAAATGTGTGTGGTATTTTATAGCTAGATCTATTATGTGCAGTTTCAACACATTTACAATGATCAATCAATTCTAGTCCTTCAATTCAAAGGTCCTGGTAGGGGGCATATTCGATCATATGCCGATTCTGTTGGAAATTTCCAAAAAGGGTCCCAAGCCACCTTCGCCCTTTAAATTCAATCATTCTTGGCTCAAAGGGGATGATTAAAAAAGTATAGTTCACTCAATTTGGATGAAATTAGTAGAATATGAGGAAATTTCCCTAAGGTTTCATTGTGCGGAAAAGTTAGATAGGGTAAAAAAATCCTTCGTTCATTGGGACAAAACTTTTAATGCGAAATCACCATCTCTTTTGGGAAACTCAGTTAGGGGAACTGTTGATTGATATATCAGAAGGCTCTCTTTTTTACAAGGAGGAAGAAACCCTTTGTGATCTTAGGAAAAAAATAGGGACCTTATGGATTACGAGGAAACTCAATGGCATCTTAAATGCAGAGCAATGTGGTTGAAGAAAGACAAAAATAATTCAATTTTTTTTTTTTATAAATATGTAAGCCAAAGGAGAATCTCAAATTCCATTTTGTAAATTAAGGACCCTAATGGACACCTGGTATTCTCCTTTGAAGAAGTTGCTAATGTGGGTAAGGTCTATTTCTCTAACCTATTCGAGGAACCACGTGGGTGTCCTATCGCTAGAAGCTTGAAGATTATAGGGATTTTTCCAATATCTATAATGGATGAAGTGAATGTATATATCCAAGAAGAAATATTTGACAAAGAGATTCTATCAATGCTATCCTCTTTTCATAAAATCAAGAGCCCAGGGCCAGACGAGATGAATATTGAATTATTCGTCGAGTTTTATGAGTTGCTCAAATCTGATCTCTAAAAAGTAGCTTCAGAATCTCAGAGATTTGGTAAAATCTTGGGATCCTTCAATGATACTCATCTTTCACTTATCCCTAAAAATAAATATTCTAATTCTTTCGAGGAATTTCATCCCATCTTTTGTTTCGATTTAATTTATAAACTCATAGCCAAAATAATTTCCAACTAACTAAAGCCAATTCTAAGTAGTTTTATCTCTAAAGAACAATACAAGTTTCTCAATAATAGACAGATCCATGACGCGGTTTCTATCACGTGGGAAGCTTTGTACTCCATCAAGACCAAAAAGATCCCAACCATGGTCTTAAAATTAGACCTTCCCAAATTTTATGATAAATTCAGCTAAACCTTTTCTTACCTCACCCCGATTCAAATGGGCATGAATTTACACTCATTCAATTGGATCATGGCTTGTATTGAGTCCTCTTCCTTTGCGGTTTTAATAAACTGTTCACCTTCTCCTAACTTTCATTCTACTAGGGGAGTTAACCAGGGGTGCCCTTTGTCCCCGTTCTTATTCCTAATTGTTGTATTAGGCTTAAGAAAATTGATAAAACATGCTTAAAGGACTGGGATTTTAAAAGGTCTCAAAATCACTCCCTTGAAAATTTTGTTCGATCTACTTTTTGTTGATGGTGTGATTTTATTTGGTGAAGGTTCTGTACAGGAGTTTGTATCTTTGAAAAATATTTTGGATGAATATTGTGCTACAATAAGGATGCAAATAAATATGGCCAAATCAAATATGTATACAAATGCAATCCTGGAGGAGGTTTTTGTTTAGTTGGATGAGATTCTTCCTTTTGCACGCAAGGGTATGGAGGAAGGCTTCAAATACCTTGGTTTTGAGCTTAAAGGGATGCAAATAAATATGACCAAATCAAATATGTATGCAAATTATATCCCAAAGGAGGTTTTGGCTCATTTGGATGAGATTCTTCCTTTTGCACACAAGGGTATGGAGGACGGTTTCAAATACCTTGGTGTTTAGCTTAAACCAAACTATTATTCCTTTGAAGACTAGTTTTGGCTAAAAAAAAAACAATCAGGCAAGACCAATGCTCTGGTCTCATAGGTGGCTATCCAGAGGTGGAAGGATAGTCCTCTTTAAGTATGTGTTAAGAAGTATACCATTTTATTGGGCCACCATTGCGAAAATTCTGAGTGGAATCCTCACAAAAAAATGGAAGTTGTGTTTTCATTTCCTATGGTCAAGTAGAAAAGATTTGGGTGGCATTCCCTTAGTCGAATGGTCCCAATTGGTGATGCCAAAGGAACTTGGAAGTTGGGGCATTAGAAATATCAATCGGTTTTGTAAATCGCTTGCTTCTAAAAGTTTGTGTAGATTGGTACACAATAATATGCTACGGGGAAGGGTGTTGACATCCAAATACTTAGCTACATATCTATTGGGTGGAGAGAAATGGTGGTGCCATTCCCACTGGTTGGAGAATGGACTACATGGTAGGTGGGTAATGATAAGAGCATTAGAATTGGTGAAGACCCATGGGTGAACATGGGTCTGGACTATCAACTCTCAAGGGTATTGATATATGAATTACATGATCAAGGAATCTACTCATTATGGGATGCCAGAATAGAGGGAGGTGAAATCATATGAATACGCATTTGGAAGTCAACTGCCTCCTTGGAGATGGTAGGAAATCAATCAGAGGAATCAAACAATTTCATTAATCTATTAAAATCCAACTTCATTTTGCTAAGGGAAAAGGAAGACGAATCCTTGTTTTGGTCGAGGAATGAGAAATATGTGATCTTTATAGTCAAGGGTAAGTGCAAGCTAATGATGGTCTCTTATGACACGTTAGTGGCAATGCAAACATGGGAAAAAAATAATATGTTAACTTGGAGGGATTATTCAAGGTAAATTTACAATGAATTTGAATATGGTTTAAGAATATGAAACGTAAGAAACTGAATTAGCATTCTGAATATACAACTTTTATTCATAGAAATTGTGAACAACTATGTGCAAAATTATTTTTTCAAACAATCGTATGTTATTTTTCCTGCAAAATATAAGGTATATGTAGTTGTTCGTGCAGGTGTTGAGTACCTTAACGATGAAATTTCATTCCAAAAACTTGCATAATTGTAGAGAACCCATTGTTCTAGTGTGTTGTATTTTTCAGAAATTTACAATATTAATTTTATATTTTTTAAAAATTATCAAAATCAATATATCCTTGAAATTACAAGGCCTTTTGTTTGTGTAGACTAAGAGGGTGTTAACGCATATATATATATCCGTCTCCTCTAGTGTGGCATATAACTCAGTCTAGAAATTGTTAAGCCGACAAAAATTTATAGAAGAAATAAGAGAGGTATGTATTCTAGGATTTTGATATATGCAAAAACAAAGATAGATTAAAAATAATAAACATTATTATTTTTTTTTTAAACTGTATATTTGGAATTTGCATAGTTGACTCTATCTATGTCTGTAGTTTCATTAACAACTGAATTATGTAGCCTATTGAAAAATAACGTCAAAACTAGAGATAAAGAGAGGTATTCACAAAATGGAGGTTTTTATCAATTTGAAGACATAACCATTTGGTTTTTCATCCCAAACCTAAATCCAAGGAAACCAAGTTAGCATACACGTTGTCAATCTCGCCCAAAAAAAATTGAATTCAAAAGAATGTGCACGAGTTCTTAAGAGCATGCACACGTTCCTAAGAGCGTGCATGCGCTATAGGAACATGCACACATTATTAAGAGTGTGCACGTGCTCCTATAACCTATTTCTTGTTTTCCATGCCCCCTCTCTCTCCTACATCTACTCCTCTCCCCCCCACACTTTGAATCACCCTCCCTCTCTCTCACCCAC
>ML786066.1:625060-679136 GCA_009831015.1 Picea engelmannii | reverse complement strand
TCGAGACTCTGTTGTAGTCCGAGCTTGCACATATTGTAATTGACATTCACATTAATACAAAGAGAGCAATTTTTCCTGCCTATGAGTTTTCTGTGTGTTTAGGTGTTTCATAAATGATTATCTATGTGTGTTTATGTGCATATGCTGTAGATGTTTGAGATAGGTTTCATCTGCAGGGTTAAGATAAAATTCACTATCTGTCTGTGAGTTTGCTGGATTATTTCTGGGTTCTTTAGGATAAATGCAAGGAGTGCATGAAAGAGTATTGGAAACTCTCTGAGCCAATGCAAGGAATCGATATCTGAAATATTCTTCGAGTTCAGAGGAGAATGTTCCAGGTGGGCACACCAAAACATCTACAATCTTAGAGAGATACTTCAAAGTTTCTGAACACTCTGAAGGAAAGGATCAATGAGGAATTTCTTTGAGTAAGTGCAAAGAGTGCACATAACCAACACATTCTAAAGTGTTGGAGGAAATTGAGGAGAACCAGAGTTGTTGAACACTCTGGGGGAAGAATATCTACAAGGTGTGCATTGAGCGGATGCAAGGAGTGCATCAATGAACCTGAAGGATTCAAGAGTTTGGAGGAAGACTTGTGCAAGGATCGCACCAGGCCAATACTTCGACAAGTGTTGAGAAAGTATGAATATTCAAACAAGTGCAAGTATTCCATAGTGTCCGGAAGGTGTGCGTTGATAGAGTCTATTTCGACTTAGAATCTTAGGAGAGACATCGCATAATTCATGCGGTGTGAACATTACTCCAAGTTCATAATATCAAAGGGAGAGCGTAGAGTGTTACAGGAGGGCGCAAGAATTCCTTTGGAGGAAGCAAAAGGGCCGAGACCCCTTTGGAGTTCTGAGAAAGTTCACAAGCTTAGAAGTGAAACTGAAAGTTTGCATGCAGAGCACAAGGAGGTGACAGAGCTGAGGTCAAATTATGTTTGCGAAGCTCAAGGAGAGATATCATTTTTAGAAGCACAGACGAGACTCAAAGTAGCTGATCTCACAGGAGGATTGAAGGCCTCAAACTTTGAATGTTCCAAATTCTTCCAATTCAGGAAAAAGCAGAAGCTGAGGAGGGAGAGCGACAACTACCATCAGATCAGCTGGGAGGAAGAGATATGGGTCATTGATTCCCATTTCCACACACCACAAGGAGCGTGTCGAGGAGGAGGAGGAGCATATCCTAGCCATTAGATCTAAGAGAGACAGACCAACAACCATTGGATCCAGGTAAGTGAACAAGACTTTAACCCTTTTTATGTGCAAGGAGTGAGGACTCGCCGAAGTCCTGAAGTCTAAAAGTTCCAAAGTGAATCAGAACTATCCATCGTTCGGAGGGAAAGTTGGTGAAATATCAGAAGGTCTGGGAGATAAAGCTTTGGGAGATCTACATGGATAAGGAGAAAACTTTGCGAAGGAAAAAGTAAATCTGGGCCGTTGGATCTGGAAGGGTATGTGGCAGAGTTCCACGTACTTCAAAAGAAGAGAACTTTGGAGAAAATCTTGTGTGGAGTGTGTAAAACTCCCAAAGCCCGAAGTTATGAAATAGATCATGGCCATTTATTTCCAGGGGTGCTTGGCAGAAGATTCAGAGATCTGGAGGAATAACACTCTGGAAGGACAAAGGTAAGTCTGGGCGGAGAATTCTCGAAGAGTCAAGAGCCGAAGCAATCCTGGTCGTCGATTGGAACAGGAAACATGGTGTTCGACCAACGCTTTGCTGGTTCATAGGTAGGAGGAATGAAAAATACCAAAGGCCGAAGACCAAAGTTAATCTAGAACATCGATCTACAAAGGACACGCGTCACTGGATCATGGACTTCAGAGGAAGAGAAAGGAGGAAGCAGAGCGTTGACCAGAAGTAGTTCGAAGCTCTAGAGGTAAGAGCCCATCCTAGCTGTCAGTTGCTTGGACACATGGAAGAGATCCACAGACTTCGGAGGAAAGTGAAGTTGGTGAAGCCAAAACTCCCGAAGCCCAAAGCATTGAGGGCCATTGATATAAGGAAGTGGCAGGGACCGTTGATCCTCGTGCCAGTTGCATTCGCTAGTTTGGAGTTCGGGGGAAAAGGAGTTTTCTGTTGTGAAAAAGGATGAAGCCTGAAGTTTGAAGCACCTTTTAGGGTTTAGCCCCGGGTCACAGCCTGAGGTCTTATGATGGAAGAGGCATATCAAAAGGAGTTAGTGCCTATTATTTCAAAAAGGGAACATGGGATTAGCAGGAGCCCGTGGGTTTTCATAGAATCTGCGCCTTAGGAGAAAAGGGGCTTGTGTAACTTGATTTGGGTTCCAGCAGGGGGCCCTAAGAGTTAATTCATCTTAGTCTTTTGAACGATCCTAGACCAGTAGGTCGAGCAACCCCAAGGAGAGAGAGGGGAGCTGCATCACATCACCAAACTTTGTTGAGTAATATCTATCACCATAACTACCATCCTATGAAAATATGTGATGCATGCTTATGGTGTACATATTTGTCTCAACTGTGCCAACTCCCTGAAGTGTATCTCAGGGCCCTTCTTCTCAAACTTGTCCATCAAAATACAAGTGAATTCCACATATGAAGTGATGATAGTGTGCCCTAATGTCACCAACCCATGATACCACCATTCGTGAGATTATCCTTCCAAGTAAAGGGTGGCATACTTAAATTTCTTCTTCCTTGGTCATTGGGTTAAATTGGAGGTAAGTGTCCAACTCATGTACCCATGCTTTGGCCCTGCTCTTGGCAGAACCATTGAAGGGTGGGATATTCAACCTTCCCACCTTGCACATGAGGTCAACGTTCTGTCATCTCTGTGCTCCTTTGTTCCACTCCCTAGGTTTGTACTTCTGTTTGAGGTCAAAGAAGTAATTATAGGAAACTTTCTCACAAATATATTCATATATCATTTCGTACTCCCTATATGAGGTTAATATCAAGTCCTTGATCCAGTTGCTCCCATGCTCCTCTAGGCTACCTCATCAAGAAATATGGTAGTAAGGGCCTAGGGATCCTTAGGATCTCGCTCTGAGCTGGGATATGGTTATTGCTACGTTTTGTGTGTATCCTGCCACCCCAATGGGATCCACAGGGTCTACCTTGACCTGCACCATTCATTTTCCCACGTTGGCCCACCATCTGTGTGATCACCTCAAGGGTATGCTACTGGAACCTTGTTGTCTCTCCCTATATTTTGGATGCCTCATTCTGTCCCTTAAACATATATTTTAATATTTGGAGCATAGTCCCTTTAGATTTGTCTCCGATGCTTCCCGTTGGGTTTGACTTTGTTTGGTTTTCTCTTGTTTCTCTTTCCGGTGTCTCTTGAGAGGAATGCCCTCCATGCCCCTTTTTCCTAGGCATCAATGTAGTCATAGGATGGAAGAAACACCAACTCTAATACCACTATAATGTTCCCAACTAGGCTGGGTGGGAATATTATGTTTTCTTTCCCAAAATGGTTATTTCTTCTTAGGTGAATGTGCCAAACAATTGTATAATGGTGCTGTAAACTTCTTGCAAACAATTTTCTCAAATAGAAATATTTTCAAACGTATTACATGCATCCATTACAAAAAAAATAGATAATCTAACCATGGAATATTATTATGGATGGAAACTCCCAAAATAAATACGATGATATCTAATGGATGTAATAATAGCTGCAAAATACTCATAAGCACATAAATCTAATGGCTACCAGGAAGCTGCACAACCTACTATAGAAACAATACAAGAAAATAAGGAATGATGCTAATGTATGATGTTCACTAATCCAAGGATCTCCAAGCCCTCCATTTCTTTGCTCCAGTAATGTCTGTTTTGTAAGCGGCCATCCAAACTCTCCTCAAACCCTTGCAAAATAGATTCGACGAACTACTACAATCCTTGATTTGCATGAAATTAGTTAACCCGAAGGGAATGGATATAAACTCATAGTGCCCATAGTGACACTTGAATGATGTTTTATGGATATCCTCCTCTCTGACTCGAATATGATGGTATCCTGAGCACCGATCAACCTTTGAAAAGTACACTGCCCCATGCATCTCATCAATCAACTCATCAATCTTGGGTATTGGGTATCAAATTTGATGGTCTTCTTGTTTAGTGCCTTGTATTCTATGCACATCCTCATAGTGCCATGTTTATTCTTCACCAGTACAATTGATGAAGCAGAAGGACTAGATCTAGGCATGATATGTCCCATCTCTAGAAATTACTTTATGTCCTTCTCTATTTCATCCTTGAATCTCTTCAAATGTCTATAGGGGTGGGTGATCACGGGCTTCAAACCCTATTCTATCTCAATAAAATGCTCAAGTCCTCTATTAGGTGGTCTCCCTACTGGCAATGGCTCGAACACTCTTTCATTCTTTCCAAGTAGTGCTTGGATATCCGTAGGGTAATGCTAGCGATCATGTGATGGATTCTCCATGGTGATCAGACACTCTGTTATGAAATCTATGTTCCCGTGTCTAAAAGAGGCCTCCATGTGCTGGTTAGACATGATCATGGGGGAACCTATCGACATACCTCTTAGGATAACTCACTTTCCACCCTTGTCCTAGAACTCCATCCTCATGTCCCTATAATTCATGCAAATATATCCTAATGTGTACAACCATTGAACCCCTAGCACCACATGAGTATATGCTAAATCCACAATGTAAAATTCATAGGTCAAGGTATAGTTTTCCAATGTTACTTCCAATCCCCTTATCCTCTAAGTACACTTCATATTGTACCCCTCTGCTACTACCACATTGAATCCCTTGAAATCCTCCGTATGGATTTGTCTCCTGGTAACAAGTGCAACATCAATGAAGTTGTGGGTGGCTCCACCATCAAGGACCAAAGGAAGGATAAATAGAGGGGTAACCCTTCTCTTTAGTATTTTTATTTGATCTCTCATTTTTGAGTTCTCTTGGAGCCATTATTTCATTAGGTATTATCAAAACCCTTCCATATCAGTTTAGTTTCGATTGTGAAATATCCACCCAAGCTAGACAAAGACGAGGATTCATCAGGAGTCCTGATTTGACTTCATTGTGGTGTTTATTTTCATCTGGGAAAGATTTTGGAGGCATATCGACTTGTGGCCGATTGTTAGAGCTATAGGTGCTAGGATGGTTTCACATAACTGGGGAAGGAGACACCTCCGTGGGTTGAGCATGGCTTGTCCTGCGAGGCCCCTCTAGATGTCCCACAATCATCCCACGAGGACCTCTATAAATTAGGGATTGAAATAATTCGCTGGATTGGGTTTGCGAGGTTTTTAGGAGAATTTGGAGGGTTTCTTACAGAGTAGAAATTATTGGAGCAGAGCAGTGGAGCGATTGGAGAGCCTTCGATTAGTGGATATCATATATTGGTATCATTTCAGGTTTTATTGTATTGTTTCTGTAGTATATTGTGCAACTACCTAAAAACCATTAGATTTGTGTGCTTAGGAGTATTCCGCAACTGTTATTACAACCATTAGATATCATTGTATTGATTTTGGAAGTTTCCATCCACAATAAGATGCCATGGTTATATGCTCTACTTTTTGTGTAATGGATGCATGAAATATGGTTGACAATATTCCTGTTTGAGCAAATTGTTTGCAAGAAGTTTACAACACCATTATACAATTGTTTGCAATATTCACATAAGAAGAAATAACCATTTTGGGATAGAAAACATAATATTCCCACCCATCCTAGTTGGGGACATTACAGTAGAGGAAATCATTGTTAAGTCAACCTAACTCCATGTTACCTCATTCTATATTTAAATACTATTCACCCCTTTTCACTCTATCATTGGTTGACATATTTACCAAATCATTCACCTTGTGATGAACAAGAGAGGGGATTGACATTAAGAGGTGTCTAATAAGCTTGTGTATGCTCTAGATACTTGCAGTAAAGAGATAGTTACTTATTATATTTTTTGTTTTGGGTTCAGTTTGAAACCTTGTTAGAGAATTTACCAAGATTTGTGAAACCCCTTCTACCATTAGTTTACCATAACCCATGAGATTTTATATTTGTATATGTTTCTTCAAAGTTGAAAGTTTTTCCCCATTGTTGGTGTCACACCCTATGAAACCAATAAAAACTCTTAAAATATTCCCCGCATCATTCCTAAATACCCTTCCTATCCTTGATGGGACAAGGTTGATGCTTTAAAGGTTCCATCAAAGTTGAGTTTAACCGATTATGTTGGAAGATTGGAATAATATTCTAAACATCGTACTTGAACCTGAAACAAGTACATTGGGCCTGATTTTTGACCATTTACCAACAAATTTGCATCGCAAAAACATTGAACATCTGACGAAGCCTTCAACTATTTTTTTGTCGAACGAGCGACGAATTATGTTTCAGTCGTAAGTTTGAAAAATATCAAATTCAAAGTCCGATAGAATTCTTCGATAGAATTCCCTCGTAGGTTTGTTGGAACCCCATTAGAATTCCGATGGAAGTCTCCAAAGGAAGTCCGTCATAGGTCTGATAGAAGTTTTCCAAGGATGTCCATCGGAATTTCGATGCACTTCCGTTGAACTAATCAACATTTTACCGACGAGTTGGTTTTATCTTAGACAAAAAAATACATTGCGTTAAGGAGGAATTTTGACAAACATTTCATTTCCCCTTCAACGAAAAACTAGACCTTTTGTCGTACAATCAACGACGGCTCCATGAAATAAAAAAAATTAACACCAAAATATAAGGTAACATATAGGTATTGATGGCTTGTTGGGAGGCCAATGGTCAATGTGGCCTAAAAAATTGGAATTAAATCCAATTACACCACTTTCCCTTTTATGCTTAGGAATTCATGGAAATGATTTTTTGAACATAAGAATCCTTTTCACCTAGTCCCTCATCCCAAGGGGTAGCCTTGTTGGCCATTGCCTTGTTCATATGGAAATTGGTCACTCTAAGTGCCCCTTTTGCAACAAGCTAGAATCACTCAAGAATCTTTGTTGGTTCTACCACTACCAAATCTAAGGTAGTGGATTTCATAATTCTATGAACATATACCTCCCAATATTAAATTCTAAAAAGTAACTCTTCTAGGAGATAAATCACTCTAATCCATTGAGTTCTAATTTGCATGGAAACTTATCATGATTGGAACCTTGTTTTGGATTTGGAGAAAAAATGTAATTTTTATCAAGGCCCATAAATATTGTTTTTTCTCTTAATATCATAGGATATTTATGTTTCCATCTCTCTTTTCATATCACTATGCAATTCCAGGGTCCTGATTTAACTTATCCAACTACCTTGGCTCACTTGGAAAATAATAAACAACATGAAGGCCAATGTAGACATACATTCATAATTTATATGGGAGTTCCATGAGTACACAACAATGGGCCTCATAACATCCTAGTATAGCATATGAATAGTAAAATTCCTACATTTACTTATCAATTTCAAGAGTCAATAAGTCAACACAACTTTTGTGATGGTTTTAGTCACCATGATGGAACTATTCTAGTAGAAGTATAGTAGCATGGATTGTTAAAAAATATGTCTCTTCGTGCAATAATGAATGGAATAAAAAACATCCCATGTAAAAAAGGGAAAACAACGAGATGAAATAAGTAGGTTATATCACATAAGAGTGCCTTCCCAACATTCCACATGTAATACACCTACACATCGACAAAATCACTCACACAAAGCCAAAAGCATATATTTAACATGCAATATAATCAAGCAGAATTAGGAACAAAAAGAGGGAGGATGATAACACATAATTATAAGAACTTGAATGACAAATATTTAAGCCCATACTGTACCTTTGTTGAGGAATAAAAACAAGGTAGTGGTAATGGGTAGATCTTGTAGAAGTATACTAACATGAATTATTACAAAAAATATGTAACTACAAGAAACAAGAACCAATCAAGCCCATAAAAGGTTATAGATGAAGAAACCTAAACACAAAATCGATCACAAAGAAACAACATTCAAGACACATAAGGTAACTTCATATCAATGTCTTTATCAACATTGAATTATAAAGCCTCTAAAATTGATAGAACAATGTTTACATACAACAAATAAGCTAAAGGAAGGCTATATTATACTTGTAAAATTACACAATTCCAAACAAGAAAGAAAGCATAGGCATGATAAGATAGGTAAACAAGAAAACAAATAGACATGCATAAAAAAATTGCTTGTAGATTGTATAATAAGATGTAAGTTGCAGTGATGACAATGACAACTGTAAATATCACATTGTAAAGTGGAACTAGCTTGTGTTTTGATAATTATAGTATTATCTAGAGACTTTAGTAACTTCCAAAATCAAAGTGGAAGGAAAAATCCTTGCAAAATATAATCATGGATGGATTCAAATGAATGAAAGGAATAAATTCCCCACTATAGGGGCATCCAATCATGTAATCAAATGCATGAAATTGATATAAATAGAGAGAATGGATTTTTCACTAGAATGGAAACCAGTCATGAATTGATTGGCATTAAATTTAAATGAGTAAAGAAATAATATTTATACCTCCCAACCTCTTAAGTTAGTTTCACAATCCACATGCTCCAGTCCAAGTGAGAATTCCTCCATTCATAGATCACAATTATGTTTTTTACACATATCATTGATATCCATGAAAGCATGCATCATATATGTTTGTAGTTCGTCTTGAGGTTCATCCCACCAAAAACCTTGGATATTCTTCAAAATAAGGTACATTGTTGTAACATGACATCAATTTTGAAAATGTAGGAATAAATGGATAGAAAGTAAACATTCACAGAAGTCCTCAAACTAAACAAATTCGAAGGAACTTACAATATCTACACTAAAATGAAATAGGATCTGGATAAGGAGGGGGCCCTATCTCTTTGGATGAGGCACTAGATGGAATTTATAGTCATCTATTGAAATTAAATTCTCATCAATGCAAAATAATGTTCACAGAAACATAACAATGATTTTATTAAACAACTAAGAAAAATAAACAACCAACCATTGCAAGTTTTAAGTTTTGCTCCATATTTAAGTGCAATATAGATTACAATTGAGTTCAATATGAAGATCAAGAAAGGGTAGAAGAAGATATGGTATTTAATTTTTGAACTAAATTAAATAAAACAAAATCAAGTAAATGAGAAAAAGCAAATAAGTCTATACTTGTTGAAGATTTTTCTGAATAAAAACTGTGTTTGGGGTTTCCAAATGTCTAATGTTTCAAGTGGACACTCCACCCATCATCAAGGACATAAAAATATCATATGTCCTTGATGATGGGTGGAGTGTCCACTCAAAACATTGAACATTTTGAAACCACATACACAATTTTTATCCAAAAAAATCTTCAGCATTATGTCTAATTGTGAAAACTTTCATATTCATATACTTAAAGTCTATACTTGCCAAGATATAATTACCTTCAAATATTAAAACATGATAATGCATTAGCTTCATCACCAATTCTAAGGCAGAGCCAAGGATGATGATGATGCATCCCTGCAAAATAATCTTTCTTCTTTGAAAAGGGAATAATAAATATAATCATGCAATATATTCTATCCTAAAAGTGAAGGTATAGAGATGGCACAAAGATTATTATGTACCTTGATCAAATGAATAAAGTGTCGATGCAAATCCTTTCTCTTCAATAATATGGTTCAATTAATCCTTTAGAAGGGGGATGAATCCTCTCTTGTGAATTACAATCTTAATTATGATGAAAACCAACCCAAATTCAAAGAAGAAACCATTATTCTCAAGGAGGATTTTACAATTATAGACAAGAATATATGTCCAATAATATCCTTTGTTGTCTTCTTCTACACTTAAGTTTATATGATTTCCTTCCAAAAATATCACATCATTTATGTACAGGTATATTGTCCTTCAACACATTAAATTTTCATCATGCTAATTAGGTTCTCAAAGTAGCTCTCCTATTTGGAACCATAACATCTCTTCACTAGTACATTGGGCTCGATTTCACTAGTACATCAATGTCAATTCTTTTTTGAATGCATTTAGTTTGAATAACATTTTTAAATTTGAAAATCCATCACACACAAAACAAAGTAAAAACAAGCAAAGACATATCATTGCATTTATGCATTTCGTATTAGATTTAAATCATTTTAAAAACATGAAACCCAAGTTATGGTAGTTGATGCTGCAAACTGGGGGGATCATCTCAAAGGAAGAAGTTTGGGTAGGTAGAAATGCATTAATATTAAAAAAATATAAAGAAAGATAAGCCAATAATCACCTTGATGAAAATTCCTTGTGGATCGTGGAGATAATCGCCCTTCAAACCTGCATTTGTCAAAGAGAATAAAAGGTTATATGAATGGGTAATTACTAAACATGTATGAGGTTGATATTGCCAAATAGGATAAAACATTATATGAATGAATAATAATTAAACATGTACGAGGCTCTAGAAAGACTAAAGGAATACCTGAATGAGCTCCTCTTGGTTTCGAGAATAATTTATTGTCTACTAAAAAGGGCCAACTATGTGAAGGTGGAAGCTCATTCCCCCCCTGCATAACTCTCAATTCCCGATACTCAAACATGCATAACAAGTAGACAAAAACAACTAAAAGAAAATGAAAGAAAGAACATGTCTGCAGATGTGTGCTTTTGTACATACAAAACATATAAGGTTCATGCATAATAAGGTAGCAAAATAATTTTTTTACAACAAATAGTTTATATTAATAACTCTTATACCCAAACTATGTACAATCACTTGTTTTTCAGTTTCTTAATTGTTATGTTATTCTTGAGTAAATAATCAAATTCCCCTCGATCCCCTTCAACTATTGGGCCCTCTTCTGGTGCTGCTTAACTATGCATCTTCTCATGCATTGTACTTCTAGTAGTACAACGTGCATATTGATGCACTATAGGGGCATCCACTACAATAACAAAAAACATTAAAAGGATATGGTTAGTCATTGTTCATAGCAACATTTCATTAATTCAAATATCATTACAATGTTTTTTACCTAGAGGAATAGTCAACACCATTGGTTGGGATAACATTTGTTCCTCTCCTCTCCGAGCACCCTCATCTACATGATCTACCATTGAAACAATAAAAGTTATAAGTACACCATCTGTAAGACAATATTAATAATCATCAATATATACATATGATTTTAAAGACACACATACCATGATGGGGCTGCACACCATTATAATCATGGGGATTTTTTCCACCGCTATCGACTAGACTATTTTTTCTTTCTTACTTAAAATAAATAGACACATTAATTGACGAGTTAAATCAATCATCAATAGATTTTACAAGTAATAAACAATTGAAGTCTTGCCATTTTATTTACCATCTCATTTGAAGGGTCATATTGTGTTTTCCCCATCCTTTGTCGATGTTTCACCACTGCTTCAAATCCAAAATTAAACCTGACCTTCAAGTCTTCTTTGGTGGCAGCAGTGTTGAACCTGTTATTGCACAAATTGTAGGTTGGGAAAAGCCCGAATGATGCAGGAGAATCGTCAGCAAAGCACACGTGGACAACACATCAAGCACAACGCATAGCATGCCTTTTGATTTGTTTTAAATTTTGAACTGTTGGCGTATCATGAGGAAATATTTTTTGATTAGATTGCAAGTTAAAGAAAGCTTTAATGAACATAGACTAGATGATTGTGTGAGATCAGAGGAGATCAATTTTCCTTAAATGAAACTAACTGTAATGCAGATCTGGATCATCCACCCCTATCTGCATATCTCATAAAATTCATTATAACATAGGCTTAGTAGTTGAAGGATTTTAATTTTGATAGGATAGGTAGTTGGAGGAAACCCTAAGAGTCCTCTTGTATAAATAGATGCTTATGCGCCTGAATAAGGCTGCTGAACCTGATGCTGTTGAACATAATGCTGTTGAACAATTGATAGCTGCATATTAGTATTTTTTGATTTAGTTGTTATTTACTTGTATCAGTTGTAGCCATTTACTTTGAATGAATATAATAGAGGAATATTGATCCAAATGCATGTAAGTGTTGTTGTGTAACTATTATATGCTATTATGAGTGTTCATGAATGCATGAGTTATACTGTTAATGCATGAATCCGTGGAGGGTTGAATAAGTTTCAATTGTTTCTCTTCCTTGAGCTTATGCAAGGAGTGCATATTGTACGTAAGGAGTTCATTTAACAGAGTCTCTTGACTCAAATTTCATAAGAGATAGAGTGAAACTTTCATATGCAGAGTGTGCATATCATACGCAAGGAGTGCGTCGACAGAGTCTTTGACTCAAAAAGATCAGGAGGAATAGATTGATTTTTCTTGTGAAAGAGCGTGAAGATCTGTAGCAAGGAGTGCATAGATCCAAAATTTGACTAAGTGTCGAAGAAACCCTCTAAGGATTCAAAGGGTTTGAGAGACAAAGGTCAAGAGAGATAGCGGGAAGGAATATTCAAAGGGGGATAAAATATGAAGGTTTAACGAGCTATCGGCCAAGATCCCTTCAGGAGGAAGCAGAGGCATTCTGGACCATCAGATCTGGGAGAGTTGCGAGGTGGTTAGCTATCAATTCCTTTGGAAATCCATGGAGTAATGGAGCCCGTCTGAGCCATTGATCCGAGAGAGAGCACATGGCGGAAATCCGTGGACTTCAGGTGAAAGCAGTCTGGGAGAAAACGAGGGTGGAGTGGCCAAAAATCTTGAAGCCTGAATAGTCAAAGTGATTTGTAGCCGTCGATATGTGGGAGACACGTGTCGACAGATCGTTGACTTCGGGTGAAAGAACTCTGGGAGAAAGAGAGTGTGGAGAGGTTTAAACTAATAAAGCCCGAATAGCCGAAGTGATTTGTAGTCGTCGATCTGTGGGAGACACGCGTCGAAATATTGTTGACTTCGGGTGAAAGCACTCTAGAAGAAAGCGAGTGTTGAGAGGTTGAAACTCTTGAAGCCCGAAAAACCGAAGTGATTTGTAGTTGTCGATCTGTGGGAGACACACATCGAAAGATTGTTGACTTTGGGTGAAAGTACTTTGGGAGAAAGTGAGTGTGGAGAGGTTGAAACTCCCGAAGCCCGAATAGCCTGAGTAATTTATAACCATCGATTCGTGGGAGACACGTGTCAACAGATCACGTACTTCGGAAGCAAGGGGAAGGAAACATGGAGCAGAGGTTTTCCTAAAGTGGATCCCCACCGTTGATATGGAAGGATGTGTGACACACAATTCTTAACTCTGGAAGAAAAAATTCTAGGAGAAAAGGCTGCAGGAACATCCAAAGCTCCCGAATGCCGAACTCCCGAAATGAACCTGAGCCGTTGATTTAAACGAACGTGTGGCGCTTGATCTGAAACTCTGGGTATGAAGTACTTCAGGAGAAAAGGTTGTGTGAGAATCCAGGACTCTCGAATGCCAAAGTCCCGAAGTGGACTTGAGCCATTGATTTGGATGGACGCGTGGCGCCTGATCTAGGACTCTGGGGAAAAGTGGAGGTTAAAACATTCATAACTCCCGGAGCATGGAGTCTTGAAGTAGATCTCAACGGTTGGTTGCGAAGGAAGATGTGGACTGTAGATCTGGTCCCAGTTAGAGAACTGAAGTCATAGATCACTAGGAGGTTAAGCCCTAGGCCACAGCTCGAGGTCACATGTGAAGAGGGGCTAGCGGAAGGAGATAGTGCCCAAATTTTTCAAGCTTATAAAAGTTCTAAAGAAGGGGGCCCGCAGGTTCCATAAGACCTGTGCCTAAAGAGAAAAGGGGGCCTGTGTAATTTGTTCCAGGGTATACTGAAGGCCTGAAGGATCTAATTCAACTCAGGAGATTAATATCCTTGATCGGTAGGTTGCGAAACCCTTAGGAGGGAAGAGGGGTCTGCATCAAGTGGTATCAGAGCCTGAATTTATTTTTTAGGTAGCAGAAAAAGAGCTCAAAGTTGTACTCTGTGTGTGAGAAACAATCAACACAATGCCACCAAGGAGATGAGTGGAGCCACTTGTATCCAATCGCGCTGTAGAAAGACAAATGAGAGAGCTTCTTGCAATGTTGGAGGTGATGGAAGCGGCGTAGAGAAGAGCACCTGATGCTCGAGACGTCAATGATGCAGAAAGTGAAGAGATATAGGTTGAAGAAGAAGCTACAGGGGAAGGTGTGGTTGAAGAACGCTTACTGAAATCTGTTGTGAAGTTGGGAGCTAGAGAAAAGATATACATCCCAATGTATGAAGGCAATTTGGATGTTAAAGAGCTACTTGACTAGATAAGGTCCATGGAGAAGTACTTTGATTATGAAGATGTTGATGAGGAGAAGAAGGTGAGACATGCTGTCACTAGGCTAAAAGAACATGCAACACTATGGTGGGATGAACTACAGGCTGATAGGAGGAGCAAAGGCAAGCAAAAGATAAAGAATTGGGATAGAATGGTAGCCAAGATGAAGGCTAAATTCATACCCAAGGATTATCAGATAAATCTTTTTAGGAAGTTGCAAAACCTGAGACAAAAGGGCATGACAGTGAAAGAGTACACATAGGAGTTCTACAAGTTGAATATTAGGATTGGACAAAGATAGAAAGATGAATAAAAAGTTGCTAGATATATAAATGGCCTGATATATGAAATCCAGGATGAAATCAACATGATGAAAATGAGGACAGTGGAGGATTCTTATCAGATTGTACTAAAGGTAGAGGAGAAGTTGGCTAGAAAAAAGAGCCAGCGAAGGAGAGGCAGAAGCCAAAAAAAGGTAAGGGAGTTTCCCATGACAAGGAACATAAAACCAAGAATGAGATTGATAAACCACATAGTCACTCAAAAAGAGGAGGAAGTTCCCGAGGGAGACAAAGTGGTGGAAGAAATTATTCTAGAGGAAGAGGAAGAAGCATGGGAGGAGAGTTAAGGTGTTATGCCTATGGAAAGACATGACACAAGTATTAGGAATGTCCCGAGATAAATAAAGAAGGAGGAGGTGAATCTCACATTTCATAAGCACAAAAAAGGAATGTTGAAGAAAAAGGTGCAGAGGATGGAAAATCCCTGATGCCGAGGAAGGTTCTCTTAAAATCAGAGCCAGAAATTGAAAATCCAGTGTAGAGGAACAATTTGTTCAGGAAAAATTTCAAGAATAAAGACAGAGTATGCAAGGTGATAATTGATAATGGGATCACTAATAACTTAGTATACATAGATATGGTGGAGAAATTAGATCTGGAGACAATTGCACACCCAAATCCATATAAGGTCTCATGGTTGCAAAAAGGACACCAAGTAATGGTAACTAAACAATGCCTTGTTGAATTTAAAATAGGTGGATATAGAGATGAGATTCTATGTGATGTAATTCCCATGGACGTATGTCATGTTTTGTTGGGAATGCCATGGAATTTTGACAGGAATTTCATTCATGACGGGAGAATGGATGCTTACACTTTGGAAAAGAATGGTAGAACACACATGTTGTTGCCAATAGAAGAGAAGAAAGTAAAGGGAGAAGCCAACACAAGCATACTTCTCATGAGTGGGAAGTAACTCCTGAGTGAGGTCAAGAAGGAACATGAGATGCATTGTGATGTGGTGAGGAAACCCATAGTTGTCCTTACAATTACTTCCATGGATGATTTGCATGAGGAAGTTCAGGAGTTGTTGGAGAATTTTGTTGACATAGTAGTGGATGAGTTGCCTAACTCATTTCCACCCATCAGAAGTATCAACCATCATATTGATTTGATACCAGGAGTAAGTATGCCAAACAAAGAAACATACATATTGACACCTCAAGAGAATGTGGAGGTAAAGAAACAAGTCTGGGATTTATTAGACAAGGGTTTGGTCAGAGAAAGCTTGAGTCCATCCATAGTACCAACTGTGTTGAGTCCAAATAAGGATGGAGGATGGAGAATGTGTACAGACTCTAGATCCATAAACAAGATCACCATTAGGTACAAATTTCCTTTTCCAAGAATGGATGACTTAATGGATTTCTTAAGTGGAGCAATTTTTTTTTCAAAGATAGTTTTGAAAAGTGGATATCACCAGATAAGGATGAGAGAAGGTGATGAGTGGTAAACATTCTTTAAGAAAAATGAAGGGTTGTATGAGTGTCTTGTTATGTCGTTTGACTTAACAAATTCCCCTATTACTTTTATGAGACTGATGAATGAAGTATTGAAATATTTCATTGGTAAGTTTGTGATTGTATATCTGGATGATATACTAGTCTTTAGCAAGACTAAAGAGGAGCATTTGAGACATCTAACATTAGTGGGAGACTGCATCAGGAGAAGATGTTGATTAATCTGAAGAAGTCCTCTTTCATGAAAACATAACTCATATATTTGGGTTTTGTGATCTCTTCAAATGAATTGAAGATGGATCAAGAGAAGGTGAAAGAAATCAAAGAATGTCCATCACCAAGGAGTATATTTGAGGTGAGAAGCTTCCATGGATTAGCAAGTTTATATAGGAAGTTCATTAGAAATTTCAGTGGAATTTGTGCACAAATGATGGACATGGCGAAGAAAAGACACAAGTATTTCAAAGGGACACAAGAGGCCGAGAGGAGCTTCAATATATTGAAGGAGAAGATAGCAGAACAACCAAAAATGGTCTTACCAAATTTCGAGAAGAAATTTCAAGTGAGATGTGATGCAAGTGGAGTTGCAATTGGAGCAGTCTTGAGCCAAGATAATAGGCCTGTTGCATATTTCAGTGAGAAGCTAAATGAGACTAAGAGGAAGTACTCCACATATGATAAATAATGTTATGCCATAATTCAAGCTTTGAATAAGTGGAGGCGCTATCTTGTTCCAAAGGAATTTGTCTTGTATAGCAATAATCAAGTTTTACAATTCATAACGAGACAAAAGAAGTTAAACCAAAGACATGCTAAGTGGATATAATTTATGTAAAAATCAACTTTTTTCATTAAACATATTTTTGGTAATGCTAACAAATTTGTTGATGCATTGAGTAGGAGATGTCTGATTCTGCATGAATTTCAAGTGAAGACCTTGGGGTTAGAACACCTTAAGGATATGTATTGTGATGATTAAGATTTTAAAGAAGCATATGAAGCATGTGCAAATCCTGTTCTCAGGGACATAAGCCAGTGGACAGAATATATGATTCAAGATGGATTGATGTTTAAAGGTTGCCAATTGTGCATACCGAGGTGCTCGATGAGAGAAAATATGCTAAAGGAAAAACATAGTGGAGGTCGAACAGGACATTTCGACCATGAAAATACATTTGCACAGTTGAAAATATCATAATATTGGCTAGGTATGAAAGAAGAGGTGAAGACATTTGTGAACAAATTTAATATTTTCCAGTATGCAAAAGGAAATAAACAAAACACTAGATTTTATCAGCCATTGCCTATTCCAGATAGGCCTTGGGATGCAATAAGAATGGATTTTGTGTTGGGATTTCCAAGAACCTAGAGGGGAAGTGATTCCATATTTGTTGTGGTTGATATATTCTCAAATATGACACAATTTATCCCATTCTAGAAGACTAGTGATGCAACACATGTTGTAAATTTGTTTTTCAGGGAAGTTGTGAGACTTCATGGATTGCCCAGGAGCATTGTCTTGGACAGAGACACTAAATTTGTTGGTCATTTCTGAAGAACATTATGGAAGAAGCTGGGGACATAGCTATATTTTAGTTCAACATATCATCCTCAGACAAATGGACATATTGAGGTGGTAAATAGGAGTTTAAGAGATTTGCTGAGAAGTTTGGTCACTAAACATCATAGCCAATGGGATCAAATTCTGCCACAAGAAGAGTTTGCATATAATGACTCACCAAATAGAAGTATAAGAAAAATACCATTTCAGATAGTGTATGGAATGAATCCAAGAGGAGTATCAAAATTGAGATATTTGGAGCAGAAGACTTCGCTGCAGAAATGCAGAAGCTTCATAATCAGATCAAGGAGCAGTTGCAGAGCAGAAATGCATAATATAAACAAAGGGTTGATCAACATAGGAGATAATTTTAGTTTGAAGTTGGAGATAAAGTATTAGAACACCTAAGAAAGGAAAGGTTCCCAAGGGGAACATATAACAAGCTGAAGCTGAAGAATATTGGACCATGCAAGATCCTAAGAAAGTTTGGTACCAATGCCTATGAGTTAGAGCTTCCAGGGGATGTGGGTATATCACCCATATTTAACATTTCAGACCTATATCCTTACAAGGAAGATGACACATACAGATCATAAGATAAGGAGAAGATTCATTGGGAGAAGAAGATGCATGTAGCAGAAAAGCCACAGATCGAGAAGATCATTGATCAAAAGATTGGTAAGAAGACCAGGAGAAAGACATATTTTGAATATTTGGTAAAATGGAAGGGAAACCCAATAGAAGATTCCAGTTGGGTAAATGAAGATGATATCTAGAGGCATGGAAAGTCAGTGCAAGAGCTCATGGACATGAGTCCATGAATTTCCCCCCAGAGGAGTATTATGTAGGAGCATCATCAACAAAGCACACGTGGACAACACAACGAGCACAATGCATAATGTGCCTTTTGATTTGTTTTAAATTTTGAACTGTTGGCGTATCCTGAGGAAATATTTTTTGATTGGATTGAAAGTTAAAGAAATATTTAATGAACAAAGACTAGATGATTCCGTGAGATCAGGGGAGATCAGTTTTCCTTAAATGAAACTGTCTGCAATGTAGATCTGGAGCATCCGCCCCTATCTGCATATCTCAGAAAATTCATTGTAGCAGAGACTTAGTAGTTGAAGGATTTTAATTTTGATAGGATAGATAGCTGGAGGAAACCCTAAGAGTCCTCTTGTATAAATAGATGCTTATGCGCCTGAATGATGCTACTAAACATAATGTTGTTGAACAATTGATAACTGCATATTAGTATTTTCTGAGTTAGTTGTTATTTACTTGTATCAATTGTATCCATTTACATTTGAATGAATATATCAGAGGGATATTGATCCAAATGCATGGAAGTGTTGTTGTGTAACTATTCTCTGTTATTATGAGTGTTCATGAATGCATGAGTTATACTGTGAATGAATGAATTCGTGAAGGGTTGAATAAGTTTCAATTGTTTCTTTTCCTTGAGCTTATGCAAGGAGTGCATACTGTACACAAGGAGTGCATTTAACAAAGTCTCTTGACTCAAATTTCAGAAGATATAGCGTGAAAATTCCATATGCAGAGTGTGCATATTGTACAGAAGGAGTACGTCGACAGAGTCTTTGACTCAAAAATCTCAGGAGGAATAGATTGAGTTTTCTCATGAAAGAGTGCAAATATCTATAGCAAGGAGTGCATAGATCCAAAATTTGACTAAGTATCGAAGCAACCCTTTAAGGAGTGAAAGGGTTCGAGAGACAAATCTCAAGAGAGATAGTGGGAAGGAATATTCAAAGGGTGAGAAACTCTGAAGGTTTAATGAGCTATCGGCCAAGATCACTTCAGGAGGAAGCAAAGGCATTCCAAAACGTCAGATCTAAGAGATTTGCGAGGAATTTAGTTGGGAGTTACTTTGGAAATCCATGGAGTAACAGAGCCCATCTTAGCTATCAATCCTAGGGAGAGCACGTGGAGGAAATCCATGGAATTCAGGTGAAAGAACTCCGAGAGAAAACGAGGGTGGAGTGGCCAAAACTCCCGAAGCCTGAATAGCCTAAGTGATTTGTAGTCATCGATCTGTGGGCGACACATGTCGATAGATCATTGACTTTAGGTGAAAGCACTCCGAAATAAAGCGAGTGTGGAGAGGTTGAAACTCTCGAAGCCCAAATAGCCGAAGTGATTTGTAGCCGTCGATCTATGGGAGACACGCGTCGACAAATCATTGAATTCGGGTGAAAGTACTCTGGGAGAAAGAAAGTGTGGAGAGTTTGAAACTCCCGAAGCCCAAATAACAAAAGTGATTTGAAGATGTCGATATGTGGGAGACACACGTCAAAAGATTGTTGACTTTGGGTGAAAATACTCAGGTTGAAAGCGAGTGTGGATAGGTTGAAACTCCCGAATCCTAAATAACCAAAGTAATTTATAGTCGTAGATCTGCGGGAGACACGCATCAACGGATCACGTACTTTGGAAGAGAGGAGAAGGAAACGCAGAGCAGAGGGTCACCTGAAGTGGATCCCCACCGTTTATCAGGAAGGATGCGTGGCACACGATCCTTACCTTCGAAAGAAAATGTTCCGGGAGAAAAGGCTGCAGGAACGTCTGAAGATCCCGAATGCTGAAGTCCCGAAATGAACCTGAGCCGTTGATTTAAACGAACACGTGGCACTTGATATGGAACTCTGGGCATGAAGTACTTTAGGAGAAAAGGTTGTGTGAGCGTCCGAGACTCCCGAACACCAAATTCCCAAAGTGGACTCGAGCCATTGATTTGGATGGACGCGTGGTGCCTGATCTAGGAATCTGGGGAAAAGTGGAGGTTAGAACATTCAGAACTCCCGAAGCGTGGAGTCCCAAATTAGATATTAACCGTCGGTTGTAAAGGAATATGTGGACCGTATACATGGTCCCGGTTAGAGAACCAAAGTCGCGGAGCACCAGGAGGTTAAGCCTCGGGTCATAGCCCGAGGTCACATGCGAAGAGGGGCTAGTGGAAGGAGCTAGTGCCTGAATTTTTCAATCTTATAAAAGCACTAATGAAGGGGGCCCACAGGTTCCATAAGACTTGCACCTAAAAAGAAAATGGGGCCTGTGTAATTTGTTCCAGGGGCTAATGAAGGCTCGAAGGAGCTAATTCAACTCAGGAGATTAAGATCCTTGACTGAGAGGTCGCAGAACCCTTAGGAGGGAAGGGGGGTCCACATCACCGGCCCAATCCACAAAAGTGAGACAACTATGGTAGTAACTATCCAATGTCACCTTAGATAGATACTCCCCTCGCTTTAGTGATGATAAGTTACCACAAGGGGGGAATCCCGGTGACCCAAGGGGGAATGAGATGGAAAGTGTGAAGATGAAGATGAAAACCCCTATAGGTCATATTATAATATGGAAAGAACATTGGAAAAGAGTCTTGATGATGAGGGGAGGTTTATAAAGTGTTGTGTACCTGCGAGATAATGTTAAACTTGCTTAAGACAAGACAATTAATCGAGATACAAGCCAAATAATTAATGTGACAAGCAAGTGAAGATTGTTGTCGTAAATTGAAGCAATAAACAATTATATATATATATATATATATATATATATATATATATATATATATATATATATATATATATCAACAATGAAAAGAGTTGTTGACTATAGAGTTAACCATCAAAAGCATCAAATATTTATTAGATGATCAAGCACTAATCAAGTAGATAAAATTCCAATACTTAAGCACAAACTTTGATGGTGAAATAGGGATGCTAAATGAAGTTATCAAAAAATTACAAAGGAATCCCTATGGTTGTATCAAGCAATTGCTACACCAACAATATATATCCACCAAAATTAGCAAACAATCCACCCAAAACATAGAAAATGTCAAGTAGGATTAGTATGACAATTTGTAAGCAAATTTCAATGGTAGATTGGTGAGTTATGAGAGAGTTTAAGAGTTTTATGTTGCATTCATAATGGCTGTAGAATTAATTTAATTGCATAAAGACAATGAAAAGGATAATATAGATGCCTTAGTGGCTCAAGCAAGCTTGTATCACTAAGAAAATATTCCAATTTGAACAATTGAAATATCTCAAAAATTCACGTATTTCATTGCAATGATTTTATTTCTCCAATGCATGTAGATAAGTGCCTATTATATTGGGTTATGTAATCTTGGGTGTAAGAGTTA
This sequence comes from Picea engelmannii, assembly GCA_009831015.1. Lineage (NCBI taxonomy): Eukaryota > Viridiplantae > Streptophyta > Pinopsida > Pinales > Pinaceae > Picea > Picea engelmannii. The sequence continues at coordinate 657,361 of ML786066.1, read as the reverse complement.
TACTTACTATTTCTCTAGGGGTGTAAGCCCTTTTACTCCCTAAAGCAAGCAAATCCAACAAGTTAAATCTTGGAGGGTGTAATCCCTTTTACTCCTCCTAGAAACCTTGAAACATAACTTATCCAACAACAATTATGACAAAATTGGTGGAGGTTGTAAGCCATTTTACTCCTCCAAGAGTTAGAATAAGAATAACTATGAAATAAGAAGAAATTACCAACAATATTAAGAAATTCCTTACCAATTCCAATCGAAAACATGCAAAAACCCTTATCTAACAAGAATATTACATCAACATGCAAAATACAAGCCTCCAAGAAGGTAGCACACCACTTTAGCTCCATAATAGACAAGCATAATAATCCATAATATTTTGACAAGAGATATAGACCAAATTCCCAAAAAGGGCGCAAATTTCAATCAAGTATGTAATTCTCAAGTGAGAGAGTTATATCAAATAAGGAGGCCTACCTCCTTAATTTTCCCCTTTACAAAAGAAAATTGATTTTTAAACAAGAAAGAAAATCCCAAATATAATGTCATACCCACTAGGGGTGACGTTTTGGCACATGGATTGAATCGTTGAGCAATGCGAGGGAGTCATTGGGCCTCCAAAGGACATGTCTTCCATGTAATAGGATTCCTTCTCATCAAAACATTCCAACTCTTAATCAAGTCATCACCACCATCATCAAACCCTATCCCCCAATGTGACGTCAAGCCCTAAAAGGTGACATTTTGACCTTCCAAGGTCAAACCTTGGGCTAAGGGGGGATAGGTATCATTGGCCAAGATGCCTTCTCTTGCCCCCAAAGGAAACATTCATCATCTAGATGCTCCTAGGGTGAGGGTCATGACAACCAATTTGTGTGGCTTCTTGCCCCAACGAAGGCCCAATGTAGGCTTGTTCCTCCATAAACATCCATCAAACAAGGTCTTGCAAAGAAAAATGAATTCTCCCTCCAAGGGTCTTAAGTCAAATGTATCATGTCGAGTAAAATCACATTTAATACAAGAGTCACCTAAATATGTGCATCAAAACTACCTTTTTCAAATTAAACAATTTCTCAAAGACCCTATGCAATTAGCCAAGTTTAGATATGGGAGGGTTGTCATAATGCCCTATTTGGTGAACCAATCCCTCAAGTAGGGGATGTTCCCAAGGATGATCCTTTCTAGGTTATGTAATGGATACGAGGTGGATGGGGTTATAATTCTATGCTTTGGGCTTCATGACATACACGAGCTCATATTGTCTCATATATGGGTGCCTTTGTAGAGGGTGTGCTTCCCTTCGTCCGCGATGCATGATTTTTCCAAGCCCCTTTTTGCCATTAATTTATTAGAATGTTTCCAAGTTGAAGCTAAGGTGGGACTTCTACCTAAGCATGAAAAAAATTGCCCACCTTAACTCTACCTTAGTCACATGGTGCTTCCCCAAGTTGAAGATGATGCATGGGACTTCTACCTAAGCATGAAAAACATTGCCCACACACACTCTACCTTGGTCATAATTTTTAATTATTTATTTATCTTATGGGTCCCTCAATTTTTGTGAGAAACATTTCATTGTTCTCAAGATGCTCAGGCTAGCATATGGAATATTTATGACTGAATTTTATCTTTTTCCAGCTACAAGCCTCTGGGCCTTCAACTCCTTCTTCTCGTGAAATGAGGTACAAGCCCTTCTTGGGTTAATGTGGCCTGAAAACCTAAAATATTGGGACATGGAGGGGAAGAAGTGATGTAAAATGGTAAGGATGATATGGGACGGTATGATGACCCTTCAAGGAGACCCCCTGTTTCAACCCTTTCCATAAGGGTGGCCACTTACTAGGGAATGATGATACCCACCAAGGTGAAACAAGATCAAAAGAATAATGTCCAAGTAGATGTTTTATAATCAAGAGAAGATTCAATGAAACATATTTAAATACCTCAAGTATTAATGTGGCACTTACCAAAATACTTGACTTGTACTTCATGGAGCAAGACCCACTGTCTTTTGGAAGAAAGCTGATGTGGTGAATGCCATCATCATGAACCAGAGAAGTGTGGTGATGGATCAGGTCTCGATCTGTGTATGTGGACACTGTTAGTCAATCCATCTCTTGACACTCCATGTTTGTAACTCAAGGGACTCGAGACATCATCTCCTTAGTTATCCCTAGAAATGGGGGATAACATCTGGCTCTTACTTGGGGAAATGTACTCACCATAGAGTGCATGAGAACCTCAACATATCTTGGTTAGACTTGTGCCTACACACATTGAAACAACAAAATGTAAAATCTAGGGTGGCTCACTCACCCTTTGTTTATATAATCAAAATTTAATTTCGAAATTGACAACTAAGCTAGAAAACAAAATTTTGTAATTTTTTCATATAATATGATGAAAAAAAAATATGGTTAATAAATAATGCAAGTAGAGTAAAATGAAAATCAGAAATGAAATGAAACTAAACTATCATGAGCAATCAATATGAAAATGCAAGAAATAAAGATAGCCTACCCACTTACCCGGGGCATGGGCCCTGAAGAAGTCATGTTTCTTGAACATAGGGTTGGAGAAGAGACCCATAAACTGGTAATGACATCTTTCTCCCATCCATGACAGTTAAGAAGTATCTTCCCTTCATGGAATTTTTCTTGATGATGTCAGGGCTAAGCCATAAAACATCATTCTTCTGATTATACTTTTGGCTTGCCCTTCCTCTTATCCCACATGAGTTGAAGGATTCCTTCAATGAAGTTGATGTAGAGTATGTTTTCAATGTAAGGGTATGAAGGTGGTTCAGTATTGACCATATCCTTGAATACTTTTTCACATTCTTTACTTCTTTTATCTTCATATCTCTTCAATATCTAGATGGATCCTAGTTCTTTTCTTTGGATTTTTGCAAGTTTCTCTTTGTATTGATTTTTCCTTGGAAGTAGCGTATCTATACAATCCTCCTACATAAAAGGTAGGTCCCGTGGATCATCCTCAATTGTATTTGGAGCTTCATCAAAGTCATCCTCACTACTGTAGTTAAGATCATTTCGATCCAAAACATGTTTCCTAGACACTTCGTGGTCGTATAAATCTCAAAAGTACCATCTCCCATAGGAATATGTGCATAAGTAAGGTCCATGCTGAGAAATCCACCAAGATGTAACATCCCTTATCCACACCACACAAAAATAATCAACCCAATATATATATATATATTAAGTTAAGAAACTATTTAGTCCAATCATCATCTAAGTAAGGATAACAACCATAACAACCATTTGCAGTCTTGCTTTAATACCATATGTAACAAACTCCATTTCAAGAAATAAGGTAAAGATCACAATGAAGTAGAAATTAGTGATTTATTTGTCCTTATTATTATTTATTTTACTTACAATAAAAGGTCATCACAAGATTAACATTATTAAACTTACTAACAACAACCCTTATGTATTGATGAGGATAACTCTTCTTCTGATCTTGCACTTATTTAATCCTTTGTCTTATCATTCACATCTGTTCTTCCATTTCTTGGATCACTTCCAATCCCACCAGGACCCTATCCTCTATTCGATCCCAAATTAGAGTAGTTTGACATGGTCGTCTGTAAAGAAACTCAAGCAGTGCCATCTTTATCTTACTTTGATAACTGTTGTTATATGCAAACTCTACTAATGGAAATTTTTTTTCCCAACACTTCTGTTGATCCATCATGTACATTCGAAGCATATCCTCTAAGATCTACTTCATTCTTTCTATTTTTCCATATGTTTCTGGGTGATGTGTTGTACTAAGATTCAGTTGTATTCCTAAAGCCTCTTGGAAACTAGTCCAAAATCATCCAGTAAACACCAATCCTTGATCATATATGATCCTTCTTGGTACACCATGTAACCTCACAATTTCACTAATAAAAACTTTAGCTATGTCTAGAGCGTGACATGTCATACACACTGGAATAAAGTGTGCACTCTTCGTCAGAGTGTTAACTACCATAAAAATTGAATCGTGTCTCCTTGCCATCAGTGGAAATACAACAATAAAATCCATTGAAATGACTTCCCATTTCAATTCAGGAATCATGTGTGGCTGTAACAATCATGCTAATGTCTATGTTCAACCTTCACTTGTTGACATTCTATACACCTCACCATGTAACTAACTATGTCCGCTTTCATTCCTTTCCAGAAGAATAAAGGATTAAGTTCTACCTTCATCTTCGTGACTCCCGGATGAGCCATGTACACTGCTCGATGAGCTTCTCTCAAAATCAAATTCCTTAGTTTGTCGTTAGGCAGTACATAAATTCTGCCATTATACCTCAATAATCCGTCATTGTCCAATGCATTGTTGGGTATGTGTTATATTCTTTTCATGTGTGTGTGTGTGGGTGCGTTAGATACGACAACTATGTCTGACGATCCCTTCACCTAGAGTTCTGCCGTGTGCACCAAGCACTTTCATAGGGGGGTCCCAGGGGGGGGCAGGTATGTCCTCCCCTGGTTACGCACAACGTTTGGGGCAGCGCCCCAAAATTATTTTTTTTGGGCGTTTTTTTGCTATTTTTAGCGGATTTGTAAATTAACCCCGGATTAAGGGATTAGGGTTTTGGAATCTACAGAATACCTAAAAACATTGTATATATTGTATGTCGAATGGTGAAATTCGATATAATGAAAATAAGAAAGGTTTTCCCGGTTGAGGGTTTCCGGTATCAAATCTCTGTGTACTCTGTGTATGAGCCATTGATTAATTTTTGTATTGCTTAAGAATCTATATGCATTGCTTTACTTCGTAGGTTTAAAACCTACATGCATAACCTTCAAACTTTGGTACCATCATAATATCTTGTCAAATATTATCCTTAACTTCTTTATACTAGTCATCATCTATATGTAAAGTTAGAATATTTTCTCGAAGATTCATCTTAACATGCATTACCCAGAATATGCGTGGTCTACGAATCAACACATCTGCTACTCTGTTCACCATTCCTTTAATGTAAGTAATCTCAAAATCATATTCGCTAAATAGTTCTGACCAACTCCTTTGTCGTGCGTTTAGGCCACTCTGCCTAAAAATGTGTTGCAGTCCACCATGATCTGTCTTTAATTCAAATTTTCGTCCAATCAGATAATGTCTCCATACTCTCAAGGCATATACAATCGCTAATAAACCCAATTCATGCATTCCATAGTTCTCTTCATGCCTCCTTAATCTCCTTGGTATGTAAGCAATCACTCGACCGTCTTGCATCAAAAATTTCCCTAGACCTTCCTTGGATGCATCCATGCATACCAAGAATTCTTTGTCCATGTCGGGAACCTTCAATATCGACACTGTTGTTAAAAATTCCTTAATATTTTGAAATGCTCCCGCACATTTTTCTGTCCATACAAATTTCTTGTTTTTCTTCTACAATTTCGTAATTGAATTTTCTATCTTCGAAAAACCTTCGACGAAACATTGGTAATAACCTGCTAACCCCATAAAGCTACATACTTCTTATACGTTTGTTGGCGCTGACCATTCCATGATAGCCTCCACTTTCGCTGGATCCACATCGATACCTTCCCTAGATATGATATGTCCTAAGTAATGAATCTTCGATTGGTAAAAAGAACATTTCAAGACTTTCCCCTACAACTTGTTTTCTCTTAGACACTGTAAAACCAATATCAAGTATTCTTCGTGCTCTTTTTTCATCTAAGAATAAATCAATATATCATCAATGAATAGTTGTACAAAATTGTCTAGGTATTCGCGGAACACCCCATTCATCAAAATCATGAATACTTCAAGGGAATTAGTCAGTCCAAATGGTATAACAATAAACTCATAATGTATGAATATTGTCTTAAATGCGGTCCTAGGGATATCTTCTTCCTTAATCCGTAACTGGTGATATCCCGATCTCAAGTCAATCTTTGAGAATACCTTTCCTCCCTTCATCCAATCAAACAAATCGTCAATCCTTGGAAATGGATACTGGTTCTTGATCATAGCTTTATTCAATTGACGATAGTTAATGCAAAGCCTCCACGATCCATCCTTATTTCTAACAAAAATCACCGGTGCACCGCAGATGACACACTTGGACGTATAAGTACCATGTATAACAAATCCTTCAATTGCATTTTCAACTCCTGCAATTCTAGTTTCGACATTCAATATGGAGTTCTTGCAATAGGTTCAGTTCCAGGTTTTAGATCTATGGTAAAATCCAATTCTCTTTCTGGTGAAAAACCTAGTAATTCTTCAAGAAAGACATCGAGAAACTCCGATACTACAGGAAGGTTTTCTAACCCTTCCGTGTCTCCCTTTTCGTTTAGCGCTAAGATGGCGTATAACTTACACCCCTTGCACATACTTTTCTGTAATTGTAGGGAAGAAATAAACCTCAAAGACACTCTCTGGTTTCTTCCTATGATCACTCTACTCTGTCCCAAATCATCTGTCAAAATTAACTATTTCCTCTTGCAGTTAAGTATTGCATCATGTGATTCAATTCAGTCCATGCCAATCACTATGTTATAGGATCCTAAGATCGTGACATATAGGTTTTCCTTTGTTACAAAATCACCCAAGTTAATGCTATAGTCCATAACCTTTCCTCCAACTTTCTGTTTGGCACTCGATTCCATTTCTACGTATCTGAACTCGTCTTGCTCGATTTCCTTTACCTTAATTCTCTTAAACGATGCACTATAAATAAATCTATTTGTAGCTCCTGGATCTATCAAAATACTAAAATTTTGATTGACGAACATACTTGACGTCTAGAGTATGGTGGATTGGTGCTCGACCTGACGATTATTCACCGCTGCATGTATCCTGTGGGCCTTGCCCAAATCTCCAACTTTAGTGGGTCCTGATGATACAAACACTCTTGCATTCTCAATCAAACAATATTGCTGGTAATTTGGCTCTCCACATGTCCAACATCCATTCTTCGGTCTAGTGCTCTTGGTCCTGAAAGTAGAAGCTATGGCCTAGCAGTATGTGATCCTGGTCTGTTTTTCTGAACTGGCCTAAACTGCTATTGTTGCTGCGGACGAAGCTACTGCTGCTACTATTGTGGTGCTCTGTAAGGAGTCCTGTGATGAAGAGCATGTCGAAGTGGTTTTGAGAATAATAGTCCTTTGGGTGTGTCACGATGCACATAAATCTATCTAGCTGGTGTCTGATGTTGCTGCGCTCCCGATGTCTCCTGTCTAGTCTATCTAGCAAGACTCCTACTCCGACCCCCACTGTTCATCTCTTCCTCAACAATGAGGGCCTTATGAACTACATTGTGCAACGTCTGAGGCATTAGCATCCTCACCTTCACACGAATGTTGAAGTTAAGTCCATAAAAAAACTTGTTCACCTTTAACTTCTTTGTGTTCAGATGTGGAGCATATTTGAGTAGCTCCATGAACTTGGCCTCATACTCTGGTACCATACAACTACCCTGTCATAAGGCGTTGAAATCATTAAGCTGTCACTCAATGAATTCATCCGACAAGTACTTCTCTCGGAATCGTTCCTCGAACTATTCCCATGACACATCTTCAACGACCATGTTTAGTTGAGGTAGGAGTGTCTTCCACCAAAGTAGGGAACTCCCTTTTAGCTGAAAGATCACCATGTGAACTTTCATGTTGGAGGTGTAATCACGAAGTGAAAAACACATCGCTATGTTATCCAATCATGCCTCGGTGGCTAAGCCGTCTGTGGTACCCCAGAACTCAAGAAACTTCAATTTCTCGAGTTCTCTGTGTATACTACAACTACCTGTTGGAGTGCATTGTGAACCCTTATTGGGCACATATGCTCTACCCTCATCCCAATTAAGACGGTTGATCGATGCCTCTGACATCCTCTGGAAGGATCTCATCATACCTACTGCATCTCCCACAAAAACCTGCTCCTGCTCAGTAGTCTGCTCCTCTCGAAGTGGAGCCGATCCCTCCTGCGTGGATGCTCTCAGAGGAAGCATACTCTCCCCCCCGCACCATGTTGTCTACTCATCCCGCGTCCTCTAACCATGATACCTGTCATGAAAAAATCCAAATTTCATTAGCGATACATGTTTACAAATAAGATAGTGGAAGGCGTAATGGTGTGCTGTCACAGGGTTGAACCCACTCTGATACCATATGTAACAACCCTCATCCACACCACACAAGAATAATCAACCTAAAGAAATAGTATTTTTTTTTTTAAAGTTAATAAACTATTTAGTCCAATCATCATCTAAATAAGAATAACAATCATTTGTAGTGTTGCTTTGATACCATATGTAACGAACTTCATTTCACGACATAATATAAAGATCACAATGAAGTAGCAATTAGTGATTTAATTTCCCTTATTATTATTTATTTTACAATAAAAAAGTCATCAGATTAACATTATTAACTTTACTAACAACAACCCTTATGTATTCATGAGGATACCTTTTAATAATTATCCCCTTAGACTCTATATCACTAATCATAAAATTTTCAAGGACAAAGTCTAATACCAATCTTACCTATAATTCAATATTATTATCAACCAGTTTCATTAAGTACCTATACACTATTTTTGAAAATTAAACGACACTAAAAAATCTACTTATATATCAAGCTAGATCCAAGAAGTATATATATAAAATTCGATTTTATAATAATCAAGATATTCACTTGCGCAATTTCATTTACACCGAATGCGAGAAGGCCTTGTTACACATTTAATATTGTTTGAATAAATCACATTAACTGTAAATCCCGTCACTGGCTACTTCTTAAAATCAATCATCACTTATATACTATCAATTCTTAGGAGATATTAATCCTTTGAATATAATACTTTAAAACATAGTTTACGGTATAACTTACGTCAAATAGGAAAACCCATTCTATGCGAAGCACGCTCAATATAATAATATGAAGTGATAATGTTAATTCTATTGTTGATCATTCTCTCTCTATATGTAGTTCTAACCCCAAGCAATTTTATCGATTAAATTTTTAATAATAATCCTGTACAACTAGAGAAAAATCTTAATACGAGTTATCAGTAATACTTCATTTCTTAAGGACAAATATCTATGTATAAAGTAATGTACATATACAGTAGATTACCATCCGATTTTTGTCCATTCATTCATATTTTGATCACCAAGTTTCCAAAAATATCAAGCGAATTAAAACTCCTAAGTTAGACAGAGCTTAATTATACCATTCATATTATCCAGATTAGGTGTGTATATTCAATTTACCATAGAATCGATAGATGTCCAATACGATTATGCTCACAGGTTTCATCCTTGAATTCGAAATAGTTACACAAATTCCTTTAAATAAAATCACATTGAAGAATAATACAAACAACATTTTAATACGAAATTCTGACACATAAATACCAATTATTTTTAATTTCTGTTCAGATTCATTAGCAATACATATATTTTTGATCCATCAATAAAATGACTAAAATAAATACGGTAACCAAAATGTAATTTGGTGCTGTTGAAATTTGATCTGGACCTTTGCAATATTCTTTCATTTTCCTTTCTTGCGGAATCCAAGATTTCACCGACACCTCCCAACCAACGTTAGGGGTACTCTTCTCCCCCCTTAGCCCCCCAAACCGCAAAGGGGCTACACATAAGAAACCATAAAATCAATAGCTCACAAGACTTGCCTTGCAAGGAAGTGCTTCCACTCTCTACAATCCTTGGAATCCCAACTCTCACAAGTAAAACTAAGTCAACATAAAAGTACCAAAAAGAATGAGTCCCCCTCTCTCTTTCTCTCAATTATTTTATAGAAACATCCCCAATGACACATGTGGTCATGCACAAATAATAATTTTTAATAATTTAATTAAAATATTATTCACTCACTACAAGTGTCACACTCTCCCCAAGTTGCACATGTAATTCCTATTATTTTATTTAAAAACCAATTTCCCTCACATTGCTCAATGTGTAAATTCGAGTTGTGGTCTTCAGATAAGGAAGGAATTCCAATTCTGAAGTGATGGTTCAAACAAATAATAATCCAAACAAGGCGCGGTTTGAACTAAGGAACGAAGAAGATGATTCATATGAGTCGACTGAGTTAGATGAAGAGTTGGAACAACTGACTCTGGTTGTAAGGAGGTCAAAATGAGTAAGAAAACTAGTCGAAAGGTATAGTCCAACTGACTTTCATTCTTCATTTGTGTAACTTCCAATGACAAAGAGCCCAAGTTGATCGAAGAGGCAATTGACTCAACAAAGGGAAAACTCTGGAAGGACGCCATGGTCAAAGAGATGTAATCCTTGCATAAGATTGAGACACAGGATTTAGTTGAGATACCTAGTGGAAGAAATTACATTGGTAGCAAGTGGGTATTCAAGAAGAAAATGAACGCCACAGGACAATTTGAGAAATTCAAAGCTTGAATGGTAGTGAAAGGATATTCTCAAGTCGAAGGACTCGACTTCGGTGATATTTTTTCCCTTGTTTCAAAATTAACTTCCATTAGAGTACTAATGTCTTTGGCTTGAACATTTGACCTTGAAATAGAACAGATGGATGTAAAGACAATGTTCTTACATGGGACCTGGAAGAAGAGATGTACATGAAACAACCTAAAGGATTTGTAGTAAGGGGTAATAAATATTCAGTGTGCAAATTGAAAAGATCCCTTTATGGTCTAAATCAATAACCAAGGATGTGGTACCAAAATTTTGACACATATATCCTTAGTTTGGTATTTGTGAGAAACAAAGATGATCACTACATATATTCCAAAGAAGAAGGTGGGTGTTTCATATATGTAGCATTGTATGTCGACGACATGTTGCTGATTGGAAACAACATGAACACAATAAAGGAGATGAAGAAGCAACTATCCTCCAAGTTCGACATGAAGGATATTGGTGCAACGAATTTCATTTCGAGAATGGAGATCAAGAGATATCGAGAAGCTAGAAAGATCTGGTTGAACAAGAAGAAGTATATATTGAAATAATCTTGAAATGTTTCAACATGCAAGATTGAAAACCTGTGAAGGTGCCAATTCTTGTGGGAGCAAGGCTAACTGCTAAACAATGTCCAAGGACACAGGAGGAAATAAAGGACATGGAACGTGTTCCCTATGAAAGTGTTTTTGGTAGTCTAATGTATGCGATGGTATACACTCGACGAGACATTTCCCATGCAATGGGAGTGTTGAGTAGATACATGTCGACACCTGGAAAGGAGAAATGGAAAACTATCAAGAGAGTATTTAAGTATTTGTGTGGCCTGAAATACTATGCTATATGCTACCAAGGAAAACCTAGAAGTGACAATGACTTATATGTACATGGATTTGTCGACGTTGACTGGGATGAAGATATGGATCACCGAAGGTCGACCAATGGATATGTGTTCAAGATGTTCAGTGGAGCAATCAACTAGATGAGTAAGTGACATGCGGTTGTATCCTTGTCAAAAACAAAATATGAATACATGGAAACCACTCATTGAAGCAAAGAAGCAGTATTGATACAAACGCTATGTTCATGAATAAGGTTTGAACAAAGAGTTATGAATATAAGTTGCGATAGTCAAAGTGCAATATTTTTGGAAAATAAACCAAATTATCATTCCAAGACTAAGCACATTGATGTACAATACCATTTCGTGAGAGACATGGTGGAAAACAACAAGGTGCTACTGGAGAAAGTAGACACATTGGAAAACATAAAAGACTATTTGACCAAGTCTATGAGTTTTATGAAATTATCTTGGTGCAGAGAGGCAATGAGAATTGCTACCCTAGTTCTATGAACAAGAGTTCAAAAATATCTCGGTTTCAGCAAAGAAGACAACAAGCGGGAGAATGTTGGGTTGTTATATTATTTGTAGTGAAAGTCAAAGGTCGACGTGGATCAACCTGGTAAATTTGAAGTCAAATAAATCGATGACAAGTCGAAGGTCAAGGTGGATCAACCAGGTAAATTTGAAGTAGAATAAATTTATAGTAAGTCAAAGAGGTCAACCGAAAAAAGGCCGATAGGTGGGCGCATGACAACCAACTGAAGATTGAATGGAGGTTGATTGGAAACTGACTTAGAGTTGACTATGATAGAATCCCGAGATTCATTGGATTTGTAGCCAATGATATGCGAGGATGTGTAACCATTTTTGAGCGCCTTTATTTATGTTTTTTCCTACTATAAATCCTATAAAGAAGGCATGTTGTAATGCTGTAAAAGCTAACCTTTAGAGAAATAATTCTAGAGGTTGTTTGTCATGAAAATGTAAACCGAATTGGATATAAGGTTGTCCTTATGTAAATTAAGAAGGTATGATATCGATTGTGTCTTAGGTGTAGACAAGGGTTATGCATGTAATCTTTTATTTTGAATGAATAAGACAACAGAGAGAAAAAAAACTCAAGGAATGCTGGTTTTCCCATTTCAGTTTTCAAGGTAAAATATCTATGTAATGTGTGCTTGCTTTGTCATTCAATTTCTTGATTAAATATTTCTTCCTCTCTTTTGCTAGGTTTAGTGTGAAAGTGTTCCTCATTTCCTAAAAATCACAAGCATGATCTTTACCATATGTTACCAGTGCCCTCACGTCCTTGGAAATCTGTTTCCATGGACTTTTTGAGTGGAATGCCTACCACTCTCCGCAAAAATGATGCTATTTGGGTGTTCATGTGTCATTTTTCTAAGATGTCACTCATTATCCCCCATCATAAGACTATCTCTACTACTTATAACGAAGACCTCTTCTTCCATCATACTTGGCCCCACTTTGGATTTCCTAGTAGCATTATTTATGATAGGGACTCTCGTTTTCTCTATACCTTTTGGCGTACTCTCTGGTCTTTATTGGGCTTCCAAATTCATTTTTCAACCACATTTCACCCCCATACTGACGTGAAAAAGGAATTTTTCAATCATACTATGGCTCAATGCCTTCACAATTATTTTGCTAAAAATAAGCATTGTGACTCTTATCTTCGTATAATTTAGCACAATTACAATCGAGCCATGCACTCCTCCACTATTTTCTCACCCTTCAAAGTTTTTTTGGTTCCAACCCCTTGCACCTTTAGAGATGCCCCTTAATGCCGCTCCTTCTATCTCTACACATCAACAACATGAATAATAGCCAACTCAAAATTTTATCCACAATTTATCTCATCTCAATATTCAAGTAGCATCTACCTTGCAAGAAACCCAAGATCGTGCGAAACATAGACATGATAAACAATGCACACTTCCCAAGATGAAGTGTTTTTCATATTCTACTCACTTAAAGTCACAAAGGTGACATATTATTCTTTGTACTTCTCAAAATTGAGAGGTAATTTTTGTCTTCTAAATTATGGTTGTAGTATCTTAATTTCCTTTTATCTACTAATTCTTTATCACACTACATATTCTCCTTAAATTTAAAAGTGATAACATTTGTAAAATTATTGATATTCTACATGATGACTTCTTCTTGTATTTCCCAATGATTTAGAAAATATTTGACATATTTATGCCAACCCTACTTGAGCAGTTGGTGGTTAGGATAGAGTTTGAAACAATTTTGGGGAGCTTCTTGACATCCATGTTTTTTAGATTTATGCCAACCCTACTTGAGCAGTTGGTGGTTAGGATAGAGTTTGAAACAATTTTGGGGAGCTTCTTGACATCCATGTTTTTTATATTTATGCCAGCCCTACTTGAGCAGTTGGTGGTTAGGATAGAGTTTGAAGTAATTTTGGGGAGCCTCTTCACATCCATGTTTTTTATATTTTTCTTGTAAGTTAGGTATCTAATCATAACAATGCTCTCAATGAGAGAAATACTTACTTCTATAAGGAGGATAGGATAGGGTGTATTTCTCTTAATTTTAAAATTATAAGTTATAAAACTTTTCGAGTGAGGATTATTAGTTTCTTACCTATGTCATAGAGACTCTTTGTCATAAAAAACAATATTAATGTATTGATAGTTTAATTTATAGTGTACTAATGTATTAATTAATATACATTAATGTATAAATTAATTAATACATTAATATATTAATCTATTTATGTATTAATAATTCATTAATATATTAATTAATTAATACATTATTACATTATGTAATATCACATAATGTATTTATACATTATTTATTAAAAATATCACATAATGTATTTATACATTATTTATTTATTTTTAATAAAGTTGAGAGGAAATTTTATTAAAAAAACACCAGAGATAAAGTCTTTACAAAGTCCCAATATCGCTTGAGTAATATCAAAAACATGCAACAACCTAAAACCATTTACAAGATCACGAGCCAAAATTCCATACACTAAATCCACACTACCGAGAAGTTTGTTATAGATCCTATAAAAGATCCCTAGTATTAAAATTCTATAATAGAACATAAAAATTAAATATTGACACGGTATCTGGATGACTTCAGAGCGAATTGCCTCAACCTCATCGTGCGAATTGCCTCCATTATGGTTTTCCATTGGGAGGAGGCATTGTTAAGTTCGACGTGAAGAGTGTTTACTAAGTTCGCCAAGGCCTATTGTTCCTCTTCCTAAATTTTCCTTCTCCAACATGCCACCCCTCAACGTCAACTTTCCATAGCACCAAATTTCCGTTCCACACCCTGTATTTTTGCGGAGAGTTCTACCCAAGAATTTCCTAGGGGAGTGAGAGTCTTAGAGAATTAATGCAAATCGACATTTCTGTCACTTAAATTCATACTTCTTGCCACTTAAATTCATACTTCTTGCCACATACATTTCTGTCTTTAAATCTCCTCAATCGAAGGGATGTCGCCTTTGTTGATGATGGAACTGTGGCTTCCCAACTTCCTTGTGAACCTTAATTTCATGCATGTGAAAATGACATGTATCAGGAATAAGCATCATTACTAGATATGTATGGTGTAATTATGGACTGTTTTGACCCCAAATGAGGGAGGAGTAGTACAATTTCCATGTGGGAGATAATAGAGCACCACTTTAAACAAGGCTAGGAGAGGGAGGCAAAAAAGGAGCCCATGTAGGAAATGAAGTCGAGGATCGAAAGGACAGAGTGATGTTTGTACTGGGTGGGCATACCACTTGTTTTCGACACCCCGAAGGACAACGTTCATGAGTCTAAGGTATCACGTGTCGTTTCCATCCAAGTGTTGTAGATGGAGGCTATATGAAGATGAGTTGGAGGTCATCTTGAGAAAGGCGATGCGTTGGCCATAGGGTCCCACGATTGATCCATAATTTGTGTTGCATTCAAAGACATGGCCAAGATTATGGAATGAAGTGATTAATGACCTCCCCATTAATTCTAAGTGTTCTTGGAGGCTCATGTGTGGCCAAATTAGCTTGGAAGTCAGCCTTGGAGTTATTGATTTAGAATACATGTTAACAATGGAGAGACTTGAAAATTTCAACTTCTTTGAGGGCTCTTACAATTATGTTTTTGAGCTTATGTCATGGGGAGGATATATTTTTCCTCACCTTTTATGGTAACCTTATAATCCCCTAGAATAGAAATATCATCTAATCCTTGACTCTTAGTCAAATTTAAGCTCCAAGAAAATGATAATAGTATTTGTCCTCCTAGGGAATAGATAACCCCATGTGCACAACCACCCCTAAAATGTATTTATACATTATTAATGTATTATTACTTTATAAATGTATTTTTGCAATATTACTTTATTAATGTCTTTATTTTAGTATTATTACATGTATTACTTTAGTAATGTCTTTATTTTATTATTATTACATGTATTTTTTTATTATTTTATTTATGATTAATGTGTTATTTTCTTAATTAATTAATAAGTTTCATTAATATATTACAACTTATTAATGTAATGTATTAATACTTTTTATTACATGTTATGTTAATGAAATAATTAATTAAGACATGAAAAATGTATTAATATATTATATTAATTGTTGTGAGAGTGCAAGTTGTCCTTAAACTAGCAACAACTACACTTAAGTAAAAAGTGGTTGATATAAGTCCATAGAGGCCATTAATTTTAGGTGGAAAATGACGCCCATACTTAAATGTAGTTGTTGTTAGTAATGAAACTTTTGAAAAGTGAAAGGTCATCCCACCAACACCATCCAAAAATGGCTAGAGGAAGCTGACATGTGGCCATGATTATTCTATGCCCCACTATCTAAAAGTGGGGAGAGGAAGTGGACACCTAGTCACCATTATTTAATGATAAAGGAGAAAATCTCAAAATTAGGGTTTTAGTTTAATTTCATCCCTCTTTTTGTTTATATGATGATCACCAATATTAAGCAATTATTAAATCTTGATCTTATTATTTATTAATTAAATCATCAATATAAGCACTGATATTGTTCCCTTTGATAAGAATAAGGAAAATATTAAAACCAACCCCATTTGTTATGTTGTGCTAAGAGATGCCATAAGGTGCTACTAATTAATGGCTTTCTAAGAAGCTAGATCCATCACTTCAAGTGGTTATTGTTCATAGAGATATGTCTACAATACCTCTAGATCTATGACATTTCCTTGGAATCCATGTACAACATGGAGATATGTGTCACTATATTGGAATATGGGCCATCATAATGATGCCATGTCATCACATATGCCACACTAACCATTTATATGCATCATACTTCCTTAATTAGATATTGCATGCATGCTCATGCATTATTTATTCCCCTTGGATCACACATAGGGTATTTAATACATTTTGAGGCTGATTGTGCATGGTGATTTGGACGCCATGGTGACGTGAGATCTTGTTTTAACGGCTTGATTTATTGAGCCCACACATTCATATTTACTTATTTTTCTTGTAAGGCTCACTTTACTTATTACTTATTTGACTAGACTATGGACCATTCCCTTGGATGTGGACATCATTTTTAAGGGGCTAACTTCTCTTATCTTTCATATTTGTCCACATTCGTTGTCTTTCATTGTACTTTGACCTTTTTAGAAGGTCATCTCACTTTATGATGACATTATGGGATGTATTTTATTATTATTTGTATTTTTCCATGATTTTACCAAGTTAATGGTTTTGGAACTAATGGCTTTAAGCTAACACATGGTTTTGTATTGTATTTTAAGAGGAGATTTATCTATAAAAGGAAAACTCCTCTATTTCAAATCATTAGAAAATAAAGTGGAAAACTTTTCTACTATTTGTATTGAGAGTAATGTTTCTTGTTTTTTAAGTAAAATTAATGAGGCTGTTAGAATTTGAAGTGGTCATGGTCACTATGAGGAAGGTGAATCCAAAGAGGTATGAGCTTGTTTTATGTTTTTTCTTTTCTAAGTCTTCTTTAGCTATATATGTGAATTTATTTAGAAGGAAGTGTCTTAGGTATGTGAGTTTTTTTTAGAAGGAAATCTATGAGGTTTTGTTTGTGATATCATAATTAGCTAAAAGAATTATTTCTTTGGTTTGATTATTTTTCTGTTAAATGGATATAGATTCGAGCACATTAGCAAGGAAACATCACCAGGGAAGACTTCATGGCTGGATGGTAGGCTATCTTTTCATCTCTTCTTCAATCAAAATTGATTTATTTCATCTATTTTTTATTTAAAGGTAAGTTAGAATGGTTTAAAAATCTAATCTTTAGCTCCATCAAGTTAGGGTTTAAACTTGGAAATTCTAAGGACTAACTTGAAATCGATTTAGGGTTTTATTTTGCATGATCCTTTGCTAAATCTTTCAGCTTCATTGAATATCTTTATAAATGACATTTAAAACTTGGAAATTCTAAGGACTAACTTGAAATGGATCTAGGGTTTTATTTTGCATGATCCTTTGCTAGATCAGCTTCATTGAATATCTTTATAAATAACATTTAAAGGCTTTGATCTAGTTGATTTGTGGCTGATTATTCGAGGATCTAACCCCATCCATTGTTTTAATGGTGCATCTATGATGCGGATCAGGATTAATCTTTGTGGATGCTATAGTATATTATCGTTTGGAACACAAGGTCTCAAATCCCAATTGAGAATCATTATTGATCTGTGCGATATCGAAATGTTTTTTCTGGCTAGTGTGATATTGAAATGTTTCTCTGGCTATAATGATGAAAGTATGCCTAAATAAAGGTCCCCTCAACTAGATTAGTCAACCAAATTTAATGCAATGTTATAAAGGAATACCGACCTAAATTATCTCAAGAACTAAATCGGATGTTTGACAGGGCCAAATGACTTGGTAGAATTAATGAATGTTATCTCCTTTCCGCTCACTGTGTAAGGGTTTAGTGACTATTAAAAGTTTGCAGAGTTCAAGATCATATTTGTGATGGAATATGTAATGATTTGACGTATTCTTGCTCGAATTGGATCTTATGAACAAAACGATGCATCAAAGGCCCCAACGACCTTCACGACCTTCCCAATAGGCTGGACGTTACCTTCCTCCACATTGCTATTTACAGGGCCTGTTTTCTGTCCAGACAATAGAGAAATAAGAGATATGCTTAACCTTTCATTTTGCAAACATATTAGGGTATTCTTTATCTCTAGGATTGAATCATTGTTAAAACAGGTTCAACGACCTTGTAGTGACATCAAATTACCTCTCCCTTGTGTCACTGTTACAGGTTAGCTCACTGCCCAGAATTTGCAGAAATCAAGTGCATGCTTGAGTATGGTTACAAAAGCTTATCATTGCAGAGTTGGAGTATATTCTTTCCTTGAATAAGTCCAAGGATCATATCTATGCCAAGCGACAACCAACGACCTCATTAATTTCTCGAACTTTGCCTCTCTTCATCATTCTTTTTAAAGGATATTTCACCATCTTAACGATGCATAAGATGTGATTTTTGAGCGTGTTCTTAAGTGTCACTGTATGGTTGACAGTTTGATGTTCATTTTGTTATTTTATGTGCAAACATATGTTAAATCACCTGGTTCAAAAATTCCAAATGATGTTACTTTGTGTGGATAAAAGAATTGTGACGTTGGCATATAATAGTTATCTCTGTTTGGATCTGAATTGGATGTGCTGACATTTATTACTGCCTTTTCTCATAACACAATATAGTATTTTTGGTACAACTACCTCATCTCTATGCATTATAGGTATATATTTGAATGACCTACAGGTATATATTTGAATGACCTACAACACTGTATGCACGGTTAGATCTTACAAGTCTGTATTCGTTTATACACATTATATTTGTTCCTTAAAACTGATGATCATAGCATTGTCATTTAGTGGTTTATGGCACAAGCATGGTAGTGATCGGATGATATAACTCACGGATCGACCCACAGATATGATTCACAAATGCATTGCATTCTGAAGCATTGAATCCGCTTAAAGACACAATGCTACTAGTACCATTGTCATATTGTCTCAGTGTAATTGATCACTGGTTTTATGGTTGAAAATACTCTCATTCGATGATCTAGTTCAGCACTTAAACTATTCACAAAGTCTTTTTATTGGATGTTGTGGATACATGCTATAACCTAAATTGTATCATGTGCTTTGCTATTTTACTGACCAATGGATAACCTAAATTGTATCATGTGCTTTGCTATTTTACTAACCAATGGGTAAATGATAATGAAAGACACATGAACATGACATGACATAATTCCACTTGTATGGAACATTTATGTTTCAAGTTCTTTTCAAAGTCATATTTCCTTAAGGTCATACTTTGTGTTCTCCCACTTTGACTTGTATTATTCTTAGAAGATAGAAATCCCCGAGTCATACCTTGTGTTTTATCCTAGAGAAGATTAAAGAGGTATGATATGTTACTGGTAAACCCTCAAAAGAAATATTAATGAAAACTTTATTTTTCAAATAAATTATGATTAATTAAAAATAATTTAAATAGTACTTTGAGATTAATTAATATTCTTTTCTAAAAGGTGTGTATTTAAAGTGAATTCACTTAATGTAGTTCTTATGCAAAACATTTTTCTTGAGACATTATTTGTCATTTTGTTCATAAGTAGGTCCACAATTTGTATAAAGTTCAATTGGGCATTACTCAAACTATATATACATCAAACCCACAATTTGTATAAAGTTCAATTGGGCATTACTCAAACTATATATACATCAAACCCTTTTATCATGTTTTGCTTTAAGCCCTACCCTTGAGAGGCAAAATGCTTTGTATTTTGGACTATATAGTATTTTAGGGCTAGTTTTATGGTGTTTGATGAATAACTTAACTGAACCTTTTTTTTTATATTGTTATACCAGATGAGCCTAGTTGGGATTGGATTTGCAGTTTTGATTTAAAGTTAGGTGAGTATCAGGGCACTGAAATAAACAAATCCAAAAAAACATCAACTTTCAAAAGCATCTTTGTTATTTCATCATGAGCATTGCAAATTCATTTTTCTTTCTAAAGGCTCTCCTGTGTAGCAATCCTCTAGGCTCTCGGGACGCGGATAATGTAGTGACAGGATCCAGGAATAGTTAGTTGTTTACGAAGGAGGTTAATTTCGCTCACTTCCATTTAAAACAATATGATAATGGTAGAAATAAGATGCATACAATACAAATGTGTGCCATTACATTTGCATTGTATGCTTCCTATTTCTGCCATTATCATATATTGTATTAAATGGGTGTGCGAGAAAACTCAACCTCCCTTGAAAACCACTAACCCCCTAGATCTTGTCACTACCTCTCTCGGGTCCCATGAGAGAGTTTAGATAGAAAAGTGAATTTGCATTGTTCGGGATGGGAAAACAATGGTAGTTTTGAAAGTCACAATGGAGATGTTTTTGCTGGTTTTGTTTACTTCAATGCCCCGTTGTAAAAACTCTCTTGGATTTAAACGGAAACCGTAAACTCAAGTCCCACTCATCTGCTGCAGCAATTCATTAATCCAAAAAAAATGAAGTTCAATTAAAGTATTCATGAAACACCATAAAACTTCTAAAATCCTTTATAGTCCAAAATGTACAACATCCCGCCTCTCTATGCAAGACGGTAGGGTTTAGCTGGACTAAAACCATCCAAGAGTAAAAGTAAAGACAATATTTGTTCCAAGTATGTGATTTGTAAACAACATTTATTAAAATTTTAAAGTGGAAAATATGATTGATCCAATCCAATTATTGATTTAATCCACATCGATTTGTACTGTCACCTTTGGGATCAAATTTTTCTCATAAAATGAAATTTGAAAGTGGAAAATATGATTGATCCAATCCAATTATTGATTTAATTCACATCGATTTGTACTGTCACCTTTGGGATCAAATTTTTCTCATAAAATGGTTTTTTCGTAGGATGACAGTGAATCAAAATCTTCTTGTCCAATTGATTCTATAAACTAAAAAATATATAGAAGAGATGTAGTTTTTGAACAATATTAGGAGTCAAAATTTGTGAAAATAATAATTGGGAAAGATGTATATGATTGGTGTGTATGGTCAACATTTCTATTTAGGATTAGGTAGTCATTATCTATATAATTTATGCTCCTAACATGATATTTTATGCTCCTAACATGAGCTGGGAGCAATGTAGCATTTGGGGTTGGATAGCTTTGACTCTTTATATTGTGGAGTGGATTGTTGGGGTATTCTAATATGATGGAATGGTAATGGGATAGATGTGGGAGTGCAAGGTTAGTGGTAAGTGTTTTGGAGAACCTTTGCAAATATATTGTTTATATTTTTTAAACCCCAAAATGAGTGTTTGTAAGAAACACAACTACTCTTCCACTAGAGTATGTGTTATTTTCTTAAGGCTCCATAAAAAAAAAGAATCCTGAAGGAATCTCTCCTCTATCTCCCTTTTCTTGAGGGAAATGCTTTAGAAATTATTTTTCATGAAAAACCGCTGCATTCTTAGCCAACCAAACTCCACAATTCAAAATTAAAGGTAGTTCCTTGAGGTTTTTATTGGGATAACCAATATTTCCATGCCGCTTCCACTTAATTCCCTTGCCATCGACACATTTGTCCCAACACCCATGAACACTCTTCCGAAATTTTTCTTACAAAAGAGCGGAAAGGGAACATTTGTCCCAACACCCATGAGCACCCTTCCTAATTTTTTCTTACAAAAGGGCACATAAGGAACAGGTGCACTCAGTCTCCTTATCTCATTTTCATAAAAGTCACCATCTAGGCCCTTGTATATTTTGGTTCTTTATTCTATCCCATGTGGGGATCTTGTTCTTAATTAGGCACCACATGAAAATACAATCTTTTAAGGGACATTTTATCTTCCATAACCCTATCGATACTTTTGGACTAATTCATCCTCCTTTACCCAACCGATACTTCCAGACTAATTCATCCTCCTTTTCAATGATGCGAATGTGGGAATTTTTTAGGCTCCTTGTTTAGTTTTCCCATACCTCTGTAATTTGGTCTTTCAATCCAACCTCGTCACCAAGTTTCTACTCTTGAGCCCAAATAGATGAGCACACCTGGTTAGAGATTTGGATTAAGTAGTACAACCCATTTTCATTTAGATGCAACACCAAATCATTATGGATAATATGGCTAATTCCATTACGAGGCCATGGGTCAGCCCCAATTATGAAAATTTTCCCTTTCCCTCTTCTCCATGCTAACCCTTCCCCAATTAATGAAAAAGAGTGGATAAGTGCTTTCCATATTATTGTGCAGTTTGATCTTCTTTTTGTAGGGTTCTGAATCCATTCCTCTATATATTCGAGAAGGATATATTTATGGTACACCACCCAGGTCAACAAATTTTTGGATGTGATCAATCTCCAGCTTGACTTAGCCGCTAGGGCCTTGGATAAAATAAATTTAAGGGTAAAATCATGAAGATGGGTTACACTTTTGCTTGTTTTATGAGAAAAAAAAACTGTATTTTCACAAGTTCTTCAACTTCCAGCATACACAAGTATTTTTTTGATTTAGAATTTCACTTTACAGTAAAAACAAAACTTGTGTATAATTTTGTTAGCTTTCCAATGACTATTTTTCAATTTTTTTTTTATCACGATTTGATATGTTAATTTGACACTTGTTTAATAGTATGTTCCTTAAACATGAAATGAATGATAATGGGTAACTTTTTTCTACAACAATGTATCTATTATTAAACTTATGTTTTTAATAAACAAAATATGCTGCAACAATAAACAAAGACTCCATTTTATTATGACTATAATTTTGAATCTAACGGATGAATATTATAATTTCTAGAATTTTTTGAAGTTGACCAAGCTGAAAACGTTGTAGATTTTAAACACATGTTTTTCTACACCTTGTATCTATCTTAGTTTTTACTTAAAACAAAAATCTAAATATACCCTTTTGAAAAGAACAGTTTAAGGATTATGAATATATTTTTTTCTAAATTTTTGACTGTATATTTTTAGAGATATCGATATTTCATTTCACCAAATCATAATGTCTACTGAAAATATTATGCAGTGATTAAAAAAAAAAAAAAAAAGATAAAAATAAAGAAAATGAAAACAAATTAGGTGAATTGAAAGTAGATTCAATTTTTGAAATTATGGTGTCATTTTTGAAACC
Source organism: Picea engelmannii (assembly GCA_009831015.1). Lineage (NCBI taxonomy): Eukaryota > Viridiplantae > Streptophyta > Pinopsida > Pinales > Pinaceae > Picea > Picea engelmannii. The sequence goes on along the minus strand of ML786066.1, from coordinate 633,867 downwards.
AAATTATCAGTATTTGCAGGAGTCCGCAACCTCTGAAGTTTAGGTAAGCTTGGGGCAATTCTCTGGTTTTTGTTTTCAGTCCCAATTTCATGTTTTCAGTCGAAACCTAGATTTTAACGGAATCCATTAAAAATAAACATTTCGGCCGAAAAGTCTTTCGACCAAAATATTATTACCATGGGAAATAATTCATCCGAAAAACATTGTACATGAATTTTGAGGGCGCCGTTCAATTTGATGTGCAAATTTTTTGCCGAAAAAATTCCTAGCAACATTTTTTCGGCCGAAAAATTGCCGCTAGGTATTTTTGAGACCCGATTTTAACGAAAGTGTTACCCATATTCATGATTTTACCCAAAATGTTTTGGAGCCCCCATCCTCCAAGTGGTTTTGGAACTTCCATTGCATCCCATTTAACCCATGGTGCAACAAACTCATCCTTTAAGCTAGCCCAAGTAAATTATTATTATTTTTTTTTCGAGCTATTTCCAAGACACCTTTTGAGATCCAAGCTAAGGAAATCCAATATACTGGGATGGATTCTAAGACATATTTTTCCAGAACCAACCTACTTGTACCAGATAGCCACTTAAAGCTCCACCTTTTTAATATATTTTTTTAATTTAGCTATAACTCCATTTCCAATCTCCTTTCCTATAATTATTTGGCTTAAGTTGGAAGCCCAAATATTTGAGACCTTTATCCAACTTATGCTACTCAAAAGGGAAAAGGTTCTTATAACTCCCTTATTCTTCTAACTCCATATTGTGTGTTGAGAGGATGGACTTTCTTTCATTTATCTTCATTCTTGTGGCCTTTCCAAACAAATCCAAGATATGAAAACTTCTCGGCATCACTCCTTTGTCCATTACAAAATATCAAGACATTATCGACAAAAGGGAGATGAGTGATATTTATATTTAGAGATATCACAATACCCTCGAACTCACTACATAATTTTTCCTTTGATATGGCTCTGCTGAGTGCTCCCACAACTAGCAAAAAGGGGAGCTATGATAAGGGACATCCTTTCCTCAATCCCCTCTCTGCATGAAACAAAGATGAGGCCAACAAATTAATTAGTACTGCAAAAGAAACTGATGTTATACAACACATTACCCAATTAATGATAGGGACCTCAAATCATGAGTGAGTTAGAAGCATGAGAATGTATAGCTAATTGACTCGGTCATAGGATTTTGAAAGATCAATCTTTAAAATTTCCCCTTTCACATTTCGAGACTTCAAAATATGCATAACCTCTTGTGCCACCCCAATAGATTCATGAATTTTCCTCCCTTCTAAGAAACCAAATTGTTCCCGAGAGATATTCTCCAAAAGGATGGCCTTGATTCTTCTTGCTATTATTTTGGAGATTACTTTGTAAATGCAATTACATAGAAAAATAGGACATAAATCGTCCAAGGAGGATGGATCATCAATTTCAGAATGAGTTCTATGAAGGTGGAGTTAAAAAGAGCATGTGTGTGGCTCTCAGTTCTAGATTCTTCTACTATCCTCAAGATGTCTACCCCAATGAGCTCATAGAGCCCTATGAAAAATTCTATGGTCCAACCATTTGGACCAGGGATTTTATCTTTTTGAAATATGTGGAGCACTTTCTTGAGTTCTTTTTTCGTGACTTCCTATATTAGAGATCTAATTTTATCTTCTCCAAAACAATATGGCAAAGAAAAGGGTCATCCTCACTATGTCATCCATTGATACCCTTTGGTATACTTTGAACAAAGATTGGAAGTACTCCTTACCTATATGAGCCATTCCTTCAAAGGAGGATATTTTTCTTCCTTCTGGGTCCTTAAGACTCCAGATGGTGTTAGCCATCTTTCCCCCTTTAGAATAAGCCTAGAATAACTTTGTATTATCATCCCCCTTATCCGACCAAATTGCCCAGCTTTTTAAATGCCATTCTACCTTTACATGATGGTTGGTATACTTAGTAGGGGATAGACATGGTGCAATCTTAACTAGATCAATTCTATGGGCCTTAGGAGGGACTCGATTTCTCTAAATGGAATCTTCCTATTGATGTGATTTTAGAAGTGACCAGTTCATATCATTTGTTGATTGAAATGGTGATTGTAATACCCTAAGGCCGATCCCCTTTGAAATGTAATGATGTTTGTAGGCTGGTGAGCCAAGTAATTATAAGCTGGTAGGATTATAGGTTTATTAGGCCAAAGAGCCTAGATGCTAAGGTTAATGGGCCTGATTTTTGTATATGTAATTATGCATATTATTAATAAAATACATCACTATGTATAGACCGACCAAAAAGAAAGAGTTACAGGGGACTAAGCTCCACTGGGTAGGGTAAGGAATGGGGCTGAGAGCCCAGGAAAGAGGGGCTAAGATTGAGGGATTAACCCAAGGGAATATTATAATGTATTCCTGAAAAGTACTAAATTTGGGAAAATAAACCTAGTTATCCTAAGTTCCTTTGAGGGGAGGAAAAATCTCCAAGTGGAGAGGAGCGTGCTCTTGGAGAGCCAAGTGTCACCCAGGACACATGCAAACTTATGTGGGAAACTCCACCTTTTTTGGGGGTTGACGAACCATTCTGGAAACCTTCCTGAGTAGTTCACTCTCACCTTTTTGCATCTCTCTCATGATTATGCAAGTTGACCATTCTCACCATTTTCCTTGCTCGCTCTCAACATTCTGACTAGTCTGGCCATTTAGTTTCCCACGAGTTCATCCTCAGCATGATGGCCATCACTTGGGAAGTTCATGCACACACTCAACAAGTACACAAATAGAGTCATTTCCACCTTTGTGAACCTCTGTAGATTGTTGAGTCGTTCCCTTTCCTTACCCATTTTTTGGTGGTTGTGGATTGAAGAGGTGGGTCGTCAGGCTCATGGTTGAAGAAGTAGGTTGTCAGGCCTATGGGAAACTCTCTTCATGTGAGAGAGTTTGCTGGGAAGTGATTTATATTGGAGGGAGTCCAATACCAGATACGAATCTCAGAGAATTCCTGATATGGCCTATTGTTGAAGCCCTGGAAGGTAAGTGGAGCAGTCGATGGATTGTGGAAGAATGAAGGTGTGTATTCCTGGGGTGGGAAAGGAATATGGGGAATGAGATTTCGTGAGAAATTGGAGTAAGTAGGATCCTTGGAGAGAATCCTTCCATTTCCATAGTGCATTTTCCTGTAGCCTCAGCCTAGGTCTAGGATTCATTTTCCATGGGTGGAGTTTATTCTCAACTCAGGGGTGACCCACTGCTGACCATGATGAGCGACATGGTATAAGTATGGGAGGTTCGTGGAAGGTCTGCACGTAGTTGGTGGTCATCCATTAAAATATAAGCACCAAATATTTGTTCTCTATATGATGTGTATTGTGTATATGTGTTATAATGTTACCATAATTGTCTGTGTTTATTGCATGTATGTGTTATTATCGCTTTCGCATGAAATGTGTATGACTAGACTGTTGTGTCTATTAGAATTACATCATATATACATCATGTATATCATAGTGTTAATTACAGTAGCATGCCCGACCTGTTGGTGGCTGGGGATGTTACAAGATGGTATCAGAGCCATGGTTCCAAAACTAAGCTTGGATGGGCCATGTTAGTGGAAGCTGAAGCAAAGGTTTCAGAAGGAATTTTTTGTCGAAATGGACAAAATTGAAGTTCAGAGCCTAGTTTTCGACACTGAGCCTGAATTAGGCCATATAAGTGGTTATGGAATCAAAAGATTAGAGAAAATTTTTGTTGAAAAGGACAAAATTTGAATTTCAGAGGATTCTAGAGTGCCAAGAGAACACCTTGGTCGTGTTTGGAAGCTGAGGAGGTATAACAGTTCAAGAATGATAGCAGAGAAAAGAGATTGTAGTAACCGTGGGTTTGGAACCACAAGGTTTGAAGTTGGGCCGTGGGATTTGTTTGGGAGAAGGAGGATCCTTAGCAATCGTCAGATCTAGAGAAAGGTGCATGAGGAAAAACCCCTAAGTACTTTGGACTTCACGACTTCTATGAAGTTTATGTGATGGAGAATAAAGTGTCGAAGCTCGAAGTTCTGAAGTCCCGAAGAGGATCTACACCGTAGATCTGGGGAGGGGGAAGTGTTTACCGTTGGATTTGACCAAGGACGGATCAAAACCTTAGGGTTAAGCCAAGAACGGAAGGTAAGAAAGTTTGGGAGTTTGACATTCAATAGAAACAAGGTATGTTAAGGTGAAATATCTCGAAGACCGAAGTCCCGAAGTGCCGTGGCCTGCTGATGTCACTAGGGATGATGTGGACACATGGGATCTGTGCCATGTGTCAGTGAGTTAAGAACCTTTGTAAGATAGAAATGTGACATATGTCACCCTCCTGGTTGGGTCATGTGTTGGCTTCATGTGTCCTTCCATGTGGCGCTCCTCGTGGTGGCACAAGGAAGTTAAAATTGGTGAAGAAGTTAGCTAGATCGGGCCCATATTAACTTTGATATCGATCTATCAAGATCGATTGTCATTCGACATTGCGCAGGATCAAAGTTGCGTGGCAGATAATTCTACAAGGTGGTCTCACAATCCAAACTACAGTTTCCTAGAAGGGGTACGTGTCAGCATGGGGACAATTGCAGAAAAATCAGCGGGTTACTCCAAAACCGCCAACCCATGTCCCCACAATTTGAAAAAGTATAAAGTTTGATGTGACTTTTCAGTATTTAGTAGTTCCATCACGAAAACCATGAGCCCCAGTGGATGCGTGGCACCATATTGTGAAGTTTAGAGACTTGACACTCCAAAAGAAATCGTTCGTGATGGAATGGGAGGAAGAAACCCCCGAAGTTCTATTATGCCGAAGTAAAGTGACGCGATGACATCACCGGGGTGACGTGGAAGTATGCGGAGAATCATGGTTCATGAGTTTTGGGATGTGAAAAGGTGAAATCCTTCGAAGTCCGGGAGCCCTGAAGCTCTGAAGTCCTAGAGCCCCGAAGCCTAGAGTTCCATAGCGAGTATCAGTCGTTGGATGCTGGGAGACATGGACTATTGATCCACCCTACTTTGTGAATTCACAAATCTGACACTTCAAGAGATTTTTTGTGATGTGCATTGAAATCTGCTGAAGTCAGAGCCCTTCGTTTCAAAGCTCCAAATAAGAAACCAAATCATAAGTGCTAGGTCACAACCATGGTCACATGCGAACCAAGGGTTGAAGAAAAAGGGGTTAGTGACCGAAATTTCATTGCATAACATAACTGGGCTTAGAGATTTAAGCCCGAGGGGTTCTTGACAGACCAAGACCTGCATAAAATGGAATCTGATATTGTTTTTGGTTGAATCAGATTGGTTTATTATGGAGAATATTAAGGTTTGATAGTCTAACAAAACTCAGTTTACTGCACATTTTGCAGAGTTAACGATTGTCAGAAATGAACTAAATTACCGCATAGTGCAGAGAAATGGGGAAGGCACAGGGTGCTTACAACTCGAAAAATGAAGTTAGAGGAATGGATGTCTATTTAGGAGTTGAAGGATCGAACTCCAATGGGCAAGGGGAAGAGATAGATAAAGAAGGAAACATGATGAAAATCATTGAAAATTTGCATAAAGATGTTGAGACTCTTCGAGCAGATAACAAAAATCTCATGAAAGACAAAGAGAAACAAGGAGAATTCAATATAAAGTTGATGCAGAGATTGGAAACAATAGAAATTTTTTTGGATAAGGAGAGTGGCTCAAGCAAATCAGGGAGTCACAAAAGAGAAAAAAGTGATAACAGACATCACCAACACTCCCCGGGGCATTCCAATAAGAGAGCACACAACAAATCAAGTCCATCCACTATTAGGAAGCATAAGAGGTATGGGGAGGATAAGCTACGAGGGGAAATGAACAAAATCAAACCTCCTACATTTGATGAGGAGAACACGAATGATGAAGATGCAAAGACATGGATGCTAGGCATGAGAAAGTATTTTCAATTTCATAATTATTCTTCTCATGCAGAAGGAAGAATTTCCATATACCAACTTAAAGGAAAAGAATCCATGTGGTGGGATCAACTGGTGCAAGTACAACACCTCAGGGAGAAAAATGTGACTTAGAAGGATTTCAAGAGACATTTTGAGAACAAATACCTGACTAAGAGGTATTATGACAGAAATATGAAAGAGTTCTTTGAACTTAAACTGAGCAGCATGGCTATGGATGAATATGAAAGGATATTCTTAGAGCTATTGAAGTATGTCTCCTTCATCAAGGATGAGACAGTGAAGATTCAGAGGTACCTGAGTGGACTACCATCTTTCATTAGTGATAAAATCTAATATGATTATCCCAAGACTCTGGAAGAAACTATAAGGAGAGAGAAATGATTATATGATGAGAAAAAAGGAAAGCCTACTTTCCAGAGGGCTTGGGAGGACAAGAAGAAGTTCAAGAAGGAACAGAGGTAGAAGGGAAACAAGCCTCCATTTTTTAGAAGAAATCCTTAAGGAAAACCATCTTTTAGAGAGCATAGAATGGTTGAGGTAGGAGGGCAAAGGTCAAGGGAGGCACCCATTCAATGTTGGGGCTATAAAGGAGACCACAAGAATAGAGATTGTCCTCACAAAAGTGACAAGGTAAGAGCTATCCACAATGTACAACAAGAAGAAACAATGGAGGACATGGGTAGAAGAGTACCAAGGATCTATGCATCCTTGGACAACAAGCAAGATGAGTTTACATCACACATGATTGAATTTGAAGGTATGATCAATAACCATGCCTTTACTATTTTAATTGATTCGTGGGCTAGTCATAACTATATAGACCCTAAGGTAGTGGAAATATTTCTTTTTACAAGGAGAAAGCATGGGAAATCTTGGCTAGTATAGTTGGCTACAGGATCCAAGAGGAAAATTGTCGAGCTGGTTAAATCGTGTCCAATGGGCATGAATGGACTATGTACCAAGCAAGATTTTAACATCTTGCCATTGGGATCATAGGATTTCCTAATTGGTATGGATTGGTTGGACCAACACCATGCCATATTAGACTTCCATAACAAGGCATTCACTTTCTTGGATGAGGAAATAAATTAGAAAACAGTCCAAGGAATTCTGAAGGAGTATATACGCCCAAGTGTGTCACCTTTGGGTGCCCCAGTCTTGTTCGTGAAAAAGAAATATGGGACATTGATATTGTGCATAAACTTATGACAGTGGAACATAGTAACTATAAAGAACAAGTATCCTCTGCCTAGGATTGATGATCTCTTTGATCAATTGAAGGATGAAAATATATTTTCTAAGATAGATCTTACGTCAGGATACCATCAAGTAAGGATTAAAGAGGAAGATATCAGCAAGACCTTCTTCAGGACAAGGTATGGTCATTATGAGTTCACAGTGGTGCCATTTGGGTTGTCAAATGCACTAATTGTTTTCATGTGCTTGATGAATGGTGTTTTCCAGGAATATTTAGGCAAGTTTTTCATTGTTTTTCTGGATGACATCCTTGTATATTCTAAGTTGGAAGAAGAGCATGAACATAATTTGAGGATGGTGCTGCAAGTGCTAAGAGAACATCAACTGTATGCCAAATTGAGCAAGTTCTCATTTTATCAAAACAAAATTCACTATTTGGGGCATACCATATCTGAAGAACGGATAACAGTGGACCTTGAAAAAATTGAGGCCATTAAAGGGTGGACGACACATAAGAATGTGACATAAGTTATATCCTTCTATTAGGATATTTAGACACTTAGGAGTTAGTAAAGATCTACTTAGTATAATATGTCGTTAGGTAAAAGTGTGTTTCTTTAGTATGCATTAGTATGCATTTGTAGTTAGGAAATTCGGTAGTCACGATATGTTCCCGACATAGAGTGATCTGATGATTCATACTCTCCTCAATCTTAACGACCATTGATCCATGGCTTAGCACTCGATTGGTCCATGATCTCTATTTAAAGAGAATGGAGGGTCATTTTCCGATGATCGATTGTGATAAACTCTCTTGTAAAATCTCTCTGTAATCTTTTTCTTTGCATTAATAAACTGCTCCAAGTGGCCGCGTTGGCTGAGGCCGTGGATGTTTCCCTGTAGGGGTTTTACCATGTGAAAACATCAATGTGTTGATCTTTGATCTGGTTATGTGAGTGGTTACTGAAGGTGTTCATCCTCTATTGGAATACCTGTGTTTTCGAACATGGTATTAGAGCCTGTTTGAAGACCCGCTCCTGTTTCAGATCGAGATCGTGAATCCGAGTTGGCTCATCTCCATTTTTTGGCATTTCCATACATTTATGGGCTGGTATGACTATTCCATTGCATCTGAAGCACTCATTTCATTTAGGAACACTTTTCATTTCACTTGAAAAGGTTTCCGTTTGCCCAAGATATGACCATTATAGTCAGATCCGGAGGTATAAAGCCTGAATACACTTTTTTTAAATTTCTGCAAAGTTTTATTTTGATTTTATTTCAGTTTTTATTTTTTATTTCCGGGTTGCTACTCTTTTAGATCTGGGTATTCTCTTTGCGTCGTGCCCTGTGCAATCTCAGAAAATCAGAAATAGATAGGAAAAGGTGCATCTTCCGGGTAAGCTAATCGAGATCTAACTCTTGTTGTCATTAAGAAGCGAAATTTTTTTCTTGTGTCAAAAGAGTTTTTTTTTAGCATGCTCTCCAAGGCCATCTTCCACAACAAAAACAACAACAACAACAACCCCAATCCTCCTTTTGAACATTACAATATGTTTTGCTAGACCATTTGGTTAAAACTTGCCTTATTAAGTAAGAGGTCTTGAGTTCAAGTCTCTCTTTTGTTACTTTTTTTGAAAAAGTTCATGCT
>ML786066.1:611548-624035 GCA_009831015.1 Picea engelmannii | reverse complement strand
CTAATATGTCGTTAGGTAAAAGTGTGTTTCTTTAGTATGCATTAGTATGCATTTGTAGTTAGGAAATCCGACGGTCACGATATGTTCCCGACATAGAGTGATCCGATGGTTCATACTGTCCTTGATCTTAATGGCCATTGATCCGCTATTTAACACCCAATTGGTCCATGATCTCTATTTAAAGAGCATGAAGGGTCATTTGCCGATGATCGATTATGAGAAACTCTCTTGTAAAATCTCTCTATAATATTTTTCTTTGCATTAATAAACTACTCCAAGTGGCCGTGTTGGATGGGGCCGTGGATGTTTCCCCATAGGGGTTTTATCACGTGAAAACATCAGTGTGTTGATCTTTGATCTGGTTATGTGAGTGGTTACTGAAGGTGTTTTTCCTCTGTTGGAATACCTATGTTTTCAAACACCTTCATGGGTCTAGTTGGATACTATAGGAGGTTCATTGCAAGGTTTGAGAGAATAGATCAACCCATCACTTCCTTCCAAAGGAAGGGGAAGAATTTTCAATGGACAGAAGAATGTGAAAAAAGTTTCTAGCAATTGAAGCAACTGTCAACTAGTGCTCCAATTATGAAGATTGTAGATCCGAATGAATATTTTTTGGTTTGCACAGATTCATGTAAAGAAGGACTGGGTGGAGTCCTCAGTCAAAATGAATTTGTTGTATGTTATTAATCAAGGAAGTTGAAAGAGCATGAAAGGCTCTATGCCATTCATGATTTAGAATTGACAACCATAGTGAACATTTTGAATAAGTGAAGGAACTAACTCATGGGAAAGAGGTTTGAGCTGAGAATAGACCATAATGGTCTAAAGTATTTGTTTGATCAACCTAATTTGAATGTTAGGAAGAGTAGATGGTTGGAATTCCTTTGTGAGTATGACTTTGATATCAAGCATATCAAAGGAAAGGAGAACAAAGTGGTTGACGTACTCATCAGGAAAGTGCATGAACTGCATGCTACAACCATTAGCATGTATTAGACGGATCTCAAAGGAAGAATTTATGAAGCTGCAAAATAAAATTTGTAGTACATGGAATTGGTAACAAAATTGCAACAAGATAAAATGTAGCAAAAGGTTGAGGATTATGAATTGGGAATTGATGGAATTATCTTGTACAAAAACAATGTTTATGTACCAGATTCTCCAGAATTGAGGAGTGCGATTTTAAAAGAGATGCATAATGTGCCTTATGTAGGACACCCAGGATATCAGAAAGCAATCTCAGCACTCAAAAGCCAATATTATTGGCCAGACATGAAGAGGGAGATTGTTGATTTTATTGCTAAATTCTTGGAATTTCAAAGGGTCAAGGCTGAGCATAGACACCCATATGGTTTACTGCAGCCATTACCCATTCCTGAGTGAAAATGGGGAGTGGTAACAATGGATTTCATCACGGGGTTTCCCAGAACAAGCAAGAATCATGATGCAATCATGGTAGTGGTGGAAAAACTTACTGAAGCTGCCCATTTCATTCCTATGAATATTACTCATAATGGCGCAGATGCGCTGCTGTGCTGCGACGTCCACTCATAGGATCGTTCAATCACCACATGATCCGAATTGGCTCTTTCGATTCCCGTAGGAATCGCTGCTCATGAGGATCCACAGGTCCTCTCTTTTCCTTCACGATCTTCTGTACTCAACCGTGGATTTCCCCAACTAAATTCCGGGTTTTGGGATTCTCTGATCCCTGATGTCGAGAATTCCCTGTTCTCTTGATTCCCCGATCACCGAATTTCCGATTTGTCGAAATGAATTCAATCATCATTAGCCCCCTGGAGTATATTCTGGTCCCTGTGACCACCATCTCATAGGACCACGACTCTATGTCCTTCGGGACTTAACCTCGCAAGAGTCCCTTCTCGCCTTAGCCCCGTCTGGCTACGCTCTAGTCCATGTGACCAGTCCTCATAATACCACAGTCTTATCTCTTTTGGGATTTCCTTATTCGAAAGTCTAACCTCCTATCCCTTGGACTCCCGAAATATCGACTCCCGAAAAGCCGATATCCTGAATGCTGAAATGCTAATCTCCTGTCTTAAGGATTCGCGAAATGCCGAATCCTGATTTCCCAAAATGCCTTTCCTTTCGGGGTTTTTCCCGAAAACCTCAATTGTTGCCACGCGTCCTCCTATGATGGACGGTCCTCATTGCTTCACGATTTCAGGGTTTTCGATGCCGAAATGCTCTGATTTCTTGTCCTCAGAACTCCTGAAATGCCGAATTCCAAAATTTCAATGGACTCTCCCCTTTCGGGACTTTCACCCTCCTGTTCACGAAGTTAAACCTCGTGCATCTCCTGTCAGATCCGACGGCTGATGGGTGATTCACTTAAGATCTGACGGTTCAGATCGATTTATTTTGTGTGCTCCTCTGTTGCACTGCCTCCTGGACGTGAAAACCAACGGTCCAGATCTCTTTTGCAGTCTGACCGGACGACTGCTGTTGCTCCTCCTGAGCTTCTGTGAATTTCTTCCCAGATTTGGGAGAACTTCAAATTCTCAAAGGCCTCGACCTTTGCTCCATTTCTGCGAGCTCCACGATCGCGAGTTCTTGCCTGCACGCATATGAAACTGCTGCCTCTCCTAAGATTTTTCCTTGAATCCTCAAGGGATTCTGCGACTTCTGCGCCTTTGTAGAGTCTTTTCGTGCACAGAAAGGTGTTATCCGCCCTAATCTTTTCCATTCACTCAGACTTCGAAGGAAATAATTCCTTCTCCTTTCTCCTCCTGCTGGAGAATGTAATTCCCTCCTGGCTATCCTTCTACTCAAGAAACCTCTTGCTGAGACTTTTAGGGTGTTCAACAACCCTGCAGAGATCCTTCAGTGGATTCTTCCTCCAATCCAGAACTCAAAGAGTTCTTTTCCTTGTGCCTATCTACACACCTACTCAATGCCCTCTTGGCAGAGTTATACAGAACTCACAGAAGAGTTCTTCTATGCACTTCTTACATCTGCTCAATGCCCTCCTGGCAGAGATTCACAGAACTCCTCAGAGCTTCTGTATGCAACTGTGTTCTCCCTACACAGCCTTGCCTCCTGAGGTATTCAGTAACCTCACAGGTCTTTCTTCCGAGTTGTTGATTTCAACTTCTGTTCCCACCTGGCATGCCTCTGTCTGACCCTGCAGAGTTCAGAAATGCACCCTTTGTGCACGGCTATCAGAACCCGCAGCGTTCTGTCACACCCTCCTGGTGTGAATCCTCAAAGACCTCTCAAGCTTGAAGCCAAAACAACCCCTGCAAATGCACAAACATAACATACATTCACAGCCTATAAAGAACACTCACAGGAAATCATTCAACACAAAAGTGTGTAGGAAAAACTGCTGTTTATATATTAAATGGAAAATGCCTGTTTGTACAAGGTGTTCCTGAGCACAGTCTGTAACAAGGTCTCGGGTCCTTCTCTTCTGCTATCTACTCACAGACTCTCTTCTCATTCTCTACTCTGTTAGCTATTATCAAAACGAGATACTGATCTCTCTTTTACCTGAGGGGGCTCTTTGAGCTCTTCCTCCAAATCTACCTACCCTATTCAATTACATTGAATGGGCTGTCTAGTCCAAAAATCAGATCTAGATCTCAGCCTTACAAACATTAAAGGCCTACCTAATCTAATGCCCGCACAAAGGCACGACTCTATGGCTTAACAAACTACAAAATTAATTACATTCAAATTCAAAGATGAAGATGAAGGTTGCGCCTCTCTTCATCCTTGAATGCATGCACGCTGACGTGGCTGGTTGGCTGGATGGATGACGTGGAGAGATGCTCCTGCATCACATAAGGAAACTAATGTTGCTGATAGTTATATAAGGGAAGTTGCACGCTTGCATGGTGTACCCAAGACAATTGTGTCTGAAAGAGAGCCAAATTTTACATCAAAGTTCTGGAAGGGGTTATTCAAAGGGTTCATAACAAATCTGAACTTCAGTACTGCTTATCATCCTGATTCTGATGGGTAGACAAAAAGGGTGAACCAATTGATAGAAGATATGTTAAGAATGTATATGATGGTCAAACCGAATGAGAAGATTATATACACTTGGTAGAATTTTCCTACAACAACGGGTATCAAGAATCACTGAAGATGAGCCCGTTTGAAGCACTTTATGGCAGGAAGTGCAACACCCTAGTAAGCTAGGACAACCCAGCTGATAGGGAAGTGGTTGGGCTAAATTTGCTCAAGGAAATGGAAGAACAAATGATGAATATTAAGTAGAATTTGAAGGCTTCCCAAGAAAGGAAGAAAAGTCATGCCGATAAGAACAAAACTCACAGGGAATTTAAATTAGGGGATCATGTATTCCTGAGAGTGAAGGCCAACAAAAGATCCTTGAAGCTGGGAAATTGTTCAAAGTTGGCAGCTCAATATTGTGGGCCGTTTGAAATCCTAGAGAGGATTGGTTGAGTAGCATATAGGCTTGAATTGCTTGTATGCATGTCTATACATAATGTATTTCATGTTTCATTTCTTAAGAAGTATGTACTTGATGCTAATCATGTTATTGATTGGAATGTGATTCAAATGGAGAAGGAAAACACTTTTCAGGTGCATCCGGTGCGTATACTAGATCGAAAAATCAAGTAGCTCTGGAATCAAGCCATAGGTCTTGTAAAAGTTCAGTGAACCTACTACAGTCCTGAGGACGCAACATGGGAGCATGAATATGCTATGCAGATAGAGTACCCATGTCTTTTTGAAGATTTTGAAAATCTTGCTGATATTATGTAAATAAGTTGCACTGAGGACAGTGCAAAAATAAGGGGAGGGGATTGTAATACCCCAAAGCGGAGCCCCTATGAAATGTTATGATGTTTGTAGGCCCATGAGCCAAGTAATTATAAGATGGTAGTCTTATAGGTTTATTAGGTCGAAGATCCTAGATGTTAAGGTGAGTGGGCTTGATTTTTGTATATGTAATTATGCAGATTATTAATAAAATGCACCACTGCATGTAGACCGACCATGAAGAAAGAGTTATGGGGGACTAATCTCCACTGGGTAGGGTAAGGAATGGGTCTTAGAGGCTATGAAATAGGGGCTAAGCTCTGCAAAGGACATGTGGTTAATTAGGGACATGTGGTCAATTTGGTTAAGGACACCAAATTGCAACGGAATGGTAGTGAGTTGTAACTATTGATAAAACTCAAACTAGGACTCAGATGCACGAACCGTCAGTTGCATTGGATCTGGAGCAGCAGGTTTCAAGTATTAGGGCTCCTATGCTATCATTCTATCGACAAAAAAACCATTTGTTGGAGTATCTCCAACATTAGGGTTTTGGTCAATGAGGCATAGTACAATTTCTAAAGAGGACGTCGATTTTAAAGAACATTGTGTCGGGTATTTTTGGATAGTGTATTTGCATGGAACTTGGCCAAACAGACTTATGGGAGCTTACAAAACTCCGTTATGCTTCTCAGTTTGGATTTTATGTCCCCGGACCAAATTGGCCACATGTCCTTGAATGAATTGAGGAGGCGAGTGGCAACTATCGATAAAAAAGGAATGAACTTAGGTGGCTAAAGAAGTAGAGTGGTGTAAGGTGGCCAAGTAGACTTGCAAAAGCTTACTGAAGTTCATTATGATGCTTGGTTTAGATTTTATGCCCCCAAGCCAAATTGGCCACATGTCCCTAAATGGCTTGAGGAGGCGAGTTGCAACTTGCGATAAAAATCAAACCGGGACTTGGATGCACGAACCATCAGTTGCATTGGATTCGGAGCACCCGGTTTTAGTGACTAGGGCCCCTACGTTATCATTATGTCGAACAAAAAACCATGTGTTGTAGTATCTTCGATAATAGGGTTTGGTCAATGAGGCATAGTGCAATTTCTGAAGATGAGGTCGATTTTCAAGAACACTATGTTGGGCTTTTTTGGCTAGAACAGTTGCATAGGCCTTGTACAAACATACTTGTGGGAGATTATAGAACTATGTTATTCTACTCATTTTGGATTTTATGCCCCTAGACCAAATTAGCCACATGTCCTTGAATGGCTTGAGGAGGCGAGTTGCAACTATCAATAAAACTCAAATTGAGACTCGGATGCATGAACTGTCAGTTGCATTGGATCCAAAGCACCTGGTTTCAACTATTGGGGCTCTTATGCTATCATTATGTCTGGAAAATAATTTGTTGGATTATCTCCAACACTAGGGTTTTGGTCATTGAGGCATAGTGTAATTTCTAAAGAGGAGGTCAATTTTCAAGAACACTGTGTCGGGTCTTTTTGGATATTGTAGTCACGTGGGCCTTGGCCAAACAAACTTGCAAGAGCTTACGGAAGTTCGCTATGATGCTCGATTTGGATTTTATGCCCCTAAAACAAATTGGCCACATGTCCCTGAATGGCTTGAGGAGGCCAGTTGCAACTCGCGATAAAAATTAAACCGAGACTCAAATGCATGAACAGTTAGTTGCATTGGATCTAGAGCACCGAGTTTCCGCTAATGGCCCCCCTACACTATCATTCTATCGACCGGAAAACCATTTGTTGGAGTATCTCCGACACTAGGGTTTTGGTCAATGAGGCATAGTGCAATTTATGAAGATGAGGTTGATTTTCAAGAACACTCTATCGGGTGTCTTTTTATAGTGCAGTCACATGGGTTTTGGCCAAAAATTCTAGCAGGAGCTTACGAAACTCCATTATGCTGTTCAATTTGGATTTTATGCCCTCAGACCAAATTGGCCACATGCCCTTGAATGGATTGAGGAGGTGAGTTGCAACTATCGATAAAACTCAAAATGAGACTCAGATGCACAGATTGTCAGTTGCATTAGATCCGGAGCACCAGGTTTAATCTATTGGGGCTCTTATTCTATCATTCTGTCGACCGAAAAACCATTTGTTGGAGTATCTCCAACACTAAGGTTTTGGTTAATGAAGCATAGTGCAATTTCTGAAGAGGTCAATTTTCAAGAACATTGTGTCGGGTATTTTTGGCTAGTGTATTCACATGGGACTTGTCCAAACAATCTTGTGGGAGCTTGCAGAACTCTGTTATGCTGCTCAGTTTGGATTTTATGCCCCCAGACCAAATTGGCCACATGTCCTTGAATGGATTGAGGAGGTGAATGGAAAATATCGATAAAAATGGCATGAATTTAGGTGGCTAAAGAAGTAGGGTGGTTTAAGGTTGCTAAACAGACTTGCAGGAGCTTACGGAAGTCTGTTATGCTACTCAATTTGAATTTTATGCCCCCAGACCAAATTGGCCACATATCCTTGAATGGTTTGAGGAGGCTAGTTGCAACTTGCGATAAAACTCAAACCGAGACTTGGATGCAAAAACCGTTAGTTTCATTGGATTCAAAGCACCGGGTTTGAGCTAGTGGGGCCCCTATGCTATCATTTCATCGATCAAAAAATCATTTATTGGAGTATCTACGACATTAGGGTTTTGGTCAATGAGGCATAGTGCAATTTCCTAAGATGAGGTCGATTTTCAAGAACACTATGTCGAACATTTTTGGCTAGTGCAGTTGCATGGAACTTGTCCAAATAGACTTGTGGGAGCTTACAGAACTATGTTATGCTGCTCGGTTTGGATTTTATGCCTCGGGACCAAATCAACCACATGTCCTTGAATGGCTTGAGGAGGTGAGTTGCAACTATAGATAAAACTCAAAACATGACTCAGATGCATGAACCATTAGTTGCATTGGATCCATAGCACCTGTTTTCAACTATTGGGGCTCCTACGCTATCATTCATCGACATGAAAACAATTTGTTGGAGTATCTCCAACACTAGGGTTTTGATCAATGAGGAATAGTGCAATTTCTGAAGAGGAGGTCAATTTTCAAGAACTCTGTCTCGGGTCTTTTTTTCTAGTGTAGTCACGTGGGACTTGGACAAATAGACTTGCAAGAGCTTACGAAAGTTCGTTATGCTACTCGGTTTGGATTTTATGCCCCCAGACCAAATTGACTACATGTCCCTAAATGAGACAAGTTGCAACTCGTGATAAAAATCAAACCAGGACTCAGATGCATGAACTGTCAGTTGCATTGGATTCAGAGCACCAAGTTTAAGCTATTGGGGCCCCTACACTATCATTCCGTTATACTGCTCGATTTGGATTTTATGCCCCCAGACCAAATTGGCCACATTTCCTTGAACAAATTGAGGAGGTGAGTGGAAAATATTGATAAAACTGGCATGAATTTAGGTGTCTAAAGAAGTAGAGTGGTTTAAGGTTGCTAAATAGACTTGCGGGAGCTTACAAAAGTCCATTATGCTACTCAGTTTGGATTTTATGCCCCCGGACAAAATTGGCCACATATCTTTGAATGACCTTAGGAGGCGAGTTGCAACTCGCAATAAAACTCAAACTGGGACTCGGATGAAAAAAATTTCAGTTGCATTGGATACAAAGCACTAAGTTTCATCTAGTGGGGCCCCTACGCTACCATTCCGTCGATCGAAAAACCATTTGCTGGAGTATCTTTGACATTAGGGTTTTGGCTAAGTCACATGGTTCGGGTTCAAGTTCGGGTTCGACAACAATTAGGTTTGATTCGGGTTCAAATTTTCCAATAAGGTTCGGATGAGGTTCGACTATATATATTGAACACTAATGAAACCTCATCCCAAACCTCAATAAAATTCTCCTTCAAATTCATCTTAAGGTTTGAATTCAGACACACATTCGAGTTTGTTCAGGTTCGTCATTAGGTTCAGCAAACCTTCAGGTTCACCGAATTTCAACCTCAAGCTTTAGGTTCAACAAACCCTGTGACTTAGGGTTTTGGTCAATGAGGCATAGTGCAATTTCTGAAGATGAGGTCAATTTTCAAGAACACTATGTCGAACATTTTTGGCTAGTGTAGTTGCATGGAACTTGTCCAAATTGACTTGACGGAGCTTACGAAACTATGTTATGTTGCTCGGTTTGGATTTTATTCCCCCGGACCAAATTGGCCACATGTTCTTGAATGGCTTGAGGAGGCGAGTTGGAACTATCGATAAAACTCAACTCAAGACTCGGATGCACGAACCGTCAGTTGGATTGGATCCAAAGCTCCTGGTTTCAACTATTGGGGTTCTACGCTATCATTTCGTCAACTGAAAAACAATTTGTTGGAGTATCTTCAACACTAGGGTTTTGGTCAATGAGGCATAGTGCAATTTCTAAAGAGGAGGTCGACTTTCAAGAAAATTATATCAGGTATTTTGGCTAGTGTAGTCACGTGGGCCTTGACCAAATAGATTTGGGGGAGCTTACAGAAGTCCGTTATGCTACTTGGTTTGGATTTTATGCCCCCGGACCAAAATGACCACATGTTCCTAAATGGATTGAGGAGGTGAGTTGAAACTCGCAATAAAACTCAAACCAAGACTCAGATGCATGAACCGTTAGTTGCATTGGATTAAGAGCACCAGGTTTCAACTAGTGGGGGCCCTACGATATCATTTCGTCAACCGAAAAACCATTTGTTGGACTATCTTCGGCACTAGGGTTTTGGTCATTGAGGCATAATGCAATTTTTGAGGATGAGGTCGATTTTCAGGAACATTATGTCGGACATTTTTTGCTAGTGTAGTCGAATGGGCCTTGGCCAAACAGACTTGCAGGAGCTTACGAAACTCTGTTATGTTGCTAGGTTTGGATTTTATGCTCCCAGACCAAATTGACCACATGTCCTTGAATGGATTGAGGAGGCAAGTTACAACAATCGTTAAAACTCAAACCAGGACTCAGATGCATGAACCGTCAGTTGCATTGGATCCAGATCACCGAGTTTCCATTAGTGGGGCCCCTACATTATCATTCTGTCAACCAAAAAACCATTTCTTGGAGTCTCTCCAACACTAGGGTTTTGGTCAATAAGGCATAGTGCAATTTCTGAAGATGACGTTGATTTTCAAGAACACTCTGTCGGGCATTTTTTGCTAGTATATTCGCATGGGCCTTAGCCAAACATACTTGTGGGAGCTTATGAAACTCCGCTATGTTTCTCGGTTTGGATTTTATTGCCCCAGACCAAATTGGCCACATGTCCTTGAATGGATTGAGGAGGTGGGTGATAAATATCGATAAAACTGGCATGAATTTAGGTGGATAAATAAGTAGAGTGGTTTAAGGTTTCTAAATACTTGTGGGAGCTTACATAAGTCCGTTATGCTACCCAGTTTGGATTTTATGCCCCTAGACCAAATTAGCTACATATCCCTGAATGACATGAGGAGGAGAGTTGTAACTCGTGATAAAACTCAAACCGAGACTCAGATGAACAAACCGCCAGTTTCATTAGATTAATAGCAGTGGGTTTCAGCTAGTGGGGCTCTTATTTTCCATCATTCCATCAACTGAAAAACCATTTGTTGGAGTATCTCTGACATTATCGTTTTGGTCAATGAGGCATAGTGCAATTTCTGAAGATAAGGTTGATTTTCAAGAACAATGTGTCGGGCATTTTTGGCCACTGTAGTTTCATGGAACTTGTCCAAATAGACTTGTCAGAGCTTACGAAAATATGTTATGATGCTCACTTTGGATTTTATACCCCCAGACCAAATTGGCCACATGTTCTTGAATGGCTTGAGGAGGCAAGTTGCAAATATCGATAAAACTCAAACTGAGACTTGTATGCATGAACCATCAGTTGCATTGGATCCGGAGCACCCGGTTTCAACTAATGGTGCTCCTATGCTATCATTCTATCGACCGAAAAATAATTTGTTGGAGTATCTCCAACACTAGGGTTTTGGTCAATGAGGCATAGTGCAATTTCTAAAGAGGAGGTCAATTTTCAAGAAAATTATGTCGGGTATTTTTGGCTAGTGTATTCACATGGGCCTTGGCCAAACAGACTTGCGGGAGCTTACGGAAGTCCGTTATGCTACTCGGTTTGGATTTTATGCCCCCAGACCAAATTGACCACATGTCCCTAAAATAAAATCCATGGGTGTATTTTATTTTATTAATACACAAAGGAACCTCTGCAAAGGGAACACATTTTTTTTTTATCTTGTGCATATTGGTAAAAATGCACATGTGCATTATTTTAAATTATGTCTTGGTAGTATAATTGGTAGACTAGGGGTTTGAAGCTAAATGGAAAGAAAACATGCTCGTTTTTAAGAGCACATGTGCATTCTGGGATGAACACATTCTTCAATACATAGTTTCCACCTTTTTCACATCAATTTGTGCAAGGGCCCTCCAATGCCTAAGAGTAGGAGATATGAAACTATTACTTCTATATCTTAGGTGACAAATCTCCTCTCATTGATTCCCAGACATGGAGTACCCTCCAAAACAAGAAATCTGAGACATGGATCATGTTCCTCATTATGAGGAAAGAGATCCAATTTCATTATATTTAATGGATGTTGAGAACCAATTAATTGATGGTGATAGTTACCCCAATTGTGGGAAATATAGAAATTAATTTGACCATATTCAAAGAAAAAAAAATTAATGGAAAAGTTTGATCATTAGCCACTCAATATTAACATTAAAAAGAGACAATTGGATATCACACACCTCTAATATAAATAATAGTTGACATTAAAAAGAGACAATTGGATATCACCCCTCTCTGATATAAATTGGATATCACCCCTCTCTGATATAAATAATAGTTGGATCCTCTATATGATGTATAGGTAGGAGAATAGTTATTCATTCAATTTCAATTGACTCTTCCTCTTTTTTTATCTTGACATACCATAAATGAAGTGATGTAGATGCACATTTGGAGGTGCAACAACATGATGAGGAATATAAGAACTAATAAGTTGGTTTGTTAATAAAGAAAGAGGAAATGCATAAATAATATTGTGTCTTATCATATAATGATATATAAAACAAAGAACATGGACAGGTATGTCTCACAATACTTTCCCCCCAAAAAATATTATTGATAATATAATGCATAAAGTTGTTTTTAAAATATTACATAAAAAAAAGTTAAAGTTGTATAAACACTATTTAAATATAGACTTTATTTGAGGTTGATAAACATTATCTAAAGAGTACAAGAAAAAAATCATTTATATCTATATTTTGTACAAGAGGTACAATGCCATCATACAAGCATCATAATGTCAACATTGTTATATGAATAAAATAAATGAACCACATATGAGATATAACTTCATTGATATGTGAAATATACCCATCCATACATACCAAGTAAAACCATCAAATAATATGCTTTATTTTACATGAGATATAACTTCATTGATAAGTGAAATGTACCCATCCATACATACCAAGTAAAACCATCAAATGATATGCTTTATTGTACATGATATCTATGACGGCTACCACACATTTTATATATAATCACTATTGTAACCTTCACGAGTTTCCTTCCGTAAACATGACGAACCACCGGAACCGGGCAATGGCTGGGGTAGGCCCTACCAGCCAGGGGGAATTTCAGGTTAGGACTGGGAGGGACGCCGCCTAGGATATTCGTATATTAGGTTATATCTTG
>ML786066.1:598238-611448 GCA_009831015.1 Picea engelmannii | reverse complement strand
CATTGATCTGTCGCACAATGAAGCAAAAATGAGGCGGGTGAATTCTGATTCTTTAAAGCCACATAGCTCCGGCTTGCTTCAATTTGGGCACGAGCTCGCCTCTGATGTGCGCGGCCATGAGGCGATCGAGGCCGCCGACGAGCACTCCGCCTATGAGAAAAACGTGCGTAGGAGGTCAAACAGTTAGACATCAGACGGTGGTTAGACATCATAACCTAATGCGTGTCTCAACATGAGATGTCTGTATATTTTATTTTATAATGTGATTAGATAAATGTAAAAAATAAACACATGTTTTTCTTCATAAATATAATGAAGTTATGAACAATAAATCCCATTTATTGATTTGAGAGGATTACTAAAAATATATCAGCATCTTCAATGTGTAGTTAGATTAGGATTTTAAATTAAATGATCATTAATTATGATCCCTGATGTGAGATTCAAGGTTCATTGACATGAAGTCCCATGAAAACCCTCTAGGGTTTCAAACCGGCTAACCCCATGTAAACCCTCTAGGGTTTCAAAAACCGTATTGGGCTTCCTGGATTCACGTGAATTTATATGCATTCTCTGAATAAGTTCGTTTGGAAGGAGGTACAATGTCCACATACAAGTATTATAATGTGAACATTAGTATATAACTAACATGAATGGATCACATTTACAGTATAGCCCCATTGATATGTAGTTATAAATCATATATATCTGCATTGCCCATTATCAGATGAGACAAAAATAAAGAAACGAGACCGTCGAAGGACTTTGCCTTCACGGCAATGGCAGGAGTTGTTGGAGAACTACAATGTCGAGTCCTTGTTCCGACCCCACCAGCAACGAAACGACTGTTGAGAGACAAGAATCTGATCGTCCCTGAGCGACATGACCTTATCCCTTCAATTCAGGGGCAAAAATAAAGAAACGAGACAGTCGAAGGACTTTGCCTTCACGGCAATGGCAGGAGTTGTTGGAAAACAGCAACGTCGAGTCCTTGTCCCGACCCCACCAGCAATGAGACGACAATGGAGAGACAAGACTCTCAGAGTCCAGAATAGTCACCATCGACTTTGCATATGCCGGTGGAAAATCCTGTATCGTTCTACTGAACATTTAAACCCAGGTCGCCCCATTCTGGCTAGCCCCAAGTAAACCGGATCCACTGGCCTAGATGTCTCATCCTGGATTCGCGTATAGTCATCTTGCATTGTGGGCCGTTGATCTTTCCCATGGAACGATTTTCGGGAGTTTGCTACAATCTCTTGTGAATAGTACCAAAGAAAACTAAGGGCAAATATGGTTCGTAGATCTATTGGACAGATCAATCGGCTATTGAGGCATCACTATTACTTCATATTCTTACAAATATTACTATATATATATAACAATTATTCTTTCAAATATTACTATATATAACAATTAGTCATGGCATCACTATTACTTCATATTAAGCAACCATAATATAGATCCATATAATTGTATTAATTTAAGATGCAAATTAACATTGACCTTCAATTCCCTTAAGGAAAGTATAATATTATCTTCAATCAATATATTATATGAAAAAATGAAGTATTTACCAAATTGAAATTGCATATCAAAACATCCATTATTGCAAGTCAACTAATTACACAAACATTTCTTTCTATTGTAAATTTTTCTTTTACTATAGGCGTGTTGAGCTTTACCTTTGAAAATAGTCATGTTGGTGGAATCCTACATAAAGGTAAAGATTTTATTTCTTCAAAATAAAAAATTGAAAATGTGATCTTATGATTTTTGATAAAAAAAAATTGAAAGTAGAGATATTACAATGAAATACACATAAATATTTCAAAAAAAAAGAAATACAATAATATATAATTTCTATTAATGAGTGAAATGTAATCCTACATAAAGGTAAAGATTTTATTTCTTCAAAAGAAAAAATTGAAAAGGTGATCCGGATGATTTTTGATAAAAAAATTAAAGTAGAGATATTACAATGAAATACACATAAATATTTAGAAACAAAGAAATACAATAATACACAATTTCTATTAATGAGTGAAATGCACAAAATAGTAGAAATACATAGTGAAAGACTCACTAGAATGGTGAAAACTTATCTCTAAGAAGAGATCTGACGGCTACGCTCATTCACAAGAAGATGATTTTTAAAATGAGACCCCAAAGGACTTTTTAACATAAGGAAAATCCAAAACCTTAAACCCAGAAGATGAAAAGCCAAAAGGTTTGTGGGCCCCAATGGGGGTAGTTGATATGTCAACTTCCCGGGTGCGTAAATTTTGCATACGATATTCGTTTGGGGTGCACGATACACCATTGGAAAGGTCTAACCAAGAAGAACAATTTTCGACTAGTCGAGGCTAGGGCCTTTGGCAGTCCCCTGGCCCCAAAATCCCAAAAAATGTTGTTTAATAGGTGAGTGGCCACCAATATCCACTTGGATCAATCCTCCACAGGAAGCAATGGTCTCCATTGCATTGAGTTCCCAGGGAAGAGGGGGGTGAATTTGTTAAATATGAACCTTGGTGAGCTGCCTCGCTTGCTGGACAAGTTGCGCTACTTGGATTGTGGAAGGGTGTTGAGAACCTCATTGATGCAGGAGCATCGTGACTACCAAAGCAAGCATGGAGCCAGCGCATGTGTTTTTAAACACATGACATATAAGCTAATAACTTTTTGAACTTTCATTAAAGATGAAGCGCCTTATCCTTCAATGAATCCTTTATGGAGGAGCGCCTTTTGTATGTTGTATCAGACCTCAAGCATTACGCTCTTGTCTGAAATAGATAGGAGGCAGTTAATAGATTTAATGCAGGTAGATAGGATTTTTATTCCAGAATAGACAGTTTTAGAGTTCGAGAGGGAAAACAGATATAGACACCCTCCTTTGTACATTGTAACATCATTCAAAAGCATTCAGAAGAGAAGAGCAAGCAGATAATTGTATGAAGAACACCCATGTACAGATTTGAATTAATAGAAGAAAGTCTTTGGTTCAAACTCATGGCTAGTGTTGTTTCTTTGTGTATGTGGTTTATGTGCTCATGAATGTTTGTTTCTGGTTATGCATTTGCTTTGTGTATGCTGTGCATGAGATTTTAGGATTGAAGCTGAAGTCTAAGAAGGAAGAGAATAAGTTTCAATTGTTTCTCTATCTGAGCCAGGATATTCCTGCAAGGAGTGTAGTCGAATTCATCCGCAAGGAGTGCGTTGATGAGGGCTCGATAGTTTAACTTTTGTTCTTGTTCGCCCAGAAGTTGATTTGGGTTTTTGAAGCCGTGCAAGGGAGGCACAAGCTGAAGAAGAAGTCTCAGTCGTATATCTGAGAAAAAAAAAAGGAGCTAAGGACTGCTGCTGCAGGAAGTGCGTAGAGTTTGAAGGATTCAACACTTGAGAAGTTGTTGAACGCTGAGCGCAAGGAGTGCGCATAAATTCCTCTGAAGGAGTCAGAGTGAATAATCTCAGGAGGTTTAGCACCCTTGTAGTATTGTGAAAGAGAACACAAGAGGGTTGATCGAGGAAGGGTCACGCAGAGTCGTAGGCGCAGGCTTGGAGGACAAGTCTCGGCAGAAATACTTAGCCACTTCAGAGAAATCTCCGGGAGGAGGAATTGACGGTCAGTGTTCACCAAGGAAAACAACGAAATCCCGTCCACTGTCAGATTTGGGAAAGTTGTGCACGGGTTAAACCTTAGCGTGCAGGGGAGGAGCCCGAGAGTCATCAGGACTCGGCTCATCGGAGGATCGGAGTTCCAAAGACAAGAGTCTCGTGCCTAAAATCACGACCAGCGATTTCCTAAAAGGATCTCAACCGTTGATTTCAGCAGGGGTACGTGGCAAGAGATCCCAAGGATCCAGTGGAATCGAAGTTCGACATTTCATGGTTTCTGAGGACAGAGGAACCGTCACCCCAGGAATCACGATATCGCGAAATGCGATATCCCGACAGTCAGAGTTGTGGGCCCCAGAAGGTGTGATAGGGGACAAGTGTCGTCGCGCATTGGGTTTCAGGACTTGGAGAGCCTCATGAGTTTGTGTAACGGGAATCACGATTTCCCGAAACGCGATTTCCCGATTTCCACGGAGTGTGGGCCACGGGTGCCAGAGCAGCAGGACAGGTGGCATCGAGGATCGGAGGATCGAAGATCCCAAGGACGCGAGTTCCACACCTCTTGGTTTCGTGAAGTTTGAATTTTTGATAAGGGAAAGGACCGTGTCACGTGGACTAAAAGGTCACATGCGAAAGGGAACCAACCGGAGGAGCTGAGGAGTGAAGCGAAGTGCCATCGCGGATCGGGGATCGAGAATCCTTGAGGTGAGAAATTCACTACCTCGCAAAGGCCGATTTCGTGATGGGATAATTCCCGACAGAAGCAAGGAAGGCGTAAAGTGAATATTGCATTAGGTTTCGAGAATTGTGAGACCCGAGCGCGGGACTCGCGACCACGTGAGGTCCGATTTCCCGATAGGATAAAGGGAGATCACCACGAGCATTCTGTGGGTACAGAAAACTTCCGACAAGGGAGTTGAAGAGAATTTTAGCTCTTCGGGCCTAAGGAAAAGAAGGTCCTGGTGGAAGTGGACGTGCCGGTTGGTGCGGGGGGGCGTCAGTGTGGTATCGTCTGTGCCAGAGTGGTATCAGAGCAAGTTCTTGTTTGTATATTTTAGGCAAGAGGGCAGAAGAAGAGAAGGAGCTTCTTGATACGTATCAGAGTGGGAAATTCTTTTCTTTCCATAGCAGAGGAAAGAAGAATCCACCATGCCGCCCAGAAGAGAAAGACAATCACGTGAACCTGAGGATAGGGAGGTGAGAAGAAGGGGCAGACCAGTAGCTAATCCAGAAATGGAGAGGCAGATACGAGATCTTCGAGCGAGGCTGGAAGATATGGAAGCAGCGCAGAGACGCACAACAAATGTTGGAGATCTAAGTGACTCTGAAGGCGAAGCTGAAGATGAACAACAAGGAGAAGTTGCAGCTGAAGATGCAACCAATGAGCGGTTGATTAAGGCTATCGCTTGGATGAGTTCAAAGACAAAAATGGACATTCCAACTTATGAAGGAAGTTTGGATGCAGAAGAGCTACTGGATTGAATTAGAGCTCTTGACACCTACTTCGACTATGAGGACATCGAAGAGGACAAAAAGGTAAGGCATGCTGTCACAAAATTAAAGGGACATGCAACATTATGGTGGGATGAGCTTCAAGCAGATAGACGTTCCAAGGACAAGCAAAAGATCAAAAGCTGGGATCGAATAATTGCGAAGATGAAGGCAAAATTCATCCCAAGGGATTATCAGATCACACTGTTTAGGAGAATGCAGAACCTGAGACAGAAGTTGATGACGGTGAAGGAGTATACCGAAGAATTTTACAAGCTCAATATCAGGGCAGGTCATAGGGAGAGCGATGATGAAAAGGTTTCCAGGTATATGAATGGCTTAAGATACGATAGGCAGGATGAGATGAGCATGACGACCATCCGAATGATGGAAGATGCGTATCAGATGGCGTTGAAAGCTGAGGAAAAGCTAAGCCGTAAGCCAACACAGCGAGGCCGAGGTAGAAGTCAGCCAAGAGGCAAGGCAGTTGCCCAGGATAAATACCAGAAGCCCAAGGAGGAGTGGAAGAGGCCTCAGGGTAAAGTTGAAAGAGGTGGAACCTCACAGTGAGGACCACATGCCGAACAGAGAAGGCAAAAAACTGATCAGCGAGGAGATTATGCTGATGCAAACACTTTTCCTCGTACTAGAGGTCGAGGTAGAGGAAGAGGTGGAGTAATCACATGTTATACATGTGGGAAGAATGGGCATAAGGCAGTTGATTGTCTAGATAGGAAGAAAGATGGAGGAAAAGTGCACATCGCCGAGGCACAAAGGCGAGCTGCTGAAGCAGAAGATGCAGAAGACGATAGGTCATTGATGATGCATAAAGTACTCTTAACACCCGATAAGGAGGTGGAGGACACAAATCAGAGAAGTAGATTGTTCAGAACTGCATGCAAAACCAAAGACAGGAAGTGCAAAGTTATCGTGGACAGTGGAAGCACAAACAATCTCATTTCAACCAAGATGGTGGAGAAACTAGAGCTGGAGACGACTGACCACCCGAGTCCATACAAAGTTTCATGGCTACATAAGGGACATCAGGTGAGTGTCACTAAACAATGCTTAGTTGACATTAAAATAGGAGGATACAATGACAAGATTTTATGTGATGTCATTCCTATGGATGTTTGCCATTTACTGCTGGGAAGACTGTGGCAGTATGATAGAAACGTAATTCATGATGGGAAGATGAATACGTATACCCTGGAGAAGAATGGGAGAACACATATGTTGCTTCCGATAAAAGATAAGGAGGTGAAACCGGAAGTGAAAAACAGGGTACTTCTCATGAGTGGGAAGGAGCTTCTTACAGAAGTTAAGAAGAAAGAAGATCCACAATTCTTTGTGGTTAGGAAACCAAGGATTGTCTTGACCAGCACAAGAGTGGATGATTTTCCGGAAGAAATTCAGGAACTTCTGGAAGAGTTCGCTGATATTGTGGTAGAGGAATTACCTCATTCGTTGCCGCCGATGAGGAGCATAAGACACCACATAGACCTTGTACTGGGGGCAAGTTTACCAAATAAGGCCGCGTACAGGTTGACGCCTTAGGAGAACGAGGAGGTTAAAAATAAGGTCTAGAAGTTATTGGATAAGGGATTGGTCAGGGAAAGTTTGAGTCCGTGCGCCGTTCCAACGATACTCAGCCCAAAGAAAGATGGAGGCTGGAGAATGTGCACTGATTCCAGAGCCATCAACAAGATCACCATCAGGTACAGGTCTCCACTGTCGAGAATGGACGATCTGATGGATTGCTTGAGTGGGGCAAATTATTTTTCAAAGGTCGATTTGAAAAGAGGGTACCATCAAATTCACATGAGGGAAGGCGATGAATGGAAGACAACCTTCAAGACCAATGAAGGGTTATACGAATGGCTAGTCATGCCGTTTGGCTTGACGAATGCGCCAAGTACATTCATGAGGTTAATGAACGAAGTGCTGAAAGAATTCATTGGTAAGTTTGTCATTGTTTATTTAGATGACATATTGATTTTCAGCAAGACGAAATAAGAACATCTAAAGCATTTAGCTGCAGTAATGAAAAAGCTACAGGAAGAGAAGTTGTTGATCAACATGAGGAAGTCTTCATTTATGAAGAAAGAACTCATTTACTTGGGGTTTGTAATATCGGAAAATGAATTGAAGATGGATCCAAATAAAGTGGCTGTAATAAAGAATTGACCATCACCAAGAAATGTTTTCAAGGTGAGAAGTTTTCATGGACTGGCGAGTTTCTACAGGAAATTCATCCGAAATTTTAGTGGAATTAGCGCAGCGATGATGGACACAGTCAGGAAAAGACATAAATCTTTTCATTGGACTGAAGAGGTTGAGAAAAGATTCAATCTGTTGAAGCGTAAGATCATAGAGAAACCGATGTTGTTGTTGCCAGATTTTCAGAAGACGTTCCAGGTGAAATGTGATGCGAGTGGCTTTGCCATAGGAGCGGTCTTGAGTCAGGATGACAGACCAATTTCTTATTTTAGCGAGAAGCTGAATGAGGCAAAGGAAAAATACTCCACATATGATAAAGAATTTTATGACATCATACAAGCATTGAAAAAATGGAGACATTATTTGATTCCAAGGGAATTCATTTTATATAGTGATAATCATGCATTGCAGTATGTGACTCAGCAGGAGAAATTAAATCAGAGGCATGTTAAATGGGTAGAATACATGCAAAATTTTACATTTGTTATCAAACATATTTCAGGTACTGCTAACAAAGTGGCTGATGCTTTGAGCAAGAAATGTTTTCTGTTGCAGGAGTTCAAAGTCAAGACTTTAGGCTTTGATGATCTCAGGGAGATGTACGCAGGAGATGCAGATTTTGCAGAGGCGTATGGAGCAGCTGAGAACCCAGTTGTCAGAGATAGAAGTCAGTGGATAGACTACATGATCCAAGATGGATTACTGTTCAGAGGAAATCAATTGTGTATTCCAAATTGCTCCATGAGGGAGAACTTGTTGAAATAAAAGAACAATAGAGGCTTAGCAGGGCACTTTGGCCACGACAAAACATTCGCGAAGCTGAGCGAGTCATACTTTTGGCCAGGGATGTGGTCAGAAGTTAAAATGTTTGTTGACAGATGTAGAATTTGCCAACATTCTAAGGGCAGAAAACAAAATGCAGGTCTTTATCAGCCATTGCCCGTACCAGACAGGCCATGGGAGGCGATCAACATGGATTTCGTACTAGGATTGCTGAGGACACAAAGAGCACATGATTCCATCTTTGTGGTAGTTGAAAGGTTTTCAAAGATGGCACATTTTAGTCCATGCCAGAAGACCGGCGATGCGACTCACATCGCAAATTTGTTTTTCAAGGAGGTTGTTAGACTTCATGGACTACCGAAAAGCATAGTTTCGGATAGGGATACCAAATTCATTGGACATTTCTGGAGGACACTCTGGAAGAAGATGGGAAATAACTTAATGTTCAGTTCTTCCTATCATCCACAGACATATGGGAAGACATAAGTGGTCAACAGAAGTCTAGGAGACTTGCTGAGGAGTTTAGTGAAGGAGCACCACAACAGTTGGGATAGTGTATTTCCACAGACAGAATTTTCTTACAATGATTCGGTGAATTGAAGCACAGGGAAAAGTCCGTTTGAGATAGTATACGACAGACAGTCGAAAGGTGTTTCAGAGCTGAGGGATTCAGAACAAATTATGACTCAGAGCGCAAGCGCTGAAGAATTCGCTGAGATGATGGAGGAACTTCACAGCATAGTGAAGCAGCGACTGACAGAATCGAACCAGGAATACAAGCGCAGAGCGGATCAACATCGGAGACAACTTCAATTTGAGGTTGGCGATCTATTTCTGGCACATTTGAGGAAGGAAAGGTTCCCAAGGGGAACATACAACAAGCTGAAAATGAAGAAAATTGGACCATGCAGAGTCCTAAAGAAATTGGGAGAAAACGCTTATGAGATTGAATTGCCGGACAAAATCAGAATATCTCCAACATTCAATGTTTCAGACTTATACTCCTATAAGGATGAGGACACAAGAGCTGAAGGTAATGAACAACCAGAGATCCAGTGGCAGAAGCAAATGCCGACTGCAGAAAGGCCACACATGGAGCGTATACTTGACCAGAAGGTGAGCAAAAAGACCAGACGAAGGGAATACTATGAGTATCTGGTGAAATGGAAGAACCATCCAGTGGAGGATGCCAATTGGGAGACAGAAGCAGTGATTCAGAAGCATGGACAGACCGTGCAGGAGCTCATGGATAGGAGCCCATGAAATCTTTCAAGCAGGGGAATATGATGCAGGAGCATCATGACTACCAAAGCAAGCATGGAGCCAGCGCATGTGTTTTTAAACACATGACATATAAGCTAATAACTTTTTGAACTTTCATTAAAGATGAAGTGCCTTATCCTTCAATGAATCCTTTATGGAGGAGCGCCTTTTGTATGTTGTATCAGACCTCGAGCCTTACGCTCTTGTCTGAAATAGATAGGAGGCATTTAATAGATTTAATGCAGGTAGATAGGATTTTTATTCCAGAATAGACAATTTTAGAGTTCGAGAGGGAAAATGGATATAGACACCCTCCTTTGTACATTGTAACATCATTCAAAAGCATTCATAAGAGAAGAGCAAGCAGATAATTGTATGAAGAACACCCATGTACAGATTGGAATTAATAGAAGAAAGTCTTTGGTTCAAACTCATGGCTGGTGTTGTTTCTCTGTGTATGTGGTTTATGTGCTCATGAATGTTTGTTTCTGGTTATGCATTTGCTTTGTGTATGCTGTGCATGAGATTTCAGGATTGAAACTGAAGTCTGAGAAGGAAGAGAATAAGTTTCAATTGTTTCTCTATCTGAGCTAGGAGATTCCTGCAAGGAGTGCAGTCGAATTCATCCACAAGGAGTGCGTTGATGAGGGCTTGATAGTTTAACTTTTGTTATTGTTCACCCATAAGTTGATTTGGGTTGTTGAAGCCGTGCAAGGGAGGTGTAGGATGAAGAAGAGGTCTCAGTCATATATCTGAGAAAAAAAAGAGGAGCTAAGGACTGCTGCTGCAGGAAGTGCACAGAGTCTGAAGGATTCAACACTTGAGAAGTTGTTGAACGTTGAGCGCAAGGAGTGCGCATAAATTCCTCTGAAGGAGTCAGAGTGAATAAGCTCAGGAGGTTTAGCAACCTCGTAGTATTGTGAAAGAGAACACAGGAGGGTTGATCGAGGAAGGGTCACGCAAAGTCGTAGGTGCAGGCTTGGAGGACAAGTCTCGGCATGAATACTTAGCCACTTCAGAGAAATCTCAGGGAGGAGGAATTGATGGTCAGTGTTCACCGAGGAAAACAGCGAAATCCCGTCCGCCGTCAGATATGGGAAAATTGCGCACGGGTTAAACCTTAACGTGCAGGGGAGGAGCCCGAGAGTCATCGGGACTCAGCTCATCGGAGGATCGAAGTTCCATAGACAAGAGTCTCGTGCCTAAAATCATGACCAACAATTTCCCGAAAGGATCTCAACCGTTGATTTCAGCAGGGGTACGTGGCAAGAGATCCCAAGGATCCAGTGGAATCAGAGTTCGACATTTCGGGGTTTCTGAGGACAGAGGAACCAAGACTCTGGAAGAAACTATAAGGATAGAGAAATGCTTATATTATGAGCAAAAAGGAAAGCCTACTTTCCAGAGGGCTTGGGAGGATAAGAAGAAGTTCAAGAAGGAACATAGGCAGAAGGGAAACAAGCCTCCATTTTTTAGAAGCAATCCTCAAGGAAAACCATCTTTTAGAGAGCATAGAATGGTTGAGGTAGGAGGGAAAAGGTTAAGGGAGGCACCCATTCAATGTTGGGGCTATAAAGGAGACCACAAGAATAGAGATTGTCCTCACAAAAGTGACAAGGTAAGAGCTATCCACAATGTACAACAAGAAGAAACAATGGAGGACATGGGTAGAAGAGTACCAAGGATCTATGCATCCCTGGACAACAAGCAAGATGAGTTTACATCACACATTATTGAAGTTGAAGGTATGATCAATAACCATGCCTTTACTATTTTAATTGATTCGTGGGCTAGTCATAACTATACAAACCCTAAGGTAGTGGAAATATTTCTTTTTCCAAGGAGAAAGCATCGGAAATCTTGGCTAGTACAGTTGGCTACAAGATCCAAGAGGAAAGTTGTTGAGTTGCTTAAATCATGTCCAGTGGGCATGAATGGACTGTGTACCAAGGAATATTTGAACATATTACCGTTGGGATCATAGGATTTCCTAATTGGTATGGATTGGTTGGACCAACACCATGCCGTCTTAGACTTCCATAACAAGGCATTCACTTGCTTGGACTAGGAAAGAAATTAGAAAACAGTCCAAGGAATTCTGAAGAAGGAGTATATACGCCCAAGTGTGTCACCTTTGGGTGCCCCGATATTGTTCATTAAAAACAAAGATGGGACATTGATATTGTGCATTGACTTCTGATAGTGGAATAGAGTAACTATAAAGAACAAGTATCCTCTGCCTAGGATTGATGATCTCTTTGATCAATTGAAGGATGAAAATATATTTTCTAAGATAGATCTTAGGTCAGGATACCATCAGGTAAGGATTAAAGAGGAAGATATCAGCAAGACCGCCTTCAGGACAAGGTATGGTCATTATGAGTTCACAGTGGTGCCATTTGGGTTGTCAAATGCACTAATTGTTTTCATGTGCTTGATGAATGGTGTTTTCCGGGAATATTTAGACAAGTTTTTCATTGTTTTTCTGGATGACATCCTTGTATATTCCAAGTTGGAAGAAGATCATGAACATAATTTGAGGATGGTGCTGCAAGTGATAAGAGAAAATCAACTGTATGCCAAATTGAGCAAGTTCTCATTTTATCAAAACAAAATTCACTATTTGGGGCATATCATATATGAAGAACGGATAACAGTGGACCCTGAAAAAATTGAGGCCATTAAAGGGTGGACAACACATAAGAATGTGACAGAAGTCAGATCCTTTTGTTAGGATATTTAGACACTTAGGAGTTATTTAATATCTACTTAGTCTAATATGTCATTAGGTAAAAGTGTGTTTCTTTAGTATGCATTAGTATGCATTTGTAGTTAGGAAATATGACGGTCACGATATGTTCTCGACATAGAGTGATCTGACAATTCATACTCTCCTCGATATTAACAACCATTGACCCATGGATTAACACTCGATTGGTCCATGATCTCTATTTAAAGAGAATGGAGGGTCATTTGACGATGATCGATTGTGAGAAACTCTCTTGTAAAATCTCTCTGTAATCTTTTTCTTTGCATTAATAAACTGCTCCAAGTGGCCGCATTGGCTGGGGCAGTGGATGTTTCCCCGTAGGGGTTTTACCATGTGAAAACATCAGTGTGTTGATATTTGATCTAGTTATGTGAGTGGTTACTGAAGGTGTTCATCCTCTGTTGGAATACCTGTGTTGTCGAACATGGTATTAGAGCCTGTTTGAAGACCCGCTCCTGTTGTAGATCAAGATTGTGAAGCCGAGTTGGCTCATCTCCATTTTCTGGAATTTCCATACATTTCTGGGCTGGTAGGACTATTCCATTACATTCGGAGCACTCATTTCATTCAGGAACACTTTTTGTTTCACTTGAAAAGGTTTCCGTTTGCCCAAGATACGACCATTACAATCAGATCCGGAGGTATAAAGCTTGAATACACATTTTTAAAATTTCTGCAAAGTTTTATTTTGATTTTATTTCGGTTTGTATTTTTTATTTCCAGGTTGCTACTCTTTTATATCTGCGTATTCTCTTTTCCCTATTCCCTATGAAATCTCGGAAAATAAAAAACAGATAGGAAAAGGTGCATCTTCCGGATAAGCTAATCGAGATCTAACCCTTGTTGTCATTGAGAAGCGAAATTTTTTTCTTGTGTCAAAAGAGGTTTTTTTTAGCATGCTCTCCAAGGCCATATTCCACAACAACAACAACAACAAAAACAACCCCAATCCTCCTTCTGAACATTACAATATGTTTTTCTAGACCATTTGGTTAAAACTTGCCTTATTAAGTAAGAGGTCTTGAGTTCAAGTCTCTCTTTTGTTACTTTTTTTGAAAAAGTTCATGC
>ML786066.1:582103-598188 GCA_009831015.1 Picea engelmannii | reverse complement strand
ATCACTATAAGTAGCTTTATATTTTATTTTAGAGTTATTTATTTTGCATGCAACTTTTCTGTTATAAGGTAACTTAATTGTAAAAGTGATCCCCACTTCTCTTTATAAAAGTGGGTCACTTCATAAAGTAGCTTACACTATCACATGGTTATTTGGTTACCGTTTATGCCTTTTTTTTAAAGGGGGCATAACTCTAAAATAAAATATAAAGACATAAGGCTTGGTTAGTTGCCAAAGGATTTTCCCAAGTTGAAGGAATTGACTATAATGAAACCTTTGCCCCTATAGAAAAAATGAATTCCATCTGCCTTGTTCTTGCCCTTGCTGCCTCACATAAATGGGAGGTCCATCAGATGGATGTGAAATCCGCCTTCTTGCACGGATATTTGCAAAAGAAATCTACATGGAACAACCTCCTGGCTATGTCCAGAATGACTCTAGCCTTGTTTGTCGCCTCAAGAAATCTCTTTATGGTCTCAAGAAAGCTCCCCGAGCTTGGTATGCCAAAATGGATAGCTTTCTTATTGCCACTGGATTCTCTAGATGCCATTCTGATCCTAGTGTCTATACCAAGAAAGTAGGAAGCCATCTCATAATCCATATCCTTTATGTTGATGAACTTATAATTACTGGTAGTGACTCAAAACTTTTAAACCATGTGAATACCGAGCAACGGTAATTGCAAGTCAGGAAGCCCTATGGCTTCGACAGATCCTTTCAGAGTTTGTATTCCAACACCAACATCCGACCAGCCTTTGGTGTGACAATTAGAGTTCCATCAAGCTCACCAAAGACCCAATTCAACATCAGCGTAGAAAACACATCGAGCTACACATGAACTTCATCAGAAAGCTAATTCGTGATCAAGTTATTGAAGTGCTCTTTTTCCCTACAAAAGATCAAGTTGCATACATTTTCACAAAGTCTCTTACAAAAGTGAAGTTTTCCAAAATTTGATCTATGGTAGGAGTTCAGGAAGTTTTCATTAAGGGGGGATAGGATCTAATGCCTCCTTCCTTCTCCTATTGTGTCACTATTGTAAATCCTTCAATCCTATCCCAAGTTGTTCCTAAGGGGGGATGTTAGGATATTTATACACTTAGGAGTTAGTTAAGATCTACTTGGTATAATATGTCGTTAGGTAAAAGTGTGTTTCTTTAGTATGCATTAATATGCATTTGTAGTTAGGAAATCCGACGGTCACGATATGTTCCCAACATAGAGTGATCCGACAATTCATACTCTCCTTGATCTTAACGACCATTGATCCATGGCTTAACACCCGATTGGTCCATGATCTCTATTTAAAGAGCATGAAGGGTCATTTGCCGAT
The DNA here is from genome assembly GCA_009831015.1 of Picea engelmannii. Lineage (NCBI taxonomy): Eukaryota > Viridiplantae > Streptophyta > Pinopsida > Pinales > Pinaceae > Picea > Picea engelmannii. The sequence goes on along the minus strand of ML786066.1, from coordinate 596,855 downwards.
GATCGATTGTGAGAAACTCTCTTGTAAAATCTCTCTGTAATATTTTTCTTTGCATTAATAAACTATTCCAAGTGGCCACGTTGGCTGAGGCCGTGGATGTTTCCCCGTAGGGGTTTTATCACATGAAAACATCAGTGTGTTGATCTTTGATCTGGTTATGTGAGTGGTTACTGAAGGTGTTCATCCTCTGTTGGAATACCCATGTTGTCGAACACCTTCATGGGTCTAGCTGGCTACTATAGTAGGTTCATTGCAAGGTTGTAGAGAATAGATCAACCCATCACTTCCTTGCAAAGGAAGGGGAAGAATTTTCAATGGACAGAAGAATGTGAAAAGAGTTTCGAGTAATTGAAGCAACTGTCAACTAGTGCTCCAATTATGAAGATCGTAGATTCGAATGAATATTTTTTGGTTTGCACAGATTCATGTAAAGAAGGACTGGGTGGAGTCCTCAATCAAAATGAGTTTGTTGTATGTTATTAATCAAGGAAGTTGAAAGAGCATGAAAGGCTCTATGCCACTCATGATTTAGAATTGACAACCATAGTGAACGTTTTGAATAAGTGAAGGAACTACCTCATGGGAAAGAGGTTTGAGTTGAGGACAGACCATAATGGTCTAAAGTATTTGTTTGATCAACCTAATTTGAATGTTAGGAAGAGTAGATGGTTGGAATTCCTTTGTGAGTATGACTTTGATATCAAGCATATCAAAGGAAAGGAGAACAAAGTGGCTGATGTACTCAGTATGAGAGTGCATGAACTGCATGCTACAACCATTAGCATGTATTAGACGGATCTCAAAGGAAGAATTTATGAAGCTACAAAATAAAATTTGTAGTACATGGAATTGGTAACAAAATTGCAGCAAGATAAAATGCAGCAGAAGGTTGAGGATTATGAATTGGGAATTGATGGAATTCTCTTGTACAAAAACAATGTTTATGTACCAGATTCTCCGGAATTGAGGATTGCGATTTTAAAAGAGATGCATATTGTGCCTTATGTAGGACACCCAAGATATCAGAAAGCAATCTCAGCACTCAAAAGCCAATATTATTGGCCAGACATGAAGAGGGAGATTGTTGATTTTATTGCTAAATTATTGGAATTTCAAAGGGTCAAGGCTGAGCATAGACACCCATCTGGTTTACTACATCCATTACCCATTCCTAAGTGAAAATGGGAAGTGGTAACAATGGATTTCATCACGGGGTTTCCTAGAACAAGCAAGCATCATGATGCAATCATGGTAGTGGTGGACAAGCTTACTGAAGTTGCCCATTTCATTCCTATGAATATTACTCATAAGGAAACTAACGTTGCTGATAGTTATATAAGGGAAGTTGCACGCTTTCATGGTGTACCCAAGACAATTGTGTCTAAAGAGAGCCAAAGTTTACATCAAAGTTCTGGAAGGGGTTATTCAAAGGGTTCATAACAAATCTGAACTTTAGTACTGCTTATCATCCTGATTCTGATGGGAAGACAAAAAGGGTGAGCCAATTGATAGAAGATATGTTAAGAATGTATATGATGGTCAAACCGTCTAAATGTGAAGATTATATACACTTGGTAGAATTTTCCTACAACAACGAGTATCAAGCATTACTGAAGATGAGCCCGTTTGAAGCACTTTATGGTAGGAAGTGCAACACCCTAGTAAGCTGGGACAACCCAACTGATAGGGAAGTGGTTGGGCTAGAGTTGCTCAAGGAAATGGAAGAACAAATGATGAATATTAAGTAGAATTTGAAGGCTTCCCAAGACAGGAAGAAAATTCATGCTGATAAGAACAAAACTCACAGGGAATTTAAAGTAGGGGATCATGTATTCCTAAGAGTAAAGGACAACAAAAGATCCCTGAAGCTGGAAAATTGTTCAAAGTTGGAAGCTCAATATTGTGGGCCCTTTGAAATCCTAGAGAGGATTGGTTGAGTAGCATATAGGCTTGAATTTCCTGTATGCATGTCTATACATAATGTATTTCATGTTTCATTGCTTAAGAAGTATGTACTTGATGCTAATCATGTTATTGATTGGAATGTGATTCAAGTGGAGAAGGAAAACACTTTTCAGGTGCATCCGGTGCGTATACTAGATCGAAAAATCAAGTATCTCTGGAATCAAGCCATAGGTCTTGTAAAAGTTTAGTGAACCTACTACGGTCCTAAGGACGCAACATGGGAGCATGAAGATTCTATGCGGACATAGTACCTGCATCTTTTTGAAGATTTTGAAAATCTTGCTAATATTATGTAAATAAGTTGCACTGATGACAGTGAAAAAATAAGGGGAGGGGATTGTAATACCCCAAGGCGGAGCCCCTATGAAATGTTATGATGTTTGTAGGCCCGCAAGCCAAGTAATTATAAGCTGGTAGGCTTATAGGTTTATTAGGTCGAAGATCCTAGATGTTAAGGTGAGTGGGCCTGATTTTTGTATATGTAATTATGCAGATTATTAATAAAATGCACCACTGCATGTAGACCAACCATGAAGAAAGAGTTATGGGGGACTAAGATCCACTGGGTAGGGTGAGGAATGGGTCTTAGAGGCTATGAAATAGGGGCTAAGCTCTGCAAAGGACATGTGGTCAATTAGGGACATGTGGTCAATTTGGCCAAGGACACCAAATTGCAACAGAATGGTAGTGAGTTGCAACTATATATAAAACTCAAACTAGGACTCAGATGCACGAATCATCAGTTGCATTGGATCTGGAGCACCAGGTTTCAAGTATTAGGGCTCCTACGCTATCATTCTATCGACTGAAAACCATTTGTTGGAGTATCTCCAACATTAGGGTTTTGGTCAATGAGGCATAGTACAATTTCTAAAGAGGACGTCGATTTTCAAGAACATTGTGTCGGGTATTTTTGGATAGTGTATTCGCATGGACCTTGGAAAAATAGACTTATGGGAGCTTACAAAACTCCGTTATGCTTCTTGGTTTGGATTTTATGTCCCTGGACCAAATTGGCCACATGTCCTTGAATGAATTGAGGAGGAGAGTGGCAACTATCGATAAAAAAGGAATGAAATTAGGTGGCTAAAGAAGTAGAGTGGTGTAAGGTGGCTAAGTAGACTTGCAAAATCTTACGGAAGTTCATTATGATGCCCGATTTAGATTTTATGCCCCCAAGCCAAATTGGCCACATGTCCCTAAATGGCTTGAGGAGGCGAGTTGCAACTTGCGATAAAAATCAAACCGAGACTTGGATGCACGATCCGTAAGTTGCATTGGATTCAGAGCACCTGGTTTTAGCGACTAGGGCCCCTACGTTATCATTATGTCAAACGAAAAACAATGTGTTGGAGTATCTCTGAAAATAGGGTTTGGTCAATGAGGCATAGTGCAATTTCTGAAGATGAGGTCGATTTTCAAGAACACTATGTCGGGCTTTTTTGGCTAGAACAGTTGCATAGGCCTTGTACAAACATACTTGTGGGAGTTTATAGAACTATGTTATGCTACTCAGTTTGGATTTTATGCCCCTAGACCAAATTAGCCACATGTCCTTGAATGGCTGGAGGAGGCGAGTTGCAGCTATTAATAAAACTCAAACTGAGACTTGTATGCACGAACCATCAGTTGCATTGGATCCAAAGCACCTGGTTTCAACTATTGGGGCTCCTACGCTATCATTATGTTGTTTGGAAAATAATTTGTTGGATTATCTCCAACACTAGGGTTTTGGTCAATGAGGCATAGTGCAATTTCTAAAGAGGAGGTCGATTTTCAAGAACACTGTGTCGGGTCTTTTTGGATATTGTAGTCACGTGGGCCTTGTCCAAACAAACTTTTAGGAGCTTACATAAGTCCGTTATGATGCTCGGTTTGGATTTTATGCCCCTAAACCAAATTGGCCACATGTCCCTGAATGGCTTGAGGAGGCCAGTTGCAACTCGCGATAAAAATTAAACCAAGACTCAAATGCATGAACAGTTAGTTGCATTGGATATAGAGCACCAAGTTTCCGCTAATGGCCCCCCTACACTATCATTCTATCGACCGGAAAACCATTTGTTGGAGTATCTCTGACACTAGGGTTTTGGTCAATGAGGCATAGTGCAATCTATGAAGATGAGGTTGATTTTCAAGAACACTCTATCGGGTGTCTTTTGCTAGTGTAGTCGCATGGGCTTTGGCCAAAAATTCTAGCGGGAGCTTACGAAACTCCATTATGCTGCTCGGTTTGGATTTTATGCCCTCGGACCAAATTGGCCACATGCCCTTGAATGGATTGAGGAGGTGAGTTGCAACTATCGATAAAACTCAAAACGAGACTCAGATGCACAAACTGTCAGTTGCATTGGATCCTGAGCATTGGGTTTCATCTATTGGGGCTCCTACGCTATCATTTTGTCGACCGGAAAACCATTTGTTGGAGTATCTCCAACACTAAGGTTTTGGTCAATGAAGCATAGTGCAATTTCTGAAGAGGAGGTCGATTTTCAAGAACATTGTGTTGGGTATTTTTGGCTAGTGTATTCACATGGGACTTGTCTAAATAGTCTTGTGGGAGCTTGGAGAACTCTATTATGCTACTCGGTTTGGATTTTATGCCCCCAGACCAAATTGGCCACATGTCCTTGAATGGATTGAGGAGGTGAATGGAAAATATCGATAAAAATGGAATGAATTTAGGTGGCTAAAGAAGTAGAGTGGTTTAAGGTTGCTAAATAGACTTGCGGGAGCTTACGAAAGTCTTTTATGCTACTCAATTTGAATTTTATGCCCTTAGACCAAATTGGCCACATATCCCTGAATGGCTTGAGGAGGCTAGTTGCAACTCGCGATAAAACTCAAATCGAGAGTCAGATGCACAAATCGTTAGTTTCATTGGATTGAAAGCACCGGGTTTGAGCTAGCGGGGCCCCTATGCTATCGTTTCATTGACCGAAAAATCATTTATTGGAGTATCTCCGACATTAGGGTTTTGGTCAATGAGGCATAGTGCAATTTCCTAAGATGAGGTCAATTTTCAAGAACACTATGTCGAACATTTTTGGCTAGTGTAGTTGCATGGAACTTGTCCAAACAGACTTGTGGGAGCTTACAGAACTATGTTATGCTGCTCGGTTTGGATTTTATGCCTCGGGACCAAATCAGCCACATGTCCTTGAATGGCTTGAGGAGGCGAGTTGCAACTATAGATAAAACTCAAAACATGACTCAGATGCATGAACCATTAGTTGCATTGGATCCATAGCATCTGTTTTCAACTATTGGGGCTCCTACGCTATCATTCGTCAACATGAAAACAATTTGTTGGAGTATCTCCAACACTAGGGTTTTGATCAATGAGGAATAGTGCAATTTATGAAGAGGAGGTAAATTTTTAAGAACTCTGTGTCGGGTCTTTTTTGCTAGTGTAGTCACGTGGGACTTGGACAAATAGACTTGCATGAGCTTACGAAAGTTTGTTATGCTACTCGGTTTGGATTTTATGCCCCCAGACCAAATTGACTACATGTCCCTAAATGAGACAAGTTGCAACTCGTGATAAAACTCAAACCAGGATTCAGATGCATGAACCGTCAGTTGCATTGGATTCAGAGCACCAATTTTAAGCTATTGGGGCCCCTACACTATCATTCCGTCGAAGGAAAAACAATTTGTTGGAGTATCTCTGGCACTAGGGTTTTGGGCAATGAGGGATAGTGCAATTTCTGAAGATGAGGTCGATTTTCAAGAACACTCTATCAGACATTTTTTTCTAGTGTACTCATATGGGCCTTGGCCAAACAGACTTGCGGGAGCTTATGAAACTCTATTATGCTGCTCGGTTTGGATTTTATGCCCTCGGACCAAATTGGCCACATGTCCTTGAATGACTTGAGGAGGCGAGTTGAATCTATCAACAAATTTCAAACCGAGACTTGGATGCACGAATCGTCAGTTGCATTGGATCCATAGCACCGGGTTTCAACTATTGGGGCTCTTACACTATCATTCCCTCAACCGGAAAACCATTTGTTGGAGTATCTCCAACACTAGGGTTTTGGTCAATGAGGCATAGTGCAATTTCTAAAGAGGAGGTCGATTTTCAAGAACACTGTGTCGGGTACTTTTGGCTAGTGTATTCACATGGGCTTTGTCCAAACAAACTTATCATAGCTTATGGAACTCCGTTATACTGCTCGATTTGGATTTTATGCCCCCAGACCAAATTGGCCACATTTCCTTGAACAAATTGAGGAGGTGAGTGGAAAATATTGATAAAACTGACATGAATTTAGGTGGCTAAAGAAGCAGAGTGGTTTAAGGTTGCTAAATAGACTTGCGGGAGCTTACAGAAGTCCATTATGCTACTCAGTTTGGATTTTATGCCCTCGGACAAAATTGGCCACATATCCCTGAATGGCCTTAGGAGGCGAGTTGCAGCTCGCAATAAAACTCAAACCGGGACTCGAATGAACAAACTGTCAGTTGCATTAGATACAAAGCACTGAGTTTCATCTAGTGGGGCCCCTACACTACCATTCCATCGATAGAAAAACCATTTACTGGAGTATCTTCGACATTAGGGTTTTGTCTAAGTCACATGGTTCAGGTTCAAGTTCAGGTTCGACAACGATTAGGTTTGATTCGGGTTCAAATTTTCCAATAAGGTTCGGATGAGGTTCGGATTTAGGTTCGGCTATATATATTGAACACTAATGAAACCTCATCCCAAACCTCAATAAAATTCTCCTTCAAATTCGTCCTAAGGTTCGAATTCAGACATGCATTCGAGTTTGTTCAGGTTTGTCATTAGGTTCAGCGAACCTTCAGGTTCACCGAATTTCAAACCTCAAGATTTAGGTTCAACGAACCCTGTGACTTAGGGTTTTGGTCAATGAGACATAGTGCAATTTCCTAAGATGAGGTCGATTTTCAAGAACACTATGTCGAACATTTTTGGCTAGTGTAGTTGCATGGACCTTGTCTAAATTGACTTGAGGGAGCTTACAGAACTATGTTATGCTGCTCGGTTTGGATTTTATGCCCCTGGACCAAATTGGCCACATGTCCTTGAATGGCTTGAGGAGGCGAGTTGAAACTATCGATAAAACTCAACTCGAGACTCGGATGCATGAACCGTCAGTTGGATTGGATCCAAAGCTCCTGGTTTCAACTATTGGGGTCCTACGCTATCATTCCATCAACTAAAAAACAATTTGTTGGAGTATCTTCAACACTAGGGTTTTGGTCAATGAGGCATAGTGCAATTTTTGAAGAGGAGGTTGATTTTCAAGAAAATTATGTCGAGTATTTTGGCTAGTGTAGTCACGTGGGTCTTGACCAAATAGACTTGGGGGAGCTTACAGAAGTCCATTATGCTACTTGGTTTGGATTTTATGCCCCCGGACCAAAATGACCACATGTCCCTAAATGGCTTGAGGAGGTGAGTTGAAACTCGCAATAAAACTCAAACCGAGACTCAGATGCATGAACCATCAGTTGCATTGGATTAAGAGCACTAGGTTTCAGCTAGTGGGGGCCCTACGATATCATTTCGTCAACCGAAAAACCATTTTTTGGAGTATCTTCGGCACTAGGGTTTTGGTCATTGAGGCATAATGCAATTATTGAAGATGAGGTCGATTTTCAGGAACACTATGTCAGGCATTTTTTGCTAGTGTAGTCGCATGGGCCTTGGCCAAACAGACTTGCAGGAGCTTACGAAACTCTGTTATGTTGCTAGGTTTGGATTGTATGCTCCCAGACCAAATTGACCACATGTCCTTGAATGGATTAAGGAGGCAAGTTACAACAACCATTAAAACTCAAACCAGGACTCAGATGCATGAACTGTCAGTTGCATTGGATCTAGATCATCGAGTTTCCATTAGTGTGGCCCCTACATTATCATTATGTCAACCAAAAAACCATTTCTTGGAGTCTCTCCAACACTAGGGTTTTGGTCAATAAGGCATAGTGCAATTTCTGAAGCTGAGGTTGATTTTCAAGAACACTCTGTCGGGCATTTTTTGATAGTATATTCGCATGGGCCTTGGCCAAATAGACTTATGGGAGCTTACAAAACTCCACTATGTTGCTCGGTTTGGATTTTATGCCCCCAGACCAAATTGGCCACATGTCCTTGAATGGATTGAGGAGGCGAGTGATATATATTTATAAAACTGGCATGAATTTAGGTGGCTAAAGAAGTAGAGTGGTTTAAGGTTTCTAAAAAGACTTGTGGGAGCTTACGAAAGTCCGTTATGCTACCCAGTTTGGATTTTATGCCCCTAGACCAAATTGGCTACATATCCCTGAATGGCATGAGGAGGAATGTTGCAACTCACGATAAAACTCAAACCGAGACTCGGATGAACAAACCGTCAGTTTCATTGGATTCATAGCACTTTGTTTTAGCTAGTGGGGCCCTTATGCTATCATTCAGTCGATTGAAAAACCATTTGTTGGAGTATCTCTGACATTATCGTTTTGGTCAATGAGGCATAGTGCAATTTCTGAAGATAAGGTTGATTTTCAAGAACATTATGTCGGGCATTTTTGGCTACTGTAGTTGCATAGAACTTGTCCAAATAGACTTGTGGGAGCTTATGAAAATATGTTATGATGCTCAATTTGGATTTTATACCCCCAAACCAAATTGGCCACATGTCCTTGAATGGCTTGAGGAGGCGAGTTGCAAATATCAATAACTCTCAAACTGAGACTTGTATGCACGAACCATCAGTTGCATTGGATCCAGAGCACCCGGTTTCAACTAATGGTGCTCCTACGCTATCATTCTATCGACCGAAAAACAATTTTTTGGAGTATCTCCAACACTAGGGTTTTGGTCAATGAGGCATAGTGCAATTTCTAAAGAGGAGGTCAATTTTCAAAAAAATTATGTCGGGTGTCTTTGGCTAGTGTAGTCACATGGGCCTTGACCAAACAGACTTGCGGGAGCTTACGGAAGTCCGTTATGCTACTCGGTTTGGATTTTATGCCCCCATACCAAATTGACCACATGTCCCTAAAATAAAATCCATGGGTGTATTTTATTTTATTAATACACAAAGGAACCTCTGCAAAGGGAACACTTTTTTTTTTTTTTTTATCTTGTGCATATTGGTAAAAATGCACATGTGCATTATTTTAAATTATGTCTTGGTAGTATAATTGGTAGACTATCTAGTTTTTTTAGAGGGGTTTGAAGCTAAATGGAAAAGAAAACATGCTTGTTTTTAAGAGCACATGTGCATTCTGGGATGAACACATTCTTTAGTACATAGTTTCCACCTTTTTCACATCAATTTGTGTAAGGGCCCTCCAATGCCTAAGAGTAGGATATATGAAACTATTACTTCTATATCTTAGGTGACAAATCTCCTCTCATTGATTCCCAGACATGGAGTACCCTCCAAAACAAGAAATTTGAGACATGGATCATGTTCCTGATTATGAGGAAAGAGATCCAATTTCATTATATTTAATGGATGTTGAGAACCAATTAATTGATGGTGATAGTTACCCCAATTGTGGGAAATATAAAAATTAATTTGACCATATTCAAAGAAAAAAAAATTAATGGAAAATTTTGATCATTAGCCGCTCAATATTAACATTAAAAAGAGACAATTGGATATCACATCCCTCTAATATAAATAATAGTTGACATTAAAAAGAGACAATTGGATATCACCCCTCTGTGATATAAATAATAGTTGGATCCTCTATATGATGTATAGGTAGGAGAATAGTTATTCATTCAATTTCAATTGACTCTTCCTCTTTTTTTTTTATCTTGATATACCATAAATGAAGTGATTTAGATGCACATTTGGAGGTGCAACAACATGATGAGGAATATAGGAACTAATAAGTTGGTTTGTTAATAAAGAAAGAGGAAATGCATAAATAATATTGTGTCTTATCATATGAAGAAATATAAAACAAAGAACATGGATAGGTATGTCTCACAATACTTTCCCAAATTTTTATTTATTGATAATATAATGTATAAAGTTGTTTTTAAAACATCACATAAAAAAAAGTTAAAGTTGTACAAACACTATTTAAATATGGACTTTATTTGAGGTTGATAATCATTATCTAAAGAGTACAAGATATTTTGTACAAGAGGTACAATGCCATCATACAAGCATCATAATGTCAACATTGTTATATGAATAAAATAAATGAACCACAGATGAGATATAACTTCATTGATATGTGAAATGTACCCATTCATACGTACCAAGTAAAATCATCAAATAATATACTTTATTATACATATGCTTTATTGTACATGAGATATAACTTCATTGATATGTGAAATATACCCATCCATACATACCAAGTAAAACCATCAAATGATATGCTTTATTGTACATGATATCTATGATGGCTACGACACATTTTATATATAATCACTATTATAATACAGATAGACTAAAAAAAATAAAAACACATAACTAATCATTATAGTTATAAATCATATATATCTAGATTAGACATGTAAAATTTGTTACTTTAAACCTTACAGATAAACATTACGATATGTAAAAGTTGTTTCTTTAAACATTGTTTAATTCTTAAAGTTGTTACTTTAAACATTACAGACATGTAAAAGTTGTTTCTTTAAACATTGCAAATTTAATTGCAAGTTTAATTCTTAAATTTTTTTCTCTCTTTATAATGTACTTAAAACAATCTTTATAATGTACTTAAAACAATTAAATACTTAACAAAATTATGTCAAATGTCACCCTTTTCCTTGAATTGGGCACCCACTTAGCTACAATGGAAGGTACTATCGTAAATAGAGCATAAATAGAAAAGGTGAATACAATTATTGGAACTTGCCATCATACAACTAAAGGATAAATAGAAAAAATAAAATTATATAACATAGGTTAAAATTAATGTAGGAATATGGGAGTTTACATATATACTTTATATTAAAACAATACATTTATCATTTAATATATTACATAAGTGGTGTATATTATATTTATAAAAGTTATCATTTAATATATTAGATAAGTGGTGTATATTAATATTATATTTATAAAAGTAGTTCTTTTTATTTGTACTATGTTTTGAAATTTATTTTTAGGAATATGAATTTTTTTATAATAAAATAAAAATTGAGATTTTTTTTATGTTTATTTTTTAATAGAAAGATGGTTTATATAGTTAAGTATGAAAATAATATTCAATATGGATTTGAGGGATTACACTTTAAAATTTATAAAATATTAAAAACAAAATATATTTCAATATCAATCTTAAGTAAAATAAATAAATAATTTTCATTGCATTGGAGATAGTTTTTACAATCCAACATAAAAAAAAATGTATAATTCTTTATTCAATATGGATTATACATACAAAAGTTATATCCATATTAAGTTAAAAAAATAAAATAAATTTCAATATAAACTCATAATCTAATAAATTATTGAATACATATACTAATTGAATAATATTTATGGTGAATATATTTTTCAAAACAAATTAAAAAATATAATAAATGATGAATCTCTAAATACATAATAACAAGTTAAAACTATATAAGAGAAAACTCCATTTATATGTTCTTTTATATAAAAAAATAATATACCAAAACCACAATAAAAACATTTTATATTATTTTTATAAATAAACAATTTAAACTGAAACCAAACCAATACTGTTAATAATAAGATAATTGAATAATATAAGGAAAGTGTTTTAAATGAAAAGAGAGTAAAACTTACTCACAAAAAACTTAATAAAGTTTGCAATCTTAACAATTCTATCTTTATGTGTTGATATAGTAACTAGTAACAACCATTTTGTAAAAGTGTTTGATATAGAGAGATATGAGTTATTTTTCACCTTTCCAAATTAATGATATTCATGGGCATATATCAACCACTTTTATAAAGTGGTTGTTGCTAATTCATTATTCTAACTGAAACCATTGAGTAAAATAACATAATTTTAATGTAAAAAGAAACCAAATCTGATCTCTTATATTACATGGGAAAAACAAAAATTAATATAAATATTAATTGCTATTTACATGAATTAACTTTCAATGGTTTCAATTAGATTTATAAGATTTATAATAATTTTATGCCCCAGATTAAAATACATTAAAATTTATTTATTAATTTCTATATACATTTAATAAAATCCCAGATTCCAGATTACATACAAGTGCATACTCTATTCGGATACACAGGAATTCAAGATGAATCTCTACTGAGTACCATCATTTCTTATAATTTCTCTACATTGTTTGTGCGTATGTGGATCAATTGTACTCATGATATAACGCACTGGCAAGGCAGTTGCAAATAACATGGAATCACGCCTCTGGAATCTTCAAAAGCCACAGCTTGACTTGGTAAAGTATAGAGAATCTTCAAAAGCCCAAGCCAGAAATTGATACAGAAGGACAAGGTATGTCAGGGAAAAAAACAAAACGCTTCTTGCGAGAATGGATCCTTTTAAATCCAGCGAAAACCAAATACAGTAACAAAAACTTGAAGAAAATCATTTATAATCTATTCAAAATTCTATCGGCGTGAGAAATTTTCACTATTTATATGTTATAATTATCTCTGTAAAGCCGAGAGAATATTTACAAAACAGGAAGAACAGAATTCTAATTGTTTTTTTTTTTTTAAATAAAAAGGGGGAGCCTACTATAATATATTATCAAAAAACTGTATCAGAATGTACATAGTCAAGAGTTTGAGTCATCCAAAATGCTGCCGGAAACCGGAAACCAGCATAGATACAAAGCATAAACAGCTATAAACTATTGGCACCTGTCCTGCCCGGAGGAAACCAGGACAAGTGCCCAAAGTCTAAGAAAACATAAAACAGTAGCATAAAACTAAAAAGCCATAGGACATGAAAAGCCTAGGTAGTTGGTGACCTGCCATCTTCATTTGTCTTCCACGTGGAGCTGGCCGGGATGGCAAAAGACTGCGCACAAAGGGGATATTTCCGCCGAGCTGGAGCGCCAGAGTAGGCATCGAGAAGCACGTCCAAGCGTTGGCCCATGATGAGTGCCCGATGCTCCAGGTCAGCCATGTGGCCTCGGAGCTCAAACACCAAGGACAGGTGCTCCTCGCGGAGGAGAAAGCCATGCATGTCACCACCTTCGTCGTCAGGCGTTCTTCGCCTCGCTTCATCCTGCCCACCACTTCGACCTTCCTTTGCCGGCGCACCTCCAACATCAAACGCAACCTCCATTTTCGGCCAGGGAACCTCTTCCACAGTGCAGCCAGGAAAGTCGGCTTCCACCCCCAGATTGTGTTTGCAGTCCCCACTGCTAAACCTCCCTATATCGCTCGGCGTCTCCATTGGCATCAGGTCCTCCAAAGTCAGGTCCTCCTCTACAATGCAAGCCGGGTACAATTGCTCAGTGCCACCCTCCAACGTGACAGTGTCCATGACGCTGCAACCCATTTCCTTCTCGGCTATGGTGGAGAGCAGAGCTTGCTCCTCGGCTCGAGCCTTCTTCCTCAACAGAGAAGTAGCCATGACTAGAGCACGTTCAAGCTGCTCTCTGCGTTGTCGCTGCTCCTTGCGGGCGTACCAAGCAGAGCCACGGCGAGGCGTTCCTCGTTTCCTCGTCATGTTGCAGAGCGCTGTCCAGGAAATACACACAGGCTAGGACGAGGGCAGAAGCCAATTGAAAGCACAGGCAGAAGAACTCGCATCAGTACTCCACAAATGGATGGTGAGCCAGGGCGCAAGGAGCGCGTAGTTACACCAGAGCCTCCAAACGCAGAGCAGAGCCGAGACCAGAGCAAGAGAAAACGCATAATCCAACTGCAAATACCCATGACCGCCTTTAACATCGCGCTTGCCTCACTCGTAAATGCTCGCTCGAGGGAGGAGTCCTCCCATTGCAGAGCTGGTGTTATTGCGGTCCTGCATCTGTAATGCGGGTGATGTGGTTACCACATCCAGCATTTAAACCTTGGCTGAGTGCGGGGCCAGTTGGCACTCCTTCGCCACTTGTCACCCCATACGGGTTACAGAATTCTAATTGTTAAGACCCCCAACAAATATTAATTAATTATATACTCGCCTTCTATGCAGGAGAGATGGTGATTAATTCATTGATCTGTCGCACAATGAAGCAAAAATGAGGCGGGTGAATTCTGATTCTTTAAAGCCACATAGCTCCGGCTTGCTTCAATTTGGGCACGAGCTCGCCTCTGATGTGCGCGGCCATGAGGCGATCGAGGCCGCCGACGAGCTCTCCGCCTATGAGAAAAACGTGCGTAGGAGGTTACATCATAACCTAATGCGTGTTTCAACATGAGATGTGTGTATATCTTTATACTAATTTTATAATGTGATTAGATAAATGTAAATAATAAATATGTTAATTGATTTCTTCATAAAAGTAATGAAGTTATGAACAATAAATTTGACTCATTGATTTGGGTGGACTACTAAAAATATTTCAGTATCTTTAATATGTAATTAGATTAGGATTTTAGGTTAAATAATCATTAATTATTCCATTACCAATAAGTATAGGTCTATATACCTAAATAATAATATTATTGAAAAAAAACAATATTTAAAAAACAAATTTAAAATCCATGGCAAAGAAAAATAGAAAAGTAGTAAAAAGTGACAACTATATATACAAAATGATAGAAAAAGAATAAAATAAGACGTGCTTAACAATGTATGCGATATATGATGATTTAGTAGGTACAATTTACACGGTCTTAACACTCTTTGTGATATATGATTTTGATGATTGATAATGTAGCTTTTAATT